>JNDP01001383.1:0-250149 GCA_000696975.1 Apophysomyces trapeziformis B9324 | reverse complement strand
CAATCGATTTTTTTCAATGCGGAGAAAGGTACCACATCTGGAGTCGGAGCGGAGGCAACCAGACTTAGCGTAGGAACGAACGTTAAGGCGAAGGTTGCCGAAGAGAAGACGAAAGATGAGGTACACACCCAACCCTGGTTCCGTCGTTTCTTCTGACTTTCCCCTCCCAAAAAAAATCGATTGTTACGCGTCTTTCAAGATATGAGTTGAGATAGATGGAGGAGTTTTTATTTTATATTATTTTTTCTACGAATAAAGCGCGGTTTTGGGGGATTGTACCACATCTTTCGTCTTCTCTTCGGCAACCTTCGCCCTTGCATGGACGCAAAACTTATTTAGAGTAGCGTAAAAAATTGTTCAATAAACAGTATAAGAACATCAATGCCCTAAAAGCGACTTTATTATGCTTGCCCAAGTGTCCATGACAACTTGTGTAACAATATGTCCTAAAAGGAAAATCAGGCTCCGAAGAAGCTTCAATTTATTTCCATCTTCATGTATTGATCTAACTTAAAGAAAAGTAATTTCACTTGCATCAACAGAAAATATTATATTCGGTCTCCCATCTTGTATGCAATGGGTAATTACACAAAGGATATGTTATTGCATGAAATCTTGCTGTGTAAGACAGTCCTCCCGAATCAGGTCCGTCAATTGCTGACATGACCCTTGCGACGTTGCGCAGAAATATCAGGTCTGTACTCTTGACAGCTGTTGGTGTCTGAAGGAAAACGTGGTGCGCGCGCTTGGAAAATTGTACCAAGGGCACTCAAATGGCAAGCGTAGGAAAAGTACAAGAGTCCATTGCCACGCCAGATGCTTCCTGCTACACCGTCTGCGCCATATAGCAAGGATAAAGCGAGCAGACTTATACTGCATTTTCTTATATTCGAAAACAGTTGCATCCAGTCAATTCTGTACTTCCAGGTTGATAGCAATCAAAGCCGTATGAGCCCAAAAATCCTTGTTCTCGATTAAACAGTTTGGATATCATGTATAAAAAAACGTTGCACAGAGAACTCCAATACGTGATTCATAACTAAAGGCTGTGCCGTTGCGCAAGTAAGCGATACGGACTACTGGGTTTAGTTTTTTAGAAGAGGTATTGCCTCTTTGATGATAGGATATGGATGGATCGATTCCCAAGAGGAAGACATGCTTGCTTGTTTTACACAATTTGACCTAACAGTCTTGTATCTTCCGATAGACAGCGTTTGTTTCCATAACTTTTTTGTTGTTTATTCGTTTGCGAGGGTGACACAATGGCTTATAGCAATTTTTTCGTGTCAGATAAATGCAAGAAATGAGATATTATGAGTGTTTCTTTTTTAATACGGCTGTAACTAGCAATCAAAAAGTAAAGGTCTTGGATGCGGGATTGTCGGATGTTTTGACTTCTGCAGCAGTTTAAACAAACCGGTACCAATGGACATGGGAATACCCTGAGAATGAACCGAGGTTAGCGTACTTGAGGCCACAATATACAAAAGTTACCATGATAATCTTTTCCGAAACACCAACAACTTCGTCTCGTTTACTGTACAGTGCTGCTTCAAACAGGTGATCGGTCGTTTTTTCGAATGACGCGATACTAAGAACGCTATCTTTCATCTTGGAGATACCGAATCGAGTGATACCGAGTACTTCGCCCTGAAATGACATTGTCGGTCAAGAACAACAAAGAAAACGTAGCATCGTAGTTACCTTGCTTGTCATGATATCACCCAGGAGGAAGACGTGACGATGATCAATGGTCATACCGTGGCTCGCCATGGTTACTTGAATTTCCTTAATGATGGTATTTCTAATAAATATATGAGTCAAATGAGCAATCTGACGAAAAATGTTTACCTTGCTGCTTCAATTCCAAGGACTTCTGCCACTTCCATAACGTGGTTGGATGTTGTCTTTTCACCGATAATGCCCTCAGTGGTCATCACATCCAGTAACCCATAGCCTTCAACAAGCAGCTGCTTCCTACCCATTCCACCTTCGACCTCACTAATGACTGCACGTACGACCGACGGAAGACCCTAACATCCTTGTGAGCTCTTTACAAAGAATCAAGTGGAGATACTTTACTGTGATAACGATGGATGGTAGCAGTCGTTTGACTGCTTTCAAATTATAATACATGGATTCATCCTGCTTGGCGTGAACGTAAACACGAATGATGTCAGGTCGGCTTGTTTGCACATCCTATAGTATCAATGTATTAGATCATCCGCATCTACAAATTCTCAGCAACACACCATTTGATTTCCTTTGAGCTTAGGTGCAGTTTGTACGGCATGCGCAATGTCATACAAATTAGTTTCGAGCTATAGATACCATTAAGTATGACAATGCTTTCTAAGCTAGTAAACTTACTTGAAGCTTATTAATTGCTTCCGTATCGATGCGAATCAAAATGTAAGCTTCATTAGGCTCATATACTTCTTCCATGTACATTGCAACGTCACCCAAAGTAGTTTTCTCTACACGTCCTTTAACGACACGTGCAGCTCTTACGTCTTTATCTGAATGCAAGGCACAAGTGATAATAGGAGTGGAAATGACCTTTGCTGCGTTGATAATTTCTTTGATACGCGGTACACCAAGTGTGATATTCATACTGGCAACACCAGCAAAATGGAAAGTTTTCAATGTCATCTGTGTACCAGGTTCACCGATAGATTGTGCACCAATGGCGCCCACAGCAGTACCTAGTCAGTGATTAACAGATGATCTTCTACTTTCACTTTTCGTCGTTTCTAAGGAAGTCTTACCAGGCTCGATTTTAGCCTTGAGGTACTTAGACAGACAGACACCCAAATAGCTACGTAGTTGCTTTTCAGTAATAACAAACATATTCCGAATGGCGTGTTTAGTATCCTCTAAATACAGCAATCAGTGACCTCGATTTGTACTCGGTCAACAAGCCGTACCTGGCACGTCTTCGTCTATGTCCATATCCATATAATCCTCATCTGGAGTAGAGAGACCAGGAAGTAATCCGTGTCTTTTACGGATATTTGCCAATTTTCCGGCCACCTTATCTCTAACGAACTTGGTAACCATGTCAATGAATGACTGCATGCAATTCTCTTTCCAAATTGGACGCTCAGTCTCCTCCTCAGTAATCTTGATAATCTGCCATGGCAGAAGGCCAGGTTCATTACCAGCCCGAGTAGTGATCTATACAATATCATATCAGCATACGATGTGATCAACAATGCATGTCTTCATATGCATACTTTGACATGCTGCAAGTTACGTTCGAACTCAACAGGCACACCATCGCCTTCGATAGTCATAGGATCCAGACCATCAGCACCATAACAGAACTGAAGCATAGCTCCTTCTGAGTTACGCACTGACAGATCATAATGTGCAGTGAGATCTTCAAACGCCTAAGGCTCATTGATTAATACAAAGCAGCCGGTTTCTGGTCGTAATCACCTTCATCAAACGTCTAGCCATGTAACCAGTTTCGGCGGTCTTCACAGCTGTATCAACCAAACCTTCACGACCAGAGACAGCGTGGAAAAGAAACTCTGTGGGACTTAAGCCCGTAAAGAAACTGTTTCTGACGAAACCCTTCGCAGGCGGGCTTTTAGCTGGAAAGACACAAAAGTTAGAAATGCTTCTACAGCTTCATAGATGAGCTTACAATGTTTCAAGAAATGAGGCAGCGAACGATCTTGGAAACCATCGGGAATACGGGTACCACTGATAATTTGCTGTCCGACACAAGCAACCATCTGGGACACGTTAATTTGCGAACCTAATGCACCGTATTAGTACTGTTGCTAATACATAGAAGGCCTTGTTTTACCTTTTGAACCACATCTTGCCATGATACTTGGAGAATTATACATGTTCAGTTCCGTCATACAGACTTTACCCAAATCACCACGAACGTTCGATAGGATACCGGAAACAATGGACTAGCAATTTTCATTAAATGCTACCCCAGAGATCAATCTTTGATCCTTTACCTCCATGGTTTGTTCTTCGTTACAACCAGGCATAGTTTCCAAGCGGCCTTCCCGATATTGTGCGATAACATCATCACACTTGGCGTATGCGGTTCTAACCTCTTTATCTTTGATCTCTCGCAATCGCTTGCCAGGAGTAACGTCGCTGATACCAATGGAAAAACCTTGATTGGCTATGATCGAACAACTTCAGGAAGACTGTCATTGTCTATAATACAAAAACACTTACCGAGGAAGCGAGCACACAGTTTTGCTAGACTAATCATAAGATTAACAAATGCTACTAGGATATTTTTCAATGTACTTACCGGTTCATACATTTGGCTGCTTCGATCGGTCCGTAATCACGCAATATGACATAGAACACGGAGTTCTTATTACCATCACCAACAATGGCTTTGTCTACCAAACCACACATGATTTCACTGTTTTGTACCACAAGCCAACCATCCTTAGGACATAAGTCAGGGATGCGACCTTCTTCTTTAACGTAGGATTTCGTTTTTGCTTCCACATTTACTCGCACTTTACACTCCTTGTTCGGACGGAAAAGGATATTGAAGATTTGTTTGCCAGTCCATAGTCGTTGTGGCTAAAGTGAAGATGTCAGCTTTCAGAGGTAGCGTCATGGTGGTGTTTATACCTTCCAGATCACTGGCGGAGGGAGATCAATCTTCAGATCTGCATCTCCCATCATAGAACAGATCTGCGCAAACATAGGACGGGTATAAAAGGAATCTTTATGCGATATTAAATATGACGCTGTAATAAAGTCCTGTGTGGCGGCAATCAATGGTTCACCGTTTCGCGGTGTAACAAGATTGTTTTTGACCTAATACAGATACATCAGTTTCAGACTGTTGACAGTTGGCAGCACTTACGCCCATCAATTCGATAGCTTCTGCTTTTGCTTCTTGGGTCTGTGGTAAATGCATATTCATCTCATCACCATCGAAATCTGCGTTATAAGGGGAGCAAACACACTCATTGAATCGGAAAGTTCTCCACGGCATAACTTTCGCAAAATGAGCCATAATGGATAATCTATGTAAAGACGGCTGACGATTGAATAACACCACATCGTTATCGGATAAGTGACGCTCAACAACATCACCAATGCGCAATTCAGCAGCAATAGCTTGTCGATCACCAAACTTTAAATATTTCTTAAAACCGTTTGCAAAATTGACGTAATTGGCACCAGGATGAACATCTGGACCGTTGATCACGCACTGTCGTAATTTGTGGATATTGTGAGCATTGACACGTTCAGGGAAGGTCAAAATCTTTGCAACACGATCGGGAACCGCCACTTGATCGATGCGCATATTCGGATCAGGCGAGATGACAGTACGACCGGAGAAATCCACACGCTTGCCGGACAAATTGCCTCTGAAACGACCTTGTTTGCCTTTCAAACGCTGACATAGACCTCTACTTGGTTTACCCATTGTGGCACTGGGCACACCCGGCAATTCGCTATTAATATACATGGCCGCCGCAAGCTGCAAAAACTCCCATTGTTCCATTAAATTCATCACTGTAACACCTCGTTCCAAACCAGCTCGAATAATCGCGTTCGTAAATACAATTTCGGTTAATTTTGCTGTCAGGTCGTCTTCGTTACTGGTATTGTCATCTTGAAGGACCGAAGGTCTGATACAACAGGGAGGAACAGGAAGATACTGCCAAATATACCATTCGGGTCTACCATGCTGTTCACTCAAGCCTAGAAGTTCACAGTCCTACCCTCATCTCAGCATTCATACACTGTATCGTCCGACAAATTCTCACCTCGGGCGAAACTCGTTGAAAAAGTCTCAATACACGTAGAGGATTCAGATCGTCTTGTGCTTTCGAGATATGTGCTTTCAACTCAGGCATTGTTGCTGCAGCATTATCAAATGTTTTTCGAAACTCTTCAGCTTCTGCAGCGACACGCTTTGTACGATATTTATCATGTGTGATCTTCATAGGCCCCACCTTTTTCACGACGCCTATAAACTGTATAAGTTCCCTGTGCGTCTCCGATCTGACCATTCTTCTTTTGAAAACACACCGTTGACTGATCCACAGTGTTGGCAATAGACTACTTTTTTGCACTTTTCGTTGATTGCTTTAATAATTCTTCCTCGTTGCAGATTATCTAGACCAGGGGCTCGTAGTCGTCGTAAATACATTCGTCTGTCGGTTTCTTCTAACATAACGCGGCTGCATGACTAAATAAAAAGGTTAAAGTGTATTACATCAGATAACAACAATGTCACCTTGCAGATCTCTTGCAAAATATTGATGATGGCCCTAAAATATCCAATATGAAAGATTGGAAGGACCAACTTCAGATAACCCCAATGACCAGCACATTCAGCCATTTTTTGGCCACAGGTCTCGCATGTGGCGTCTTTCATGGATGTACCCTATTTCATGTAGAAGTAAGTCATCGTTGACGCGACTTGTCGACAGCGTACCAATCTCAAATCAAGTACACCACCCTTGACAGGAGTACGGCTTTCAGGCATATACAGGTCTCTTTGGGTAATTTCAAATTCGGAAAACTTGACCATATTCTGTGGTGATAAAACACCAAACTGAATGTGCCGACTAATTGATAGGCTTAGTTCATGATCGAGTAGCAATGATTTATTCTCTTTACATTTTCTTCGGCGTGTTATCTTGGACTTGCTCCTTCATGTTTCCTGCAATAGAGGCTCCACGAGTGTCTATCATTGCATGGTAAAGAAGAAGTTCTCGATTGAATGCATGAACTTACTGCAATTGCTTTATTAGGAGTGCCACCCAACTAACAGCGAGTCAAATGCAGTATTGTTAGTTTCGACAAGCCAAAAAATCACTGACCGCCCTTTGCACTATCTTTTTTTTCTTACCTGTGACGCCTGTAATACTGAGTCACGGCTCACTGATCTGCTTGCAAGACGCCGCACAAATGTTTACCTGAGATGGAAATTTTACTGCCTTTTGGAATATATTGTAAGGGACGGGTATCTTGGGCTTTTTCCTAGGGTGTATTCTAGAGTAGCACATAATTTTATTCAATAAACAGTACAACACGTTGATACTGGCAGTTGATATCCTGTCTGTCAGATTTTCGGAACAATGTTAATCGTTCTGAACCTCTGATTAAAATAGAAATCAGTTAAAGGCGAAATGTTTCCCGCTTGGTTATGCAAAAACGTATTGGAATAGCTATTGACACTTTGCATGTTAATTAGACTATACTAAGCTCTTAGTGACCGTGAATTAAAATGTCTCTCTATTCCAATTGATCTGGATCTGTAGAACAAGCACGGTTATACATACGTTGTGCTATTTATCTGTTACTATTCACGAGTTATGGCATTGTGCCACTGTGAATACACCTGATGCGGGTGCCATGGCCAGGTATGCTAATGGCTGTTCTTATTAGCAGCATCAAGCAAACAGATATAGGTGCTGGATAGTATTTTATATATGGATTTTCATATGGACAATAGTTGAAATCAGAATAAAGCGCGACAAACATGAACTTAGTACAGGGACATGCAAACCTGTTTATGTTAACTACCTTCATTTCAGTAAGTGTCCAAAAGTGGATCCCGGTGCGGTCAAGGGGAATCGAGCCGGCTTTGTGACTTTGGTATATCCGGTCCGAATTGATTTCTGTGACATTCTGTTCCTCATTACTGCATTCCTTTGTCGACACAATGAGCACAGAAAAAAAGTACGATGACATGACGCCCGAAGAACGCGAAGCGTTCGACAAAAAAGAAAGGGAACGCGAGGAAGCAGAACAAGCGCAATTGCCTTATAAGTGAGCTGAAGAAGAAGATATGCTTTTGACAGCTGGAGACAGCTTACTCTATTACCAATAGATGGAAACAAACCCTCCAGGACGTAGACGTGACAATCCCTGTGCCTAAAGGTACTCGTGGGCGTGAGTTGGAGGTTGTCATCAAAAAGAAGAACATCAAAGTGGCACTTAAAGGCCAACCCGCTCTTATCGAGGTATATAAAACGAAATGGGCAAACCAGAGTTAAGACTCAACTATCCTTTTTCATAGGGGGAATTATGCAAAGAAATCCGTGTTGATGATTCAACATGGACATTAGGTAAAAAAAAATTAAGTGGTGCGTTTTCTTTGAATGCTAAAGTTATAATGTGTGGGCAAAAAGATAACCAGGAAGAAGTCAATGTCCATTTGGAGAAAAGCAACCAAATGGCTTGGTGGGAGAATGTGGTGACCACAGCACCCAAAATCAACACCCAGAAGATTCAGCCAGAGAATTCTAAATTGGATGATTTGGATGGTGAAACTCGCGCTATGGTTGAAAAAATGATGGTATGGAATGTTCATAGGATGACCATAACATCAAAGCACTCAATGCATTCGGCTACCTAGTTTGATCAGCGGCAAAAAGCCATGGGAAAACCGGATAGTGATACTCTGAGGAAACAGGAGATGTTTGAGAAGTTCAAAGCGCAGCACCCGGAAATGGACGTAAGTAACCATGTATTCCAGTATAGCCGCCGTCTCTGACATTGTTACCCGAATGATTTGCAGTTTAGCAAAGCGAAATTTACATAGATACACCATTTTCTATACTATCATATTATTGTTCTTGTAAACCTATGGTCACTTCTGTTTTTGCAGAAAAGAAACTGGCTTCAGTGGGATATCTTGTTGCATTGTCCGTCTTTTGCAATGCTTGTCGTTTTTCTTTAACAGTCACCAACTTGTTCAATAAAGATTATTGGAGGCATTGAAGAAAATGGAATGTATTCTATGGTTCTATGCCAGGTACTATTGAATGCCTTGTCTCTACTAGTAAAGCAAAGTGACCATAATGGCTTGCAAAATTCGCCATATTTGATCCCTAGTATAATATCCATGCTTTCGGTGAGTATCATTAAGTAATTGACGTATTAAGTTTTCGTCTTCACTGACAGGCGATGGTTATGCGATGGTGTCAGATTTTGGATTGCTTTCAATGAGTGAATTGGTTTATCACGGACAGGAACGCCCCAGAAATATGCCTGATGAAATCCCCTCTTCATTAGTACCCATTAGTTAAGAGGAGTATCCGTGGGGTTATAGCGCTTGAAAATAGGGATGATCCTACGAAAGAAAGCAGTGAGCTTGACAAGCTGATATCTTGCCTTATATACCAGTAAATCAGATGCATTCCCACGGTTTGCAGGTTCGCGGCTCAAAAGTTTAAGGATTAATTCTCGTGTGTCTGAATCAGGTATTCGTCGCTGAAATTGAGGAATATCGATTTCTTTTTGATCATTCCATCGTAGACCATTATTGAGAATAGGTGTTGAGGGAGATGGATGCGATACAAAATGAAGTATCGTTTCGTCTTTGATATTATGAGCAAATAGCGGCTGCTTTGTTTCAAGTTCCTGTTGTCATCGTAAGTCTGCTATTAATGGTTATTTCTAGCCCAAGCTTACATAAATCACACATCCAAGCGACCATAAATCTACGCTTGCCGTTGCCACTACACCATTGGCACCTTCAAGCCCGTAAGTTGTAGCTCTTGCTACTTCAGGTGGACAATATCGAGGAGTAATTACACCAACACATTCCTCGCCAATAGTACGACTCGCTTCAAAATCAATAAGCTTCCATGACTTGTTGGCGCTTTGCATGATGTTGCTGGGTTTCAGATCGCAAAACGCAATTCCTGTCAAAGTTTTGTCAATATGTGATATGCACATAACAAATGGGATATGATACCTTTATGGTGACACCAGGTTAGGCATTCAAGGATCCCTCGTGCAATCGATCGCTTGACGTCGTCTGTCCAAGGAACACCGGTGTCTTTCCTCGCTCGTGAGATTCTGGTTGCAAGGGTTTGTTCCAGTCGCTCCGTTACAGTAATATACTTGATATCGTCTTCGTCTTCCTCATTAAGCCGCTTTCTTCGTTCATTAGTTGATTCATGTCCACGACTTTCGTCCTGAATGGTCAGAACTTCAAGAAGAGGAACTATATGCGGCGATCGAAGTTTGGTCAATGTACGACACTCTCTTTCCCATGCTTCACGCCGTTTAAACAGCTTGATCACTACATCCCGCTTTTCGTCGACTTTGTGTGCATACATAATGGTGTTCGAAAGACCGACAATAGGAGTGCGAGTCGTATCTACTTCGTACCGTCTTGGTAGTGTGCTGATGAGAGGACTTAAGGATAATAAACGCGCGTTTCTTGTCTCTTCAACATTCTCGCTGTTACAAGATGACGAATCCTGCGGTCGATGTGAGGGTGATTCCTCTGTAGTATTGCTATATTCTCTTGGTTGTGTCAGATTATCAGACTCCTTGCTGTGAGAAGCGCTACTAGCTTTTCCTAGTGTTGCGAGTCTAGTTAATGGGCTTTCCATTTCGGATATATCGACATCTTCTAACTGTTGGGGTAATCGATTGGATGGATAGTTACTGTGGTCGTTGTTTTGCGCTGTCTGCTCCACCGTTCTAGCTAATGGAACGGTCATTGAAGACGATGGGTATTGGTGATGAGTTAGCGGTACGGAATCGTTACCGTCTCCCTTGTTTTTCCATGTTGCACCGCTAGGCAAGTCCGTAGTTGCCGTGTTAATGCTTAAATGTCTGCTTGAAGGAGGAATATATCTGATCGGCGTGTCACCTTTTATAGAAAAAGAATCTCCACATGTCCACACTTCCTCATTGTCGTCATGTCTATCATTCCCACTGCTCTCCTTTCCCGCAGCAGGTATTGACACATGTGCTACAGCCACAGGATGCCTCGTAGTCATTGGAGCACTATCACCATATGTTTGCATGCTACGAAGGACCTCCATACTGCTACTAAGTGGAGCTCCAGTGGTCTCTGACATGTTAACCGACGTCGGATCGGTTGACGTGTAATGATCGATAGAAACGCTTTCATTTCGTTTATGTGCAGCAAGTCGCGAAGTGGGCTGTGAAAATTCATTTGGCTTTTGACTTAATATTTCGTTGGGTATTTGTCCTTGTCCATGAATATCTTGTAGCAACTCTGCTGTAAGAAGAACTTTGCTGTTGCGAGCTGAATTTCGATTGCTACCTAAGCTTTGTGACATCCCCAGTTCGTCAACTTGGGCTGAAGTGGACGTAGGCGAAAGTATGCCTGTCATGACTCTGTCTGTATCTCCCAGTTCGGAGCGGCGATTGAACGAATTATGCATACTGCTGGTGCCAGTCCAGGCTTTGGAGACACGCTTGGGCGTATAAGATATCATCAGATTGGCATCCGAGTGGGATGGGCCGTTTGAGCCATTGTAGGATGCGTGATCTTCTTCATATCCTCCATTTCGCCAATAAAACGGATTGTCCTTAAGGTCGTCCATCTTTTCTCCGCCGTCTTTTCCCAAATACTGGCGTTGCTTTCTGCGTCTTAAAAAGTAGAATAATGCACCTGCAATTATAGCAGCTGCAGCAACAGCACCAACGACAATTCCGGCAATCGCACCAGCACTGATTCCCGAAACAGGGCTTCCCTGTTGCTGGCCACTGTTTGGAGGCATGTCTGACGGAGAATATCCCGTTGTTGGGACTTTGGTCCAGGTCCAAGCAGTGGTATCAAGAATATACATGCTTGAGTCCTTGTTCGTGCTGATTCCCCATCCTCCATATATATATATACGTTTGGTTTTCGGATCTAAAACAGCTGTATGGCCTACATGTCTAAATGGTTACTAAATGATATACAGCTTAGTTTCTTAACTCACCCATTCGTTGATTAGGGCTATCTCCCAGATTGGCCATAATCATTTTCTGCCAGGTAAGCGTAGGATAATTTGCTGCGTTCAGGACCCAGACATCTGAGTCATATGGTTGAGTCGTTCCTCCTCCGTACACAACCATCTTGTCTTGCAGACATGTTGCTGTGTGTAATCTTCTAGCGCCAGGCGCAGCGCCGTTGATTGTACCGACTGACACTTGAAGATTCCAACCTTTGCGCCCTAGTTCATAGATATAAACGTTCTATGAAAAGGGTGTTTGAGAAATAAGCAAGCAAGCCGTGTCAGCTTACTTGTGTTGCATCTCCGGGATTTCCGGTTGACGTGCCGCCAAAAGTAACGAGACAATTGCATGACGGGATGTAACATGTCGTATGATCGGCAACAGCAGCTCCGTTTGAACCGGTTGACCATGAAAATGAATTTGCGTCCAAAAGATATAGACTATTTAGGACAGAGTTCGTTTGTGGATAGCCATTGGCATCAACACCTAGGCCACCGTAGGTGTAAACGGTATTATTGATTAATACGGTGGTGAATCCTGCAGCACGACTGGGTGATTCGGCCACTACATGGCGTGTTTAATATTGCGGTTTATAGAAACGATAATGACTTACTGGGAGTGGGGAAGCTCCAGCTCCAACTGGTTGTATCTAATTTTTGCAGCATACCAGGAGCACCTCCACTCGTCGTATTCCCGACGATAGCCAACATTTGCCCTGAGCTCGGTAGATCTGTACCTCCAAAAAAAATTTGCGGTCTCATGTCTGTCCCAGCTTGTGTCTGCACCTGTGGTTGATACCAGGATCCGTTGCGAGAATCCCACACCCACATATCATTGGATCCACTTATGGCTCCATTATAGTTGGCCGTCGGGTCTTTTGCGCCACCATAAACAACTACATAGGGGTCGATGTAAGCTAGTCAAGAAAATGAGGTCAGCTAGGCCGGGATGAGGTGGCATTTATGGCAAATGTCAAACCTGCAACATGGCCTGCTCGCCAGGGGATGTTTGTCTGAACGGAACCTAGTTGAGCATTATATGGTAGATTGTCCGAACTTGTTTGTGCGTATCCGTTACTGATAAGGGCGAATAAAAGGATGCCATTTCGTAATGTAGCGAAATGGGACGGACGGTGAGGCATCAAAACTAAACGAAAGGGGAAAAGAAGGAAACCTAGGAAAAACATACATAAACGAGGGGTCTGTAGGATGTGTATGGTGGAAGGGAACAATGGGTTAGCGGGATTTGCTGTTGTTTGACGCAAATCAGTTAGGATTTTCTGTGTCACAACAGTAAGATGGCATTCTCTATACTCAGTTGGATCATTCACTGTGCTTCCTGCTATACTTCTCAATCTTGTTGCTGCTTTACTATTAAGTGAAGTTAATTGTGTAAGTCATCGGTTAAATTCTACCGAACTTATAATGCGCAGAACTACAGTTCTACTGGGGGGTTTTTTTTAATTTAATAGCTCATTACGTTGAAAATTCTCAATTACATAAGCACCATCGCTTTATCATAGTAGCCCAAGACCTTTTTCTTTCGTCCATACCGCTTCCAAAGAAGAGTTAAACTTATTCATACTAAAATGCCAAATGGCTTTTGATGGCTACTATCAATATTACTTAAGTATGCTGAAGAACACTGTCTGGTTCCTGTTATTCATTGTACAGCATTCTACCTATTTTCGGTTGAGATTACTGAACAATGTGCCATCAGGAATTAGTAAGTATTCAAAGTGTATAATCAAGGAAATGGTGATAACTAGGTACTGTCAGCGGTAGGAATTGATCGCTCAATGGCTATATTAGTGAAAATCATATGCTGCGACAAGATCATGCAAGGAAAAAGAGAAACGGTACTACAAATAATTCGTAGCATGGGTCATATTCAGCGTTTATCAATTATGTTTTACTTTAATTAGCCCAGGATAATATAAATTATTTCGTTGCTCTTGTAAGCAAACGGGGTCACGTTGTTACAGCAGCAATCCAGACTCTAAAAGGTATCACCTTAAAAGCTTGGCATCCACCAAGAATTAGTATGGTTACACTGAGCCTGACTAGCCATTGACTAGTCTCTCAATAATTTCATGGCCAGTAAGAATGTTGTATGCCTTGGATAAAATAGCCCCTTGAAAGTTTTCAAGCCCACAAACCAAGTTCGAAAAAAATTTAAGTTCCTTAATCTAGATCATCTATTAACATTTTAGGTTTCGCTCAAAGCAATAGAACACGATACTGCTTGTTATTCGTAACAAGCAGCAGCTGTAAATGCTAAAAGATTGCAACATACCAAACAGCATATTAATATAGTGGCCACCTGTATGTATATTGCTAAAACTACGCTGGGAAAAAGTATACGTAAAAAAGCAGGAGAGCTGTCTAGCAGGGTCCCAAACCCTCCTACTGTTAATACCACAAGGTCTACAAGATCTATCGGCAACCAGCCATATGGGTGGAAACTATCCATTATATATCAGATACAAAGTTATGACAGTTTCCAGAATACTTTATTCGTTCAGAAGGATATGGAAGGAAAGGCAACGAGCCAGAAGACCTATCTCCATGACAGGTGTTTGAAGTGGAATATCCGTAGATCGCACTTCTGCTTGAATATAAGTGCCAAGGATATTACAGTGCATGGTCCTCATAGACAGAGCAACAGTCAGGGATACACATTACAGAGAATAAGACTTGTCAGAGCAAAGGCTAATAAAGGACGCGAGGGCACTGGGTTTTTACAAACGAACTAAGGATTTCGATGGTACTTGTAATGTCTTGACTGCATTATTCTATGTATTCCAGATATCCTTTTGAAACACTGCTGTTTGCCCCTTTCATTACCACGCAGGTACTTTCACTCATATCACAGCCTAGTTCACCTGGCACTTGATTGATGCACTTCATATCCATGTGCTTAGGTTAATAGTGAACTGGATACGCTTTCCAATAGGGAATTTCACGCTTTTGAACTCAGATAAATTGTACTAGAACGACGTGTGGCCATTATTGCTATTTAGTTAAGAAGAGCGAATGCAGAAGTATAAGGGGTTGCGTCAATGAAGCGCCACGGTGGGACGTATGTCAGGAACGGTTAAGAGAGTTTCGTGGTTATCAGAAGCGTGAAGATCCGTCTTTATATATAAGCGTCTGTGCGCGGAGAATAGATATGCAAAATAAAATCAACCATAAGCCGTGGCGTATACAAACTGATCCACGTACAAGGTCATAAAGTCTTATCTATAGCATGCACTACTACAAAGGCTGCTATGATACCATTCTGGTCAACTCTCGCTGATCGGCTAGAGCAGTGTCCAGCAACGCTTGTGATTAGTGGTTCAAGCAATTTTCCAGCAGATGTTCGCCGAGCATATGAATTTGCGGTTCGCTGTGTTGCATCGCTGCCAAACAAGAGGATAACAAACTAGTCCATTATTTCTTAAATGTTGGTTTTTAAATGGAAGAGTTTTTGAGTGTTTTGGCGCTTATCGATGATTAAACTTTTTTTAAAGTGGACGAGAGGGATTGTATTATATGCATCAAGGTCTTGGTCATTAGCTACTACCGCAACCAATGCAACCAAAGCCAAGTCAGGAAGGCTCAATTTTGGGGGAGCCGTTAACGATGGAAAGTACGCATTTTCTCGCAAATGGATTATTTTTATGACTTACAGCGAGTCTTGAAATCCGAGATAAGGATTTCGATTTCTTAATAAAGAAATTTGGAAGCTACTTTATATTTTATGTGTGATAGATTCTGGCAGGTTAGCGGAAGAGAAGTAAGACTGATTGTATGCGTCGCTATATATTTTGAGGGACAAAAAAGAATTTGGGAATGCAGGGTCCGATGGTCCCTTGGCTGCTCTGCTTAATGTAATTCTCTGAAGCAAGCTTTACAGGCTGAATTTCATGACTGGGTTCCTGTCTTAATCTGTTTCATTCCATCCTACTTCTTAAGGGAGTCTGTGACGGAGATCAAAGTTCAGATCATCGCCAGCAGGTCGGACACTGGGACTTGATTAAGTGAAACAAACAGGTTTTGTTTTTTGTATAACGAGAAATTTCTGTTCAGGCTAACAGTTTGCATCCTGCCAGGAACAAAGAAGGCTCAAAGCAACACCTGGCTATTTGCTCACTTTTGCTTAAGTAAGAACCTGCTTAAGAATATATCCTGTATATCTTCCGAACGTTCAAGATCTAGAAACCGAAATACATCGTTACCGTTTGTCGCTGCAGAGTTCCTATAATTCCTTGATAATTTTGAGAGACCTCCTAAAGCCGGATGAAAAGCTGTTTCGGAAAACCTAGAGAAGCTTCAGCCGCATGAACGTTTCCAAGTTATTATTTTGGCTCCCAACATTAAGGTTGGGTTGAATAAAAAGGCTCTAAGCGGAACGACTTGAGGTTTTAAATGCTTTCAGTGAAAAGATCATCTTAATAAAGTTTGTTCTGCATAACAGTAGACTTTAACAAAGAAAAGAGGGCATTGTCATTATACTTTACGGAATGCTGTCAGAATATCGGATTTTTAGTACAGCATACTCCGATTTCATTGATCTTTTACAGCCGTTTCTACTGGGTCACGCACAAAAGGTCCGATATGTTATTTGTCGGAGAAGTTTGTTTCCATTTGCTGTTTGATTGGCAGATGATTTCCTTTCGGAGAAGTTCCAGTTACTGGGTAACTAACAAGCGCAATACCATAACAACTTCATCAGGGCATGGAAACAGTGGATGACAAGTCATTGCGCATGATTTTTAATGGAAGAATAAGAAAAAACAATATGTAAATAGACATTGCGGCCCAGCGCTACAAAAAAGGACAGACATGAAATCTGTACCAAAAATAACTTTTCCATGATCGGATTGAAAGTTCCGTTTGTAGATCTTTCTTGGCTCAACTCCGAGAGATCAAAAACGAGATACGTCACCTAGGTTATCGAGAGTAAAAAAAAATTAGTTGCCAGACATACACTTCTTTGTTCTTGCTCTTGTTCGTCCTCTCTTTTCATTTCTGTTGCCCCTTTCCTTTCCCTTTTGTCCATTTATACAGATCCTTTTTTCTTCTTTACCCCAAAAAGAGCGTATACAAAAAGGATCATTATCTTTTATTTGGTTTGATAGAGCATAAACTCCTCCTTCCCATACTTTAACATCATCATCACAACCTATTGAATGGCGTCGGATTCAAATCTCTTCAATCGTGCATCAAAAGGCAAAAGCAGCAATGCCATGGATTCATCCATGGTCTGGCTTGCGCTGTACTTCTTCTTCAATCTGGCATTGACCCTGTACAACAAGATCATCCTTTCCTTGTTCGACTTCCCTTTCCCTTGGACTTTAACTGCCATTCACACATTCTGCGGTGCTATCGGAGCCTATGCATTCTGGAGATTCGATATCTTCTCCCCTTCGAACCTTGGCGAAAGGGAAAACATGGTCATGTTACTGTTTTCTGTCCTGTACACGATCAATATTGCTATTAGCAACGTATCCTTGTAAGTAATTCTTGGGCAATATCTATGAAATGGCTCACTTTAATGCAGGAATCTTGTTACCGTACCTGTAAGCAATATCGGATATCGTAATTGTAAACTATACAGACACCTTACTGAAACGTGATTTTCGCCCTCTAGTTTCACCAAGTCGTACGCGCCATGACCCCGGTGTTCACGATTATGCTGTCCGTCATGTTTTTGAAGAAGTCTTACCCTGGAATGATCTATGTTTCATTACTTCCGGTAAGTCAAATACTTTTTGTGAGTAAGCGCGGATAAGGGGTAACCACAGACACCCACAGGTTGTTCTCGGTGTGGCGTTCGCCACCTTTGGCGACTACAACTACACAGCAATGGGTTTCTTCTTGACCGTGTTGGGAACAGTATTGGCGGCTTTGAAAACAGTTGTGACAAACCGTGTGCAGGTCGGACGACTGAAGTTGCATCCCCTCGACCTATTGTTGCGCATGTCACCGCTCGCTTTTGTCCAGACAATGATTTACTCATACATTTCCGGCGAGATGGCTCAAGTTCAAGAGTTCTACCGAACTAGTTTTACATGGTCTTTATTCTTTGCATTGCTGGTAAATGGTGTCCTAGCATTTTTCCTCAATGTTGTCAGTTTCACAGCAAACAAGAAAACAAGTGCCCTCACCATGACGGTAGCTGGTAAGAACTGAAAAAGTTAAAAAAGGATGACAACCCTTGATTAAATGGAATGCTATCGTAGGCAACGTTAAGCAGGTGCTTTCCATTGTCCTGGCTGTGATCATCTTCAATTTGCATATCACATGGACAAATGCAGCTGGTATTATGCTGACACTTGCTGGCGGAGCCTGGTATACGTAAGTGATCGGCTCTATAGGAGGGTATAGGTTTGATTAGGTATTAACTGTCAATATAGCCATGTGGAGATGCAGCAGAAGAATAAGAACAAATCACTTTCCAATGAAGGGTTATTGGGAACGTCAGTTTCCAGTGAGAGTGATCTCAAGGATATCAAAACCCAGCGATAATCATGGACAGCACTATTTAATTACCGATTCCCATGCATTGTTGACATTTTTAATCTTAAAGACACCATCAACATCCTTTATCTTTTTTCATTCATCACCAACTCATAGATGACCTCTTGCCTTAAATACTTGGAGACCAGTTTTACAGGATAAATATGTCAATTTTCTAATAAAGAAAATGGCTGCATATTGCCTAGATCCATGCAAGAGTGCAATTGTAATATGTATCTATAGAATTCTAAAACAAAGTACTCCTATATGCGCTATCTAGTTTTTGGAAGACAGTGCACGCATAGCCAACTCGAAGCTAAACATTCATCCCGATAAGTCATTTTTGTGTCCTTGCTTTCTTTCTTTCTTTTTTTTTTTTTTTTTTTCGGTTGGACTTACCCCATAAAAGTGGCTGCATTGGAAGGAGCTGCTCTCAGCAAACAAGGACCGATGCCTCTAAAGAATC
Organism: Apophysomyces trapeziformis B9324; assembly: GCA_000696975.1. Taxonomy (NCBI): domain Eukaryota; kingdom Fungi; phylum Mucoromycota; class Mucoromycetes; order Mucorales; family Mucoraceae; genus Apophysomyces; species Apophysomyces trapeziformis. The sequence continues at coordinate 231,447 of JNDP01001383.1, read as the reverse complement.
CGGCCACACCTTCGGCAGCCATTGTCTTACGGACACAGTCCAACACAGACGCGTATTTCCGAGTGGCCTTATCAAAGCCGTCCGTCTGCAACTTGGATTTGATCGCGTCAATCGGATAAGCCGTTCCCCACATGGCATAACCCGCTGTGGCACCATACAAACAGACTTCCCAAGCTGGCAATTCGGCTCTCTTTCGCCCCGTCTTGTCCATGGACTGCTTTACCAACCATTCGTATGCGAAGAAATACGCACCGTAACCATGGAATTCTCTTAGGATGGTAATGCCTTGGCCCTTGTAGATACCAGCAATACCATGGGCACTATAGATCTGGCGAATACAGTCGATCGGACCTCGGTATCCGTTGGGACCTGTTTGCACCTGCAGGCGTGTACGGATATGTTCCACCGGACCTGAAACAATGGAATTGGCTACGCCCGAGGTTGCACCAGCAATATAGAATTGACTGTTGGTCAGAGCTTCACCTGACTGACCAAATCGACGTTTCATGTATTCCAGCACAACGAATTGTATGGATACACATGCACCAATACCCACCAGTGGGGTCATCGTGCCCTAGAAGAAAATTTCATTTTTAGCGTGAGAACTTTTTGCAACTTCGCTTTTTGATTGGATATCGGATGGGAAAGGTTTCCTTTTTCTTATGTGCTAATCTTTCTCCCCACCCATCCTCATGGTCTCTTCGTCTTAAGTCTTCTTCTTCCTCTTGTTTTTTTTGTTTGTTCTATATACCTTATAAAATCCGGCCAAGCCTTCTCTTTGACGCGTTTGACGTACACAGTCCATCATACCTTTGTAGATGGGATTGGTGCTGGACTGAGTTTGTAAACGCTAAGAAGAACCAATGAATCAAGCTTCTGATCTTCGTTTTCTTTTTTGGCACTTTTTCTTATTTCTTATTGACAGCTCTGGACTTACCACTTTAACCGTATCAAAAGGCTGTCGTAGATAAAAACGAGTTAAATCATTGAATTGCTGATGATTGGATAATGTACCTGTCCGACCAGGACTTGTAAGATACCACCGACAGTACCGCTTGCACAGTCAATGACGGCCTGGGAGACTCTATATTGATTTGCGGATATATCAGAGATCCTGAAAAATGAACCAACTAACTGTACCCGGCACTGGTTTTGGTTTCGGTATGAACAGAAGCAGTTGCCTGTGCAATGTCGGTGGCCATGAGGTTTCTTGGGGTTTAAGGGGAAGGAGTTAAATATAAGTAAAAGCCTGTTTTGAGATGTCTGATCTCAATCAAATATCCAAAACCGATAAGCGAAAAAAAGTCACCTTTAAGGTCACCGTGTCAAATCACTTATCTTTTTTTTTTCTTTGATCATCCAGGATCGGAAATGGGTCGCATCTTTTCTGCGCAACATATGTCATTCATATTTCGCCTCTATCCCTCAAGTGGCTCAAGAAGCAGATCATTGACAATCAAACGAATGGATTCAACACACTAACTTCTCGCTTAACTGGCGAAAAAGATAGGCTTTTAGTGTAGAACTCCGTCATTCATGCCGATGTCTGTGTTGTCCATATTTTCCTTTGCAAGTTGGTATCGAAGATTTCATTCATTTATAAATCAATCCCTATCCTGGACTTTAAGTGGGATGTGAACTATATCAGAAATTAAACAAAGAGAAAAGGCGATTTCAATGTAGACAGAGAGATATGGAGAGAGAGAAAGAGAGGGGGGGGAGAGTGGGTTGAAAAAAGCAAAAATTTAGGTAGGCTATGGCATTTGGATGGAAGAATTCTAAGTTACCCATTTTCTTTCTTTCTTCTTTTTTCTTCACTTGGTGGAATTTAGCGTGCCGCAATGTTTGCAGGTACGCAATTCTTCACTGCCAGCAAACTTTTCGATAATGGGTTTTAGTTGTGTGCCAAGGTCATAACAGAAAAATGACTCCTCGTAGACAATCTGTCGACAAGAGGTGTTTTCACAGTACCACCGGAGAGAATCTTAAAATTTAGCCGAGATTTTGGATTAGTCATTTTTGCGTCTTGTTCATCATTACGGTGGCTTGTTCATAGATGGAACCTTACCGGTATGGTGCGGTCGCCGGACGTGTTCAACTACAAGGCCAATGGAATTTTCAAATCGGACAGGATTATGAGGCACCTTCGCTAGACGGGGAAAAAGCCAACTATCAGCCTTTCCTATCTTTTTTCTTTTTCGTCATATGAAAAACAAAAGCCAACTTTACCTGGTAATAAGAACGTATCACCTTCATTCACATGAATATCTTTAAATTCACCATTTTCAACCACTTTGATCAACAGATTTCCTTTGATTTGGTAAAACCATTCCTTTTAACTCGTGAGGTCACACAAAGAGTGGTCATCTTTATTCGTTTTACCTCAGTCTCGTTAACGTGGTAGTCCGTTCTTTTATTCGGACCTCCTACGACCATAATCGTGGTATCCTTTCCTTTGTACAAAAGATAATTGTTGACCGGAGGCTGAAGCTTGTCTCCATTTTCAGCAAGCCATTTATTGAAATTAAGCGGCGGCAGCATCGCTGTTTAGAAAAAACAAGTTGTGATGGAAAGAGGGAAGAGAAGTAATCTTTATAAGCTGTCGATCAAACATAAAATAGTATCGTGACTTCGAAATTAATCCATGCCTTTTTCCTTAATCAGATCTTGACGTTTCAACGCCATAGCACAAGACGTACAACTGTATGTCGGAACCGGTTATACTCGCTTTGCCCAATCTAGCTTCTGATGAAAAGCGATAAGCATCCATATACGAGTATCGTAACCCTTGCTAACTATGAAACATTCCTGCAGAATACTGAAAGATTCATGGATAAAAGAAAATTTATGCATTTGTAAAGATTGACTGGTCACTCATTTATGAAACTTAAAGACACCGACGGTATCACGACAGCTTAAAATACCGTCAGTCAATACAAAGTTTACAAGATGATAATGCATACAAAAACAAGGTTACTCCACTGCGTCAGGTGGTCACTGAGAAGCATTTACTGTACTAGCATACCCAAGAACGGGTTGAACAAACGATGATTGAGATTTGAAATATTACCCGGTGGGTTAAATTTTATATAATAGATCGAAAGCCGTTAGCGGTATATAATTATGCTTCATTCTACTATGCAACAGCATACCGAGTTCAATACTTTGATCCTTCATCTGGTTAAGTTACCAGAAGTAAATATTGCAATACTCGACAGTAAAGCTTCTCATTACATTGTATGATGGTTAGAGCAATTATGTTATCATGGGAGAAACTATGTGAATATCTCAATGATACGTTCAACACTTTTGCCATTCGTCGCTGATTGTCCTCCCCTTTTTTTTTTCGTGGGAAACTGGTAAAAAAAATGCAGAGACTAATGTTTTGTCAAATGACTTTGTGGTTGAACCAGTTAGATGCTATGGGAAAAGAACAGTTTAAGTTAATTTTTTTTCGCCAAGTGATTAGGCTATAACTATGAAGGTTAGTTGTGTTAGTCTTACAAGAAAGGGGTTTGAGAGACTTAAATGGAACATATTGTTCTTGTCTTCGAAGAACATCATGGACAATGTCAGCTACCCAAACGAGTTAGTACATGTTGTTCTCATTCAGCTCGAAAAGGAGGTAAAAGTTTGTTATTCTTCTTGACAACGGGATCGAATTGTTTGTATCTTCCTCAACAGAACAGAAACGCCTCCGAGCTCATGCCGAAAACGGAATGGTTATAAACTTAATCTCTTATCCCTTGGACGATACATTGCACCTATATAACATCCATTACTCAATGACCTAGACGGATGATATCAAGACTGCCGACACTTCTATCAGATCAGAAATGTACGGAATAACATGACATTCATCCTCTTTTCCAAGATCGAAGCGATGAATACACGAAAAGGGCGTTGAGTGTTTTTTCACAATGAGGTACCCCAATAAACTAAAACTACATTACGGTGCCAACGACTACTACATTTGGCAAACGTAGTGTGTTACAGTTCGTTTAACAAAGTCACTTCGGTTAGAGCAGCTTCATGATTTGACGGTGACTTGTATATCACGCAAAGTAACGGATGAACTAGCAACAATATACAATTGTGCCTTGGAAAGAATATAACCAAATCTAGGTACGCCCATGTTCCTACAAAATCAGTCGATGATCTTCGCATGCTAATGAATGCTCCCATCAAATGAACCTATGGTAATGAATCCAACATGAGAAATCTAGGAAAATAAACACTTTTTTTTTTTTCACGGGCAAGGCAGGAAACTTTTCTAGCTTATACCTACCTGCAAGCAAATAAAAGTGTTTGTGCCATTCAACCCCCTCCTCCCAAGGTTTTTTTTTTTACCATAACAGACTAAGCTGCTTGTCCATTCTTGGTCGCATTTCGGTAACTTCACTGTTTGCTTACATTGAGAAAAAGAAATGGGAAAATGTACATCTGTATCCTCTTCTCAGAAGCCACGTATCTTGTCACTCTGCCGTTGAGCGAGAAAATCCAGATGCACTTAAGTCAATAGATAGCAAACATTTAAAAGCTATTGTTTGGACTAGGCTACGTTCGTGTTTCTTACCTTATGAACGTACAAAAACTTTCTTTTTCAGCAAATCCACTTTGACTGATAGGCTGTCTGTCAACGTCTGCTATGCGGTCGTCAAGGAAACGTGTTTCTTGTACATACGAATAGAAAGTAGGAGCATGCAGGAATATTACTATAAATGGCGGCCGTAACAAGGAGAGCAGAAAACAAAGGTCTGCTTTTTCTATCTGTATTCTTATCAATCCATAGACAGTCTTGATAAAAGAATCAGTGTATGCGTTTCTACCGGTACTCAGCCAGCTCACATATGTATGCGTTATTATGTATATATATTGGAATTGACTGGCGTGTTTCTCTATAAGAAGTCTTGCAAAAATTCATCCGCTGTAGAGAGTTAATTGGAGAGAAAGATCCAGATCTTGTACTGGTATCTTGCAGATCATGTTGTGAAATGAACTAAAGAGCATCGTTGCCGGGCAGCCTTTCGAACCGGCCACTGCTCGATTCGATATTCTTGTTATGCTTTGATTCACTGCAAGTTAAAGGTTATCATATTGGTCGGTCTTTGTGCCGTTCCCATTTAGGCAAGTAGTACAGAACGTTGGCGCATTGATCAAGTCCTGCGAATATAGGTGATAAGAGACAGCTATATTTTAGCCTCGAGATGGCCCAAAGAATCCGTTCTATCTTCCTTTAACTAAGAGATAAAGGTTAAATTCTTCTTTTATCTCAATCGTATACAAGACGATTCATGCATTGCCAAGCAGGCAGTTAGGATGGTCCTCTATCTATTTTGATTCGCTCGCTGCAGTCAATTGGGCACACAAGAAAAGAGTGCCCTAACCTCTATAACAGTAAAGAACAGTTGTTTCCATGGAAGGTGTTAGTAAGCTGAGACATTCCTTTTCCCTGCTTCGATATTTGCAATGCAGAAGAAGAAAGATAGAAGCAAGGTTCGTGAAGCACCGCGCTCATTCCACTATCAGACATCCCTTGGTGACAAGCTAGGGCATGTCCGGTTTTCGTTGCTACCCCATTTAATTATTGTTAATTTGCTGCCATGAAACTATTTTTCAAAGGAAAAATTCGAGCTTTCCCATACAGTCAATATAACGCTTTCGAACTATTGTACAATCTTACCATTTCGCATCAGCATACAGATAGTTGTATATTTCCCTCCTTATCGGTTTGCTCCGTCCGTAACATCTATTTGCTTATACTCAGCAAAAGAGAACACTTTTCCTTTCCTTTCTTAGTTACTGAAGTCGGGAGTTTCAAGACCGGATTGTATGTGTAAGCATTTTTATCTTTACCATATACGGAGTGGAGCAGGGAAAGTGCTTTTTGGAGTAGCTTATCAATAGAACACCGATGGCCGGGTTCCATGTCTTTATCAGTCCAAGTGAGTGGGAGTGAGCGGCTGTTCGACGAAAAGAAAAGTAATAAGTTCCATGTTACTGTGACTTTCGTTCCGTTGCTTTTCTGGGTTACCACGGATGGGTACAAAAAAAAGTCCCGTGAAAATTTTGTAGGTATCTTCTGTTAAAGTTTCTGCTTTTGCTATCCACTATGCCCATGGAATCTAAAGATTGGATTGATGTCACCGTCGAAAAGAACCGTTATTCTTTGGACCATTTCGTGATTCCCAACCACTATGAAGAGGATGTTTCCAGCATTTTGATTCCTCATGGCGTGATTATGGTAAGCATGTGTGCCCTGGGGCGTTTCTTTTTCTTCTACTTCATTCCGATGCAATTTTTTTTCTTGGTTTATTGTGAGTTGTTTCGTAAACGTTGCATGGAATAGGATCGTATCAATAAACTGGCCAGAATCATCGTGGATCAAGCCGACGGTCCCTTGGGTAACGTGTTTTCAAACGCGATGGTAACAGACTCTCAATGGGTTTTATTCCTATCATTTTTTCTCTTCTGCGTGGGCCATTAGTTGTTTGCTGTATTTTAAAGGGTGGCCATCAGTATTTTGCTGATCTTGTCAACGCTATCAAGAAATTGACGAGAGCCAACGGCACCAGCGTCCCACTATCGTTAGAGTTCATCCGTGTGAAGTCGTACAAGAATGATAAGTCGGAAGGCGTGACGATCTCCTTGAGCGAAGATGAATGTCAGGACTTCAAGGGCAAGGTAAGAAATGTGCCATGGAAACAAAAATAAGGGTGGAGTGGGGATCATGGCAAAAAAGTGTGGGCTTAGGAAGAAGTTTGTTTGTTTACCGCCTGATTTAGAACCTACTGATTGTTGAAGACATCATTGATACGGGTGCCACCATGGTCAAACTCTTGGATAAGTTACAAGACTATCAACCCCGATCTATCAAGGTTACTAGCTTGTTGATCAAGAAGACCCCTCGAAGCAATGGATACATTCCTGATTATGTTGGCTTTGCTATCCCTGATGCCTTCGTCGTCGGCTATGCTCTGGATTATAACGAATATTTCCGTGACCTTGATCATATTTGCGTTATTAGTGTAAGTGATCGCTTTTTGACATATAGTATGATGATTTACAAAATGGCTTTTTTTTATCACAGGATATAGGTGCTAACAAATATGCAGTGTAAAGATACATCGCGTTTCTCATCAAATTTCTTCTCTCTTCTCACTCTTTCTATTCTCTTCCATTTTTGTTTTTGTTAATTACAACTATTAAAAAATCGCTATGATCAGTCTTTATGTTGTCCAGCGAGCTCGGCACGTTTTGCTGCTAATTTGGCCAACTTTAATTTGTCTAATTCATCCCGTGAAGTTCTTTGTAAAAAAGGAAAAGGAAAAGAAGAAAAAGGAAATTTCAAGGATAAACCCGAGAGTGAGCATACTGTAGACAAGCTAAAAGGAAAAGGAATGATAATCTTACCGTTCATTTAAACACTTGTTCATGATCTTTAATTTGTCGCGACATGTCCATACGACTGTAACATTATGTTCCTTACTGCAGGTCACAAAGTCTGACGTCGTAGTTTTTTTTTATTTGGTGCGTTAGCAGGAGTCAAAGCCAAGGTGGAAATGTATGTTGTACCTTTTACTGGTAACTGACAGTATTCCATTGCGTTATCTTTCAATGATTTTAAACATGCTTCTTCTTCAGCACGAGTTAACGCATGGAGATCGCCTGTCCTCTCAAAAAAGGGATTGGCCATAGAGGCCTCTACATTCTTTCCCATTGTTCGCAAAAATAAAAAAGTGACAGCAAGGGGTCGGCAAGGCCTGGGTCTTTCCGTTCGGCAACAATGCTCGTGCCTGTGACTTTGTATCCGCGGCACCATTCAGTCGCTGATTCATTTATTTCATTTCGATCCCAACTTCACGCTGCTCTAATGGAAACAAGCATCTATAGTGTGTATGATTCTAAGGAAAATTCATGTTTTGCGTACGATTTAAAGGAGCGGAGGGACTAGAAGGGTAATGGTGAGGTTTATCAAACTATGAACTGGCCTTTTACAATTACGATGTGCGAGAAAGAATAGGTTCCTATTCGCTTTCAAGCAAATGAGAGGCAAAAGATAACGTATCCTGGAGTGGGCATCTATACGCTTTTCTGTATGATTTAAAAATGTAACCCTTCTTGTTCCAATACTTCAGGCTAAATGAAGACCACCCAAGTTCGGTCAAAGGCGGGAATAAGCTGAAGTTTCAAGCCGCAGTCACCTATTGTAGGTGTCTTTTTTTCCTCTCTTTACGAGCGAACCTCTGTGATCGCCCATGCGTAAAAGTAAGCTGCTCATTGTTCTCATTGATGGCATTGGAGACGTTGCTGTACCTCAGCTGGACGGCAAAACACCGCTCCAAGCAGCCCACACGCCTTGGATGGATAAATTAGCCGGTAAGATAATGCTCTCTTGACGGACGTTTCGTGCAGTATCACTGATACTTTTACTATCCATCTATGTATATAGCCGAAGGATTGAATGGTTTGATGGATTCGGTTGAACCAGGACTGGCATGTGGGTCAGATACAGCGCACATGTCGATTTTGGGTTATAATCCTCGTCAGTAAGTTCGTTTTTCTTTTCTGCACAAAAAAAGCTGGGAATTTTATGTTCTATCAATCCCATGTGAATTCTGGTGCACAAACGGTAATGATAATCATAATAACAATTATAATAATAAATAAAGGTATTATCGTGGCCGAGGTGCTTTTGAAACGATGGGGGCTGGACTTGAGATGATACCAGGCGACATTGCCTTTAAAGTATATATGAACATGAAAGAGTTATGGCGATGTTATCTTGCACGTTCTAAATCTTTTTAGTCCAATTTTGCCTATATGGATAAAGAAACGGGAATTGTGATCTCTAGAAGAGCCGACCGTCAATTTGAAGGCCTGGGTCCAGCCTTATGCGAGGCTTTGGATGGTGTGTAAGTACCAACTATTTTATCAATGAGAAACATTCCGGAAGAGAAAGACATATCATTATTGTACTTGTAGTAAATTACCCTCTTTTCCGGATCACACTGTGGCAGTGAAATATGCAACCGAACACCGATGTGGTGTTCGTGTACGTGGTCCTGGCTTAACTGATACCATTACGGGAACGGATCCACTAAAAGACAAGTAAGATGCGCTAGTCGTACGATGGACAAAAAAGGAAGAGAGCGGAATAGGAGCTTGATTAACGCTGTTCGTTTTTTCTTTTTACGCAGTAAACCATTGGTGCAATGTCAGCCCACTGAGGACACAGAAGCAGCCAAAATGACCAGCAGGGTAAAATAAGAATAGGAAGCAAAAAGAAAGAGAGAGAATTGTCGATCTTACTGGCTTATGGTTCTGCTATCCCTTTTTTTGAAAAATTTTTTGGGGTAATCTTTGCAGCTGATCAATGAGCTGTCTGATGTATTCTATTCCATTCTGGACAAGCATCCTATTAACGATGATCGACGCAAGCAAGGAAAAAATCCGGCCAACTGTGTTTTATTGCGAGGCTGTGGTAGTTGTATTGATGTAAGGAAAATGATTGTTATATGCTAGAAACGGTATATGCCAATGGAAGTTAACTCAAGAATACGGTCATAGATTCCTAGTATTGAAGCACTCCACGGATTGCAAAGTTTTTTAATCGCGCCGACTTGTATCATTGCTGGTCTAGGGATGACGGCAGGGATGCATATATTGACTGTAGAGGGTGCAACAGGCGATTACAATACCAACTTTAAGGCCAAAGCGGATGCGGCAGTTCAAAGCTTGAGAGATCACGATTTTGGATTTCTTCATATCAAAGCCGTTGATGATGCAGGACATGACCGTAATATTCCATTAAAGGTAAAAAAGAAAACCTTTTACCGTTTGGGGGGATGCCGGCGTTTTACCTTTTTGGAAGTACATAAAAACAAAGGAGATAAACATGGATGCAAGGAGAATGAAAGAAGAAAAAGTTCCAGTGGGGAGAAAGGAGGTTGGATGGGGGAAAAAGTTTCTTGTAAAAAACAAACATGACTAGTAATATTGACAGTAAACTGATTACCATTTGTTTTAGGTTCAGTTTCTTGAAAAGGTGGATAAGATGTTGGGAGATATACTTGACCGTCTAGCTCAGGAGGAAAACAAGGGTGAAGATGAGGTATAGTTGACGACCAACGTTAACACTAGCACCTTATCATTGTATCTTTATGGGCAGTTTACGATAATTGTCACAAGCGATCATTCAACACCTGTTCTCCATGGCGACCATAGCTGTGAACCTGTTCCTTTCTGTATCTGTCGAGCAAGATTTGCTTTCGATTCTGCCTCCCATGGTGATCAAGTGGAAAAGTTCGAAGAAGTTGAAGCTGCAGGTGGCGCATTAGGAAGATTTTGTGGAGATCAGTTGATGAAACTTGCAAAGTCATATATGGATTTTAAGTTATAGAGGATATGACAATTAATTTAATTGCGACCGGAAAAATAGATGACTTCAATATTGAGATAAGACCATTTCTTTCTTTGTTGCAATGCATTTCTTCGTTTATTGTACCAGCAATGGCGAAAGAACATGATATATGCGGAAAGAGGAGAAGAGGGAAGAGAGATATAGAGAGAGGAGAAAAGGAAAAGAAAATATTTCGTGTGGTATATGAGAGGAAAAAGGAAGTTGCTTAATGAGAAAGCGGGACTAAAATAGAAAGGATTTTGTTTGCTAAGAAAGAAAGAGAGAGTAAAAAAAAGAAGTCTATAGATACAAGAAACGTCAAAGAAACGGGAAATCTTACAAATAAACAAGGAAAAAGTTGAAGGAAGAGTAGAAGAAAAGAGGTTAATCAGAAATAGTTCATAAAACTGTAGTCATTTAAAGGTGCCAGGAGTTGGTTGCTGGTGGTGATGGTGTTGGTAGTGGGAGCAACGTACTCTAATGGCATAGTCATATGCATGGAAGGAACGGTATCAAAGGAAAAATTAAGGTTGTTGTTGTCCAGGCAATTGTCGAAAACCAATGCTTGAGAGAATTGTGAAGCATCGTCCATGGTCAACTGAGAAACGGGTTGGAAGAGAGGTTGGGTGAATGGATGAATCAGTTGATCTTGAGGAAACATAGTTGAATAGGAGACATTGGGATAAACTTGATTCAAAGACATGGCGTAATTGTGTTCAGGAGAATGGTGTGCAATACTGGAAGCACAGGATGACCCAGTGGAAGGAGAGAGAGAAGACCGTTTGATCGATGTAGGTGTGGGTGGAGACTGCCAGTCAACGGAAGAGGGTGAATTGGGTGCCAAGGAAGGAGATTCGGTTGCAATGATGGAATCTGTCTTTGCAAGGATATGGCGGTCTTGGTAGAGGATCTCCATCATGCGGTTGTTATCTTCATTGCGGGAAGTAAATCTGTCTTTCGGTCTGTTGGTGTATTTTCTTGTCTTCTGTTCACGCTGCTTTTCCGGTGCATACTTGTAATCAGGATAACTAGAAAGGAAAAAGCAAAAATGTTGTAAGCATAACGAATAAAAAGAGATGTGATTCGTTGGCTACTTACAGCAATGCGTGGGTTGCCTTTTCACGGCGGGCAAGTTCCTTATAAGGAGCTTTTTCTTCTTCTGTGGCTTCGTTCCACCATTTGGCAATGATTTTGGATAGGTCGCGATGGTTTGAGCCGGGACAATGTGCTACAATCTCACTTTGTTTGATACGACGATAGATCATGAAACAGTTCATGGGACGAGGAATCTTCTCTTTTTTCGAAGCAGAGTTCAAGTTCAAGTTCTTGTTGGTGTTGGTGTTGGTTACTTTCATCTTTTCGTGTCTTAGATTTTGTGTTTCTTACGAGTGGGGAGACGCGCAAGTACCGGCTGATATTTATATGGACCCCGTATTGGTCTATCCCGGACAACTACCAAATTTGGATATTGGCTATTGCCAAAAACGGGAAATCGGATGTCTGTGCTAACTAAATATTATTGGCCGGGAAATCCTCCTGGGATCCTGGAAACATGTCTTTATTATGTATGCATCACTTTTCTGTTTTTGTGTGATTGCCTCATCCTTTTTTTAAACACAGGTGCTAGTTTTACTCTTTGCTTGCTCCAGTTTTCCCTTGATTTGAGCTCGTGTCAGTTACTAACTCCTTTATAACTACGTTATTTTACCTATCATCTTGCTGCTGGAATACTCCACTAGGATCATAGCTGAAACAGCTTCTATTGTTTTTGGTAGAAAACAAACAATGAGAATTTTTTCTAGTTTATAATATTCAACACTTTTACCTCTTCAGTAAGCCAGGGTCATCCACGTGGAAAAAGAAAAATACGCCAAGCGCCTATAGTGAATCGTTTTCAGCTCAACATCCTGCATACCTCCTTTGCCTTCCTACCTCTTTGTTCTGAGAACCAAACCCAACCGCCTCTACCTTCTTATCTTCCCTATTTTCAGAATCTATATTATCAACATCGTTGTCACTGTCATCTCCTCCAAATAGCTTAAATGGTTGGCCCGCTGTAAATGAGTGAAGGTTGCCATATCCATCAGTTTATGCATGCAAGTTACCACGTGCACATACCATCTCCACCAAACAAAGGTTTCATATTAACATTGACTTCGTAATGCTTTTCAGTAGAAACCTCAGGCATGGCGCTCTCTGGTCGAGCCGGCTTTGACACTAACAATCAATCCGAGTCAATTCCTATGCCTTGATATATACTCCATTGCCCCTAAAAGAAATGAACTTACGCCAAGATTCCTCTCCTTCATCTTCTTCATCTTCATTACTTTTACTTTCATTATCGGAGGATGCCGTCTTGTGAGATGTGAGAACGAAATCGGATGCGTTTTCTGCATCTGGATCAAATCTAGCTCCGCTTGCCCATTGTACTTCTGGTTTCCTATTAATATACATAAGTTTACCTTCTTTTGTTTCGCACACACACTTTTTTACTACGCCTTGATCGCCAAACATCGTTTTTAGAATATCCATAGATTGATCCTTTTCGGCTCCAAGTGCTTTTCCAATATCGTCCATATCAACTTTGCGATCATCACCCTCGTATTCGTCTTCATCCATGAAATCCTCGCCCAGCTTAAAACGATCATCGCCCTTATATCCACTCTGCAATGCAAGGCGTTCCCGTCCTTTTTCGCCTTCTAGTACAGGATTTATCTTGATTTCTGCAAGATAGTGAATAGGAATGCATGTTTATGTACAACTGTCTCACTTTACCTAAATCTGCATCATCTTCTGACTCAGAATCGAACAACCATTTGCTGACTCCTGTTGGCTTTGCCGCATTATCTGCAATACTATTATCTGCATCTGTCGCAGCTGTCTCATCATCATGATCGCTATCTTCGAACGTTACATGATTCTGACGCTCCTGGGAAAAACACACATACACAAGAGTCACAATCAGTTTAAGATATTTTGCAACAAACGCTACCCACTTCCTTGTCCATAGCTGCAAAAGATTGTTGTATTATTTCCCTTTTCGTTTTCTGTTCCTGATCCCGTCTTTCCAAAGCTGCTAATCGTCTCTCATCACCCTTTTCCTAAAATGGAAATCTTTAATAATGCAAGGTCAAGGATATTTTACTACCTTGGCGGATTGATGTATATCTTCCGTCTCATCAAGAGATTCTACAGATGACATACTGTGTTCGTCTGTCACTTTCTGATCGGAATCCTGGTATTCGTTCGGCTGGGTAATGAAATCATCATCGCTGTCAATAAATTCATCGTATATCATAGGTAACATTCGCACTGGTTTCATTTTTGCGTCGATGTTGTAAAGTTTAGTTAAATTATTTTTGTAATGAGTCGGATCAAAGACAAACTGGGAATAATAATGAGTACTTTTTTGCTCCATTTTGTCTGCTGCAAACTTGCTTCCTACTCACACGAGTTCCATCTTCCTTTTGTAATCGCATGACAGAGATAGCACGACCATACCGGCCACGTTTCCAGCCCTTTCTTGTTTTCATATTAGCATCGGTTACAGGAGTCATATCTTTGGCTAAGAAACCATCGCTGTCGTTCCATCGCAATCGCCGCTTGCGTTGCTTTTCTGCTTTTTTTTCATATTCTTCTTGTTCCATGCGTCTTCGTTCCATATGATCTGGTCGCGCTTCTTCAAGTCGCATTGTTTTTCCCTTCCACTTAGCGCCGTTATAGGTCGACAGACCTACCGACACAAGTTAGATCCAATCGGGTGAGAGCAAAAAGAGAAACTTACACGTCTGCCATTGCTTCGACGTGGTACTTATAGTCATGTGTCCAAAACCGCGGCATTGTCCTATTCTCGTTGAACATTGGGAACCGATTCTCGTGTAATCACAGTACCTTCACTCCCTTTCCCGATGCTAGCTTCAATCACTCTGCCGAATTTACTGAATCGATCGAGGAGAAGATCCTCGGTCACACTTTCATGTAAACCACCAATGTATATACGCTTTTCCACTCGATCTGTCCCAACGATGAGAAGGAATATTGCTAGTAACAGGAGTTACGTTACCAGCCGAGGAGGTATCGTTTAAATTAGCCATAAAGCCTAATGGGACCGGAACAATAAAAGAAGAAAAAAAGAGCTCCTGGGCGGAGATCGTGACGCCCAAATCGGGAAACCGGTGAGCCACTTGTTCTCTCTCTATGTTGGCGCATAAGAGTTAGAGACATCCAACGCTGCAACATATATATGCTTGCAAAAGGGCCTCCATAAGTTATTTAAAACGCTTGTTATGACCATCATAAGCTTTTCTTGTCTTGATACAAAAGGGGAATATGAAATCAGAGATGAAAACCAAAAAAAAAAAAGTTCACGGCTAAACGTTCTACCTCTACAAGTTTTGTCGGCGCCTGGTTGCACTGTGAAGACGTATAGCTTTACGATGTTTGGACGCTCGAATTCCAATCGCGGTGGAACACCAGTTCACAGCAAAGATATTCACATAGGGGATTTCGATAGCTTTATTACGTCCAGCTTGAATGACATTGACCATCTCGACGACAGTGACCTGAATGACCCAGACCTACTGGTAACACGATACAAGAAAAGCTTGTCTTTTGTCATTGGAACATATCGCATTCTAAAGTATTCAACAAACAGAGGCAGCTTCAAGAGTTATCTTCATCCAGTGGAGACCCTCAAGCTGTGAAGCAGCCGAAATCAAGGAAGAGTGAGGTGCATGCTCATATCGATTTTGAAAGTTATGCAGCTTTGGTCCAAGGAGAAGATATAGATGTCCAGTTAACTGAAGAAGACTACAACGACCCCGCTCTTCTGGTAATATACAGTAAAAGCCAGGCTATTTTCTTTCTAAAATGTGGTGTGTTTTCTAGAAAGAACTGGCTGCTCTTTGCGGGCAAGGAAATGACACTAGCACAGTGCCAGAAACGGTGCATATCACCAAAGATAAAACTGAAGTCGCTGTGGTTTCAGAGACATCCAGTTTGGACGAATCGCTTTCACACTTGGTAGATATCGGCTTTTCGCAACAACAATCGCTAGACGCTCTTGCTTTACATGATGGTGATTTAAAGAAAGCCACTGCGTACTTAATGAAGACGACCACGACTGTTCCGGCATATCAAGATTCATTGGGCGATATGGTTGCTACAAATGAAAATGCAGAAGAAACTCAGCCGAAGATGCCCACTACTGGTCCTGGTTCAACAGGCAGTATATCATTAATGGATATCACCTCGGATAAAACTGAAGAAAAGACAGGAATCACTTCGAATACTCCAGAAGAACTTAAGGCGCAAGCCATAGCGTATCAGAAAGAGGCATTAGCTGTTAAAAAACAGGGCGATAAAAAGAAAGCAGTTGCCCTCCTTCGACAATCTAAAGTTCTTATGCAACAATACAATGACATGATACAATCATGTACAGAAACCGATATGGAGACTCCTGTAGATGATGATGAAAGCGCTAAAGTTAATTTGCCAGAAAACGAGTCCACGATCGCCGTGAAATCGCCGTCTAATTCATTTGTGGATAACTCGGGCGAAACTGCTAGCAGTAAAACCGAAACAGCAGTTGCCCCTGATGTGGAAAAGACACGCCACCTATTGGATATTGTTATTCAGCGACAAAAGGAGTACAAACAAGCTGCAATTCATTATAAGAAGATCGGCAACTTGGCTGTCGCCAAGGATATGATTCGAAAGTCGAAAGAGCTATTGCGAGTAGGGATACAAATTAAACAAGGCGAGATTTCTTTGGATGCGGTGAACATTCTACCTGAACCGGATATGACGCTTGGAGACGGAAAACTACGCCATATTCCATCGGTGATTGCACCAACCAACCACACTTATGATCAATTGGAAGCCCAATTGAAATACCAAATCGATGTATGCCATAATCTCTATGTTCAGACCAACGGAAAACCAGTCAAGAGCCAGTCAAAAACGATGCCTAGCAGTGATAGTCGGGATCAGATGTTAAGGTTGGAACAAGCTTTCGCCGCCGACTTGCTATCCTTGAAAGCACATCATGATCAAGATATAAATGCCCCCATTCCCGCATTACACTATGAACATGTGGAATATACCTATAAAAACCTATTGGATCAGATTCCAGCAAATCAAATGCAACTAAAAATCGTCCGAGCTAGTGGGTTACAGAACCTACATTTAACCACAGTGGACCCCTATATTATGTTTGACTTTTGCGGATGGCCACCTGAAAATACAGCTCAAGCTGCACAAGGCAAAGGCGAAACTCCGGTTCGAAAAGGAAGCGAACCAGGTATATAAAATGTGTTGTCGTTGTCTTTTCTCTTTTTATTGACGGCAGAAGCAGTATTTGATTTCTCCACGTTGATACCCATTGCACGTACAAATCGTACTTTCATACGACACTTGGAAAGAAAGAAGCTCGTCCTAGAAGTCTTTCACAATAAGTATAGCTATGGATTCTTCAAGCGACCTGTTTCTTTAGGGAAGGTGTCCATTCCATTGGATCCATTACTGAGAAAAACTTCGATTGCTGGTTCATTTGACGTAAGAAATTTGATACTTAAGTTTCACTTATTGATGATCTCGCTTGTTCTTAGCTTGTTGACGCCGGCCGTAAAAAGACAGGGGGAAAAGTGGAGATCGAGATCAATTTAAGAGAACCTTTAAAAGCAGAGGATCTCGTCAAACGATCAGAGAGATGGCTAGTGATTGATGCTTTTAATAGCAATGTATCGCAGCTACTAGGCCTTGCGGGTCTGATGACTACCCCTTACCAACCCATCCCGTTAGTACACCCCTCCTCATCCTCCACCCCTCTTACTCCAGCTCAACCGCAATCTGCACCCCCTCCAGCAACGCCGACAAAGACAATTACCCCAGCTCCTTTCACTGAAGCGAGCGAGACGCCTACGGAATTGGAACAAGCAGAGGAAGAACTGAACAAGTAAGCAAATGAAGTTGAAGACGGTTATGGTTACCTTTGTATTGAACTCAAATTTGACTAGTGTGGATAATATTGTGTCGAATATGGTCTTGGAGCATGAAATCAGTTTGGTGACAGCTGCATTGCAAAAGAGCAGTGCAACCGATGATCTGTTGGATCGCAAGCAAGCCTTAGACATCAAGATGAATATGTTGGTTATCCAAGTTCAGACAGGAATGCTGGATATGGATACCTATTTGAACATGGTGCAGAAACGAATGGAAAGGGACCGCCATTTAGCTCTGTTATTCAAGAAGCATGGTCGGATGGATCTCGCCAAACTAGCTCTTATACGCAAAAAAATAATGCAGGACGAGATAGATGAGGCGAGAGCAGCTATGGCTGGACAAGAATAAGTACAGGTGCATGCCATTGTAGCATATGTCAATTGGATGATTAAAGCAAGGTAATCCAATAGTAGTTTTCGGGATGCAAATAAAAAGAAGGATGATATAAAGGAAAGCTGGTCATTGGCCAAGTGTCATATACCAATTACATATATAGAGTTTGCCATAGTTTCCATTGTAAACATATCTTCAGAATTACGGTGCTTAATACCATTTCCCTTTGGAAAACTGTCCTGGTATTATCTTTCCATCAAGCGAATTTTACTGAAGTTTATTTATTGGTGCGAAAAATATCCAGATCTTCCTGAGGTTGTCCTACATCAGTTGGCCAATCGTGCAGGCTATATCGCGTTGAAAATGGAAATGTGAGTACGAGGCAGCACCTTTCGGCTCCAGCAGAGTAAACTTTAGGCGGCGCCAAAAAATCAGCGAGGAACATCAACACATCAGGAACGGAGATTAGAGTGCACAGTCATTTTTGCAAATGTCGGCTTTGTTGATCCCCTTTTTTTTTTTTTTTTTTTTTTTTTTTTTTTTTTTAGCTTAGCTCTCCATAGAATTAGACACAGCGATTTAAAGACGAACAAAAAGGTAAAAAAGGTAAGGGACTGAACTGTCAGAACTTAATGTAAAATATGACATCAAGCAACGTCTATATAAAATGCATGTTGAGCGGAGAAGACCTTTCACTTTTTTGAAGTGGTGCAGAATGGAGGAAATGAATTTTTTGGGTTACTATGGTGTGACAAAAAGGATTTTGGTATCCATAGAAGTAACAAAGTGATTCTCCATCATCTCCTCTTTTTATCACCTGTATGGCTTACAAGCTATAACCTCTTTTTGCTCTGTCTACGCTCCTTAGAAACACTCCTTTACTCTATTTCCTGTCCCTTCCTTTTTTTATCTGTTTGTTTGTATTCTTCTTTCCTTCAACTGTTGTCAATCATTTATTCCACCTTCTTATTTCCACTCGTCTTCGCATTCAATTCCATTCCTTAACCATGCTTTCCGCTTCAACCGTCTCCTCTGTTTCATCCAGTGCATTCTCTGTGAGCCCGGCTGGTTCCACTCCCTCATCTCAATATACAGCAGATTCCGCTAGAAAATCCCCCAGTAACCCACTCACTGAATTGATCGAAACAGAAAAAGCTTATCAGGAGACCCTAAAAATCATCGATTCGGTAACAATCTAGTTCTCGCACATAAATGATTCATTTTCTTAAAACATCTCATGCACAGCAAATTGGTCCTATATGGATGAAACAATCCTCGACAATAGCACCTGATTTCTCGGAGCTCCTACAATACGTTCACGACATCTTCAAGGCAAACAGACGTTTTTGCACGGTACGAGCGAACAAGAGTCCTGCATTGTCAAAACGATCAATACACTTAACTAAATAACAAAACAGAGACTCGTCAAAATTGCTGCTAATCCTCAAGCGATCCGAGAATTGGGAGATGTCTTGATGCAATGGGTAAAGAGGATATAAGCTCTTCCTCTAATTAAGATTTAACGTGGGGTACTTTCTGCTATTATTAGGTGAAAGATATGGAAGTTCCTTACGCTAATTTCTGCAGAAGCTTCATTGTCGATTTAAATCAACGCAAGGACATTACTTCCAATCCATCCTTGAAACATTTACTCGATGTAAACAAACCTATATATGCTTCTGATCAATTGTGATTATTGATTTACCTGTTTTTTTTTCACGTTACTAGAATCTGTCTGCAAACCAATCCTATCAACTCACTCTGGAATCCTTGTTTAATGCACCGATTCAACAACTCAAATACTACAAAATGCTTTATAACGTAGGCTTATATATGACTTTCCGATAATGAAATGTAGTTTAACCTTTGTTTTCTTTCACAGAGGCTACTAGATAGCACTGATCCTGGTCGAGCGGACCATAGACTACTTTACCAAGCTAACAAAAGAATTGACACTATCATGCTCATGGCCCAAAAAGCAGGTTCTCGGCCAGTTCATGCGCATACAAACGAATCACGAATGCACAATAAAGCGCCGGCCGGTTTACCATCGATCAAGACAAACTTGCCTACTGGAACGACTTCAGAATTATCTGAAGTTGGTTTATTTCAAAGTCAAATGGATTGTTCGCACGTGGTCGATATCTTTTCCGGCACCCGCATGGTAAGCACACAAATTGGGCTGGATTAGGTTTGACAGGCCATTCATAACCCTATTCTTGTTTCTAGCGTTACGAAATGCGTCTCAATCCCAATTCAAAAATAGCCTTGCGTGATAACTTTATTCTGTTGCCAGAGAATCCTGTCGATAGACCGCTCCGTGTACATCTGATCTTGACAACAGACGCCTTGATTTTCTGTCGAGAACAGGCTGGTCCAAAAAAATTCGCATTGTTGTACCCACCGCTTGTTCCCGCCGACATCACTGTAAAATCAACCTCGCTGGACCGAGAACTTGTAGGCGAATACATCATTCAGCTTAGCGTCGGCCGAAAAAATATTCTTCTACGTGCTGATTCGAGAGAAGCTCGAAATACTTGGATTGGCGTTGAAACCAATGCACCTAGTTCAATGACCCTGATGCCCCGCCCGCTCAAAGTTGTCATCGAAAAACAGCTCCCATCCCTTGATCTGGATGAGAAGACAGCCGTAGCATCCAAGCCTGCACGGCTGTCTATTCGCAGCAAAGATATCGTTTCCTTCTACACAGATAAATCGGGGGAAGTGTCGCCTCTGGAAAGCTCTGACGATGAAGCGATTTTGGGTGACAAACGATCTGGCCCATCGCGGGATACCATCATGGATATTTACGAAGGTCATATGTACGATTACAACAATGCACAGAATCCAGCCATGCCAAAAGAAGAAGATATTATCGCAATCCAACCACGTTCTGTAAAGATTCTGCCACAGGTGCCTAATGTCTCAGAATCAAACAACATGTTACCCACTCCTCCTAAGGACGGTAAAAAGCTATCTGCCACTCAATCATCTGCTCCTGTACAGATGACGTTCATTCAGCCGGTGGTTCCGCAAAAGATAACTACTGTCATTACGGAAGCGTCGACAAAAGAACCTGCAGATAACGTTCAAAAATCGCTAGGACCAATGAAATCAAGTACTACAACACCAACTTCCTCCGAGGCAGAGAGTAACGTAAATCTCTTGAACACATCACCAACAAGTCGAATGAACCCTAGTTCACCCAAAGGTCTGGAGGCGGGTACCTCGCGACCGGTTTCTCCGCGACCTATCGAAGTTCGCCAGGCTGCGCCAGTAGCTGCCATGCAGGCTGTAACGCAGGCTAATGAATATTTGATAGGGGGAAGCACAACAGCTGCAGGTCGGTCTGTAGATACAGTACAGGAACAGCAACAAGCTATTCATCGTAGCGTTTCACCTTCGCCTGGCGCGGTCCCTACAGGCTCAATGCCTATGCAGACCCATTCTAGTCGAACTGTAGGTCAACCTGGGCAGCAAGGTATGGCACAGCACCCATTACCTTCTCCCCGAGGCCCTTCTTCTCAGCAGCAGGGACCTGGACTGCATTCTCAAGTCCATGCGCGTCCCCTTCCTTCTCCAGGTCATCCTCATATGATGTCTCCTCCTGTTCCTCAGCAAGGTGTCTACAGGTCTCCATCGCCACAGCCTCCCTACAGTGCCATGCCAGCTCCCAGTGCCAGCAGATATCCTAATCCTGGCAACGGAGGCGCCGTACCCATGCAAAGTCGTCCGCCCAATGGTGCTACATCCCCAGGCTACCATTCGCAAGCCTCTTCAACACGTGGTCAGCAGGGAGGCTATTTCAACATGCTGCCAGTACAACCTTCGCCGACAGAAGGCCTTAGCTCTCCACCTCACAGTGTAAGTATAAAAAAAGGGAAATTGTAAATAAACAACGAGAATCAATTGCTGCCGAAAAGAAGATTCATATTGATGCATATATTTTAGCCTGGTTATACCGGTGACCCGACAAATGAGGTCCGACTGGTGCTCTATAGTACTCGTGAATGCGAGGCATTCCATTGGAAAGATCAATCTTGGTATGCAGCCGAAGGTCGATGTCAGCTGCAGGTTCGCCAGACGTACAGTAATCGTTCATGCTTGGCGATACAGTTGCAGAACACAGGCCAACTTTATCTCAACGCTTGGATTTTGCCGACCACTGTGATTCGTCAACCTTCTGAGACAGATATCAGTATTTCTGTATACATGGGTACGAAGAAAGAAAACTATTTGGTCCATTTGAATCATCCTGGTGAAACCACGAAGCTTGCTGGCATATTGTACCGGATGCATCAGGAAGCTGTTCAGTTACAACAACAACAACAACAGCAGCAGCAGTTGGAGCAACAGCAACGGTTTCCTCCTTCTCCTACTCCTCTTGCTACCCGAGACGAGGAGCATTCTGTTGAGAATGTGCCTCAGACATTGAAGCCAGTATTACAGTGCAAGGGTAAACTGTTTTCTAACAATGAGACTTCAAACTGGACCCCGTTCGGCAATGTCTCCATTCGAATTTCCCAACAACTTCCCAGTAAGAAGATGCACATCGCCATCGAAAACGAGAAATCCAAGCTGGTTGCTGCCATTGTTCGCAGTAGCAATGTGGAGAAACTTGGTCCCAAGCGGATAACCTTTTTGCTGAAGGATGAGAAGGAAAGAACGAGTGTAGTTTACATGGTCCAGATGCGAGAAGAACAAATGGTGAACAAGATATATGAGTATCTTCGTACCATCAATGCAGAAAATGGATGGTAGAGAACAAGAGATAATCACAATTACTCAATTGCTTGTTATCTTTAGAGTATGCTAGAAATATCTCTTTATTATTTTATTTTTCTTTGCATATGTTAAAGATAGACAAAGAAAAGAAATAACTGTCACTTATCAATATCTTTTAGATACGCTGTCCGTTGTGTTGCATGATTCTCGTCTCTGTGTTAACGACGCATATTACCTAGTGTAACTGTATGGCCTATGACTTGCATGAAAACCATCTTATGGACGTGCTCGTATAGGTTTATAACAGAATAGTCATTATTCATTATTAGTATATTTTTACTAGGTGGAAAGTTCCTTGCTAATCTGTACAAACGTTACTCAGCACCATAGAGGATTAACTGCAGCAAGTATAAGAAAAGTAATAACTGGTATCAGAAGTGAATGAAAAAGAGAATTAGCACGGTTTCCAAGAGACTGGGATACGACCGTCATTGAAGTTGCCAACCATAGCGAAAACAGCGGGCGAAAGATCCAGGGAACCTACATCATTAAATATGACAATAAATAAGATATGACGAACAGACATGCTTTTTTTCTGTTTTTTTCGTTGCTTACCTTGACCGCAGCCTGGACACTAAGCGTCCGGTAAAAAAAAATATATAGCATAGAGAAACATAGATATATAACTTCTTTCCTATAGAAACAGCCGTATTGTCTTACCTCGTCTTGAATATAGGCTTTGGCTGACCCTAACGGACCGGTGACAATAATGCATGCACCACAGACAGGACTCTCATTTGGATTGGCGTATTGTCCATAGTCGACATGGTTCTAACGTGCCAGTAATAGAATTAAGCCTCTTCCTTTTTTCTTTTTCGTCCTCTCTTTTTTATTATAATTTTACCAGCGCCACCACCATGTCTTGAGCTGTGAAAGAACCGCCACAGGCAGTTAAACCCACGCCAGGATCTGAGAAAAGAAAGTCTTGTGAATAAAATAACAGAGAAATGGATGGCAAAAGTTTGCAACATCATTTGTTCTTTTTTTTTTTTTTTTTTTTTTTTACCGTAGTAAGTTCCATCGCCTTTGCCACTCATATCAAAATGGCCTGGTGTTGCTGTGCCTGAGCTTTCCCCAGGATACTTGGTTTTCCCTACCGAGGGCAAGCCCAGCTTGTCTCGGTAAACTTGGTTTCTAAAAACACCAAGAGTCCCTAGCACCACCAGCGTCACGGCTAAGATGCCAGTCCAGCCAGCACCAATGAGCATGAGTTTGCCATGGCGGTATTTGTCGGCAATGCGGGTCCAAATGGTCTGAGGGTATAATGGCGGCAGTTCCTTCTCCTGCAGGGAATAGTAAGGTTGTACTGCTGGGATAGGCGTGCTTGTACGGATGCCAGCTGCACTATGACGACTGCTATAACGACGAAGGTCTTCCAAATTGTTTCTATTAACAACAACTTCTTCTTGTTCCATGGTCGGTGGCTTTAAGGAGAAGAAATAAAAAGGAAGAAAAGAGGAGAGGATCAAATGGGATCATCTATATTATTTTTGTACTTCCCCTATTTTCACTTTTGGTTCATTTGTGCGTTCAACTTGGCGTGAAACATAGCCAATGTTACACTCATTTAACGGTAAGATAGGGAAATTCCATACACAAAGTACTCACGTCGTCTCCAAAAAAAAAAAAGAGAGACCTGATCGTCGCATTCTTCTCAAAATTCGAATAATACGCGCTTTCGCGAGAAAGCTCTACGCTGACTACCAATCATGAAACAATCAACCTTTTCTGTAAAGTGTCAAGGTTTCTATCACTCGCTTGCACAGTTCTTTTTCAACGTTGCTGTTTTGCTACGAATTTCATACTCTCTGATTGATCTATTTCTTGTTTATTCGAACACTAAAAAGCTGTATATATTTATTCTAGTTTGTTGAATGGAGGTATCACAACAGATCTGAACAAACTGCTTCCACGTCTGCAGGGAAGATTGTTAGGACAGCGTCCTCGAATTCGCTAAAAGGTTAAAACAAAACGGGCATCTCACCGTTGCAAACGGCAACTTGAAGTGGTATTATTGCTTAATAGTTGTCTCTTTAATTGCCAATTTTCCTTTGACAAGGATGACCGAGTTTGCCGGAACATCCGAGAATTTGTAGATCGGGATATTCCTTGCATCTTTGTCATAACAGTTCTCCCTAAACAAACACATATGTCTGTCCATAAATATTTATATAGTGTGTGGTGGCGATCATTAGAACGAATTGCATGCAATTTCAAGTTGCTGAAAATATGGAGATTACTTTAACTGCTATAGGGTCCTCTGTGTACGGAAGTGCCAAAGATATACATTTCTAATATTGCGCTTTTCAGGTCGCATCCGATTTACATATTTGCATTTAGAGACTACATCTATGCGCAGTCAAAAGCATGCACATATTACACCATTAGATCCATCTGCTTATTGAAACTACAGAGATATGACAGGAAAGAGACTGCTGATGTTACACTTAGTCGTAGCATTTCGTGATCACAAGAAGCCTCGGCGTTCAACGCTTGATTAAGCCTTTAAACTTTATCCTTTGCTGGTTCTGCTTTTTATCGCACGGTAACAAATCGCCCCGCTCAAAAGATTAATCTTACGGATAGATATGCCAGTAATGATTTTGAGATTTTATTACATATTTTTGGTATAAGAAATACAGAGAAAAAATAAAGACATAAAGATAAACAGGGAAAAGGGGCGCCTTATAAGTCGTGGAAATCCAATCCAGTGATGGTTTTTTTGACATAGCCTGCACGGATGACCCAGTCACCGAAAGATTCGCCTTCGTTTCGTTCCAGAGCATAGCGTTTGATAATGGGGCGAACTTCAGCCAGAATTTCCTCCTCTCGAAGACTTTCCTTGTACAATTTGTTCAGGCGTTCACCCTTATGGCTGCCACCAAGGTAGACATTGTAGGCACCGGGTGCCTTACCGACAAAAGCCAATTCCGCCAAATAAGGGCGTGCACAACCGTTGGGACAACCAGTCATACGGATGGTGATAGCGTCGTCGTGCAAACCTGCTTCTTCGATGGTGCTTTCCAGGTGACTGACCAAGGTAGGGAGATAGCGTTCGGATTCGGCCATGGCCAGACCACAGGTTGGCAGTGCAACACATGCCATGGCATTCAAGCGCAGACCACTGAACTTGAGATTATCCATCTTGTATTTTGCCAGATGAGCCTTGGTCTTCTCCAGATCGGCCTCAGGAACGTCGGCGATCACAAGATGCTGGTTTGGTGAAAGGATGAATTTACCCTTGTGCCACTTAGCCAATTCGCGCAAACCGGTTCGCACAGGGAAATCAGGCCAGTCCTTGACTTTACCGTTCTCGACAAACATGCAGAAGTGCCATTTATCACCGACACCCTTGGTCCAGCCGTAGCGGTCCGCATTGTCCTTGAACTCAAATGGCTTGGCTTCTTCCAGCTTGAAACCTGCCCGGTTCTCGACCTCGCCCTTGAACCAGTCCAAACCACGGTCATCAATGGTGTACTTCAGACGAGCGTGCTTGCGGTTGACACGGTCACCATAATCACGTTGGGTAGTCACCACTGCTTCGGCCAACTTGGCTGCCTTATCCGCAGAGACATAACCGATCAATGAGGCAGGACGGGGATAGGTCTTCTTGTTGCCATGGGTCATACCCATACCGCCTCCGACAGTGATGTTGTAACCCACAACGGTCTTGCTCGGCTTGTCGACAATAGCAATGAAACCAAGATCATGAGCATAGATATCAACATCATTGTTTGGTGGCACAGCGATGACAATCTTGAACTTGCGGGGAAGGTAGCTAGGACCATAAATCGGCTCAAAATCTTGGACGGCGTGACCAGCAACCAATTCATCCGCCAGCCAGATTTCGTGATAGGCGTTTGTCTTGGGAGCCAAAAGGTGCATCAATTCCAAACTGAAAGCATGAATTTGGCCATGGATCTCAGGAATCTCGGTAATAGCCGTGGCCATGATATTACGGTTCACATCACCACAAGCAGCAAGCGTACTCAGCAAGGTCTGGTTGATACCACGAATGGCCGATCTCAGGTTCTTCTTCAGTACACCATGAAGCTGGAATGCCTGGCGCGTTGTCATCTTGATAGCTCCGTTGGCGTATTTGCCAGCCAGTTCATCCATGGCCAGCCATTGCTGAGGCGTAGAGACACCACCAGGCGTACGAACACGGATCATGAAACCGTATGCCTTTTCCAGACCCAATCGCTTGCGCTCCTCTCGCAAATCGCGGTCATCCTGACCATAGGAGCCGTGGAACTTGAGCAACTTCATGTTGGTTTCAGAAATGGTGCCTGTCGATTCATCCGCCAAATCTTCCTTAATGGTACCACGCAAATAGTTCGAGTTGATCTTCATCTGGTTATCTGTGATCTTGGGAACATCATCTTCAGCACCGATGTCTTTCACACCAAGAGATTTCCAGAAATCGGGTTGCCACGCTTGGAAGCCGGTTTCGAATCCATCAGCGTCTTGATCGTCACCCAAACCAAGATCCACCAAACGGGTAGCTCCCAATGTTTCCAGCTTAGCATCGATGAGTTTGCCCGGCTTGTTGTAAAAGCCAGCATCTTCCGGACGAGGCCAGTAGTGGCTATCACCAAGACCAAAGACGGCATACTTCAGATCGGCAAATGCGTCGCCCGACAATCCATTCAAGGCCTTCCAGAAATCACGAGCGTTCGAAGGGAACTCACCCTGTCCAGCAGTGGAAACCACGATAGCCACATTGGTCTCGTTGGCCAACTCCTGAATATCGCTGTAATCGTCCAAAGCCATCCATTTCACTTGAAGACCTCTGGACTTCGCCCGTGTAGCAATCTTCTTCGCGACACCTTCAGCATTTCCATTATCAGAACCAAAAAGAACAGTGAGAGGTGGACCATTGGCGCCGCCCAAACCAGAAAGAAGTTTTGCATAATCCTGACGTGCCTTGCTCTTGAGCTCTTCGTGACGTTTTTGCACATCCTATAAACATAAAGTAGATTATTAGTCAGGAACGTAACATAATTGATATTCATCTTTTTACTTACCGATTCAAGCGAGCTGACAAGTGCTTCAGAAATATCAGGTAGACGAGACACCAACTGTGAGAAATGGTTTTCTCGTTCCAAGAATTTCTCAAGATCCTTCTTGATGCGCTGAGAATCCAAAGTGAATGGCTCTTTGCCCTCGGCTTCCAATGTAGGGTTCCAGCGGTAAAGTGGCCAAGATCCATTATCAACCGCAACCTTGGTCTCCTTGAGCGTGTCGATGGGACTACCCAGTTGAGGCAGGTAAGCCAATACGATAGATGGTCCCTTGTAGGCATCAGCTTCCATCAACGCATGCAATACACCGGTGTAGGACGAGTAGAGAGCCACAGAAGCCACATAGACATTGCCAAAGTTCATTGCATAGAGACCCACATCTTTCTTGCGTTGTTCACGTTCGATGATCGACGAATAGGGTGCAGTATCCACCAACAGGAGATTGATGTTTTCTCCCGAAGTGATGACATGATGGACACCTGACTGGCCAATGTCGTAAGACCACGAATCGGAACCGATGAGCCAGTTGGACTTGACAAACAGGAACTCCTTCTGAGCCAAGATTTCTTGAGCCACCTTTGACTTGACCCCTTGCAAAGCCTTGACCACTGTCTCGGCCGCTTCATTGGTCTGTGTCTTGAATGCCTTGGCATGGAGCAACCACTGAGAAAGGGCCTTGAACGCCTCCGTTGGCAAAGCTTCATCCTTGAGAGATTTCTCGACCAAATCCAAGAGACGAGCGCGCTGCTGGATAGTGTGCAACAGCTTACCATAGCCAAACTCGGGAGACGACGACTCAGGGTTTTGCGCATTGGGAGCCCAGATAGAGGCGCTGTTCACCGCATTGGCAATCTCGAGACGACCTTGGAACACCTGATCAAGCATCTTGATGTACGGTGTCTCGACAGGCTGAGAGACCGGATGCGAAAATTCCTCTGTTGATAGCTCTTGAACAGGTTCATCCGTCAACGAGGCCCAAGTGCTGGGAACTTGAACCTTTGCTGCCTTCGAAAACGTCGACAGATCGCCAGCGAGGGCCACCTCACGAGGAACCACTACGATAGAGGCACCCTTGGTTGCAATTGCCTTCTTAACAGACGGTAAAAGAGAGTCCACCTCTTGGCCAGCAACTGCCACCAAAGCCTGCTCGCCAAGCACCTGGCTGAAGTCAACGGCAGCGTCGAGCACAATGACGAGAGAAGCGGCTTCGATCAATGAAGGTAGCAAAGGACCCTTGTTGCCAAAACGCAAGTGTGAAACCGTTGCCTTGCCCACCTGAACCGTGTAGAGTTGTACCGCCTTGTGGGTATCCGCCTTGGCCTTTGCATATTTTTGAACCGCCTGTTCATCACCAGCGAATATGACTTGTTCGACACCTTCCAAAGACTCCTTGACCGCGGTCACAGGCAAAGTGTTCACATTAAATCGGCGTGCAACGACAGGTTGAGCCAGGCTGTCAAGAACCGCACGGACCATGGCCGGAGTAAAATCAAGGGCATCGACACCATAGGTTCCGCTGACGATCTCCACTTCGTCTTTCTGAGCAGTCTGATAAGCGGCCACGACATCCAAGAAGAGTGGATTCCATGTTGCTGTATGATCCTTGGTTGGTTCCAGTACAGCCACACGCTTGACCGTACGAGGGATGGTTGCTAGGAAATCCGCATCCGACCATGGGCGGTAGAGCTTGACCTTGACAAGACCCTTCTTTGCTTCTTTGTCCTTGAGAGTGTGCTCGACCACGGCTGCACCAGCACCGAGACCCACAACGACATCTTCAGCTTCCGGATGACCGACATATTCCAATGGTGAATAATGACGGCCAGTCAGTTTTCCAAACTCAAGCATTGCTTCACGGACGGCGCCGTAAATATCGACCGATTCCCGTGATTTATTCTTGTACTTGAGATAAGCAGTGGTGTTAGGAGATCCATCCTCCGGGTTAGGACGAGTCTTGTACGCCTCCAGAACGTCGGCTGGGATCAGCGTCTGTAACACCTTGTCGTCGACCAATTCGATCCGGCTCCATTCGTGTGATACTCGCTTGCTATCGAAGAAATGAAGGAAAGGTGTGTTTGTCCGGAGAGCAACGACGTGAGCAAGGATGGCCAAATCATAAGCTTCTTGGACCGTAGAGGAGCTCAAGAGGGCCAAACCACTCTGACGAACTGCCATCACCTGGGAAAAATCCGAGAAAGCCGCTGAGTGTTCATCAGCAGATACGTGGAGCACCAGGCCGGATTGACCAAACTTGTAGAGATGTGGGATAGCTGGGATAAGTGATTTCGCCGAGAGAAGAGCAGAGGTCAGCGTGCGATCGGCCAGCGACGCATGCACATGCGAAGTGGGGTTTTGAGAAGCATGGACCTTTTGATGGACAGTATTTCCCCAGATATTTGTCGTCTGCTCTAACGAAAGAGGTTTGTATGCATGGATGGTTTCGCTCAATCGTTGTGCGACGGTGGAAGAGGCTGTTTCACCGTTGAAAAAGGCAAATATAGGCATGAGAGCAGGGGGGAAAAGATATTAATTACAAAAAGGAGAACCGTTTGAAAGGTAATAAAGAACAAAGGAACTAACCTCACCTGAAAAAGTGATAACTTTTTATTCGATGTGAAACTGACGCCTCAAGCGCAAAGTTGCGAACATTGCGTCTTCAAGCACACAATTTCCCCCTCTTCCTATTGGTCAATTCCGCTCCGCCCGATCATCGCATCATACCCTATGAAATCAAACATCTTTGGATGGGCATTGTATACAACAATCTTCTTTTGGTGGTTCTTCGTTCAAAGTGGCATGATCCATCGCGAAAGACGTAATCATTAAATAGTTTACCCACGAAAAAAGAAACAAAGATTCCTTTCCGTACGTTCGAATTTTTATGAAAAAGTTTCCCCGTGAAGATAAGGGGACCCAATCTATCTATCTCTCTCTCGTTCGCTCGCTTTCTCTCTGCCTTCTATTTCCCATGCTTCTGTTTGACAGGCTGATCTAACTTCAGATCAGAGAATTGTACATGTTTGCTTCTATGCAATATATAATATAATGAAGAAGAGCAACAAACAGCTCTGTTTTCTCGCAGATTTGATTGAACGACGTTTTCCGAAGCATCCTAGGTTTGGAGCTTTGAGACGTGTGCCACTGTTTGTTAAAAAGCAACCGCCATTTGACAACGTGGCGCGCTTAGTAATGGTTTGCGCCATTGGATAAGAAGGACGATCTAGATAGATCCATCTTGGTTTTACCCAAAAAAAGATGGCTGACCCTTACTTCTTCCCGTCGGACCAAAAATTTTTTATATCGCATTTGAAGGCACGATGATACTTACTATTATGGCCTACTCTCTCCCTGTCTGATCTATGGATATTTATTCTGTCATTACAAAGCAAATAGCGACATTTAGAATGCTTCAATGTTCATGACAAGGCTCCGATTGCTTTGAATTCCTTGGGAAATGCATTAGCAATGGTTAACTAAAAAAAAAACTTAAACAGAGTTTTTCCCCAGCCATGTCCGTATCCAATGGCACTGTCGGTATGGCAATGGTGCCATCGCTTCGGACGGAGGATTATTTTGCAGATTAAGGTTTTCGATTGACATATCAGTGAAAAGGGAGGGACTTGTACGTGCCTATTCATATGAACTTGTGCCCGTCGCACGAATGCAATCTATGTCCAGATTCTCATTGCACCAAGCGGCATTTCTATT
The DNA here is from genome assembly GCA_000696975.1 of Apophysomyces trapeziformis B9324. Classification (NCBI taxonomy): domain Eukaryota; kingdom Fungi; phylum Mucoromycota; class Mucoromycetes; order Mucorales; family Mucoraceae; genus Apophysomyces; species Apophysomyces trapeziformis. The sequence continues at coordinate 200,193 of JNDP01001383.1, read as the reverse complement.
GACACAAGTCTCTCGTTATTGCGAAGCAACAAGTTTAAGGTTTTCATTACGTCCCGTGTCATAAGTGCAGTTTCGGGAATGTAACTAGCCCAATACCGATACCGATCCGGGAGAAGTGAACGCAAACACCAACTAAAAGATAGCAACACCCTAATGATCAACTGAACGAAACATAACAGAACATCCTCTTGCGGTGTTTTTTAAAAGTTGACTGTAACCATAAAACAGAAACAAATTTGTTCCCGTTTATGAAAAAGTTGGCATGTAACCGGGTTATCCCAACCGAAGCAAACACTCAAACTATGGATCTCTTCACTTTCAGTACAAGACATAGCAGGACATATACATAAGAAACAGTATATTTAATGAGGAATCATTAAATTCTGTCAATCGTATAGCATAAAATCTTCACCTTTTGCTAAAAAGGATTCCATTTGCCTTGAATGGCTGTTCGCACATGCATCCTTGGCAATCACTTACCATCCATATGTCACCCCGATCTATTATTTCTTTTTTCTACTTCTTCACACGATTGGTTGCCAAGTGTGTTTCCCATCGCTAAAAACAGGCTCCAATTTTACACGGTCACAAAGCTCTGTTTGGCGCATGCAGGCTTGCGTCTTCAAACGCTCCGACGACATTAATAAGTGGACGTATACCGCGCACTTTTTTCAACTCGCAAACGAGACAAATTCCTTTGTTTTACGAATAGATATTTATCAAGATTGGATGCACACGGATTAAATAGCTATTTTTCGCCTATGTAGGTCATGAAAAAAAAAATAAAGATATGGACATGTAGCAAGGCTCTCACTAAAGCATATTTTTCACATGTACTTTTTGAGAAAAGTTTATCAAGCTATATCATCTCCACTTTAGCTTACCGTTTGTCCCCAATGTTCTGTCAGTCCAAAATATGAGCATTCGCTTTGCCTCTACTTCACAGCTTACCCATATCAGCATTCCATTAGGCAAATCTATTCGTAGAACATACGCACATCACTGTATGACTTCGAATCAACGAATCATGACCTAACAACCATTGTGCGCTTTTGCTTACTGCATCTGCTCCTGGGCTTCAAGGTAAGATATACGACAAATGCAGTTATCTCATGATGAACATGCTTTTATCGTCAGTTATAACTAACTTGGTCTTATTTTCCATAGGACCTTTTTTTTTCCCTCTACATTGAGTACACAGATTTCCACGTTTCGCGAGAAACAATTGAAGGTAGCTAGCAAAAGAGGAGAGAGGGGGAAAGGCTGCATCCCCTTGAATTTGTTTCCTAATTGGCCCCTAGGCCATCTGGCTTTCTGGTCTATCTTTCTTTAACTTTTTGTCATCCCTCCCCTCTTTTTTCTACGCCTTTTCCATAGAGTATGGGGTTCATCACAGAAAAATAATTCATGGACCATTATCTAGCTAGGTGGATACGATACAAAAAGTGGAGAGGGGGATGGGTTGTGAAAATGCAATATCATTTTGTCCCACATTAGCAATACCATTTAGTTTGTCTTACATTTAGATTCACTTCCTTTTGTGCACATAGACTTCATTGCCTCTTGTTTTTCCTCTTTCTTCAACGGAGTTATAAGACCAACGTAACACGCATAACATCATGTCGCGCGGGCCACGTGTGATTAGGCCTCCGTCAACAATCATACGAGTCTAATTTTCTTTTTTCTTTTTTGGTTTCTCCCTAGAAAGATCCCTTTATCGGAATCGTGGTAGATCTTTTTCTTGATAGGCTGCATGAAACTGACTAAAAAAAAGGGATTGCACGTTTTCTTTCCAATGCTACTAGCGTTTGCCTTTTCAATGTAAAATGGTTCGTAGGTTATATCGTCTGATTTTTTTTATCTTTTTTTCTTTTTTTTGCACAAAAGCTCCTTTTTATGGTACAATGTCGGTACATGCAGGTAGGCAATTAGACATTAAGTTCATCAAGAGGGAACAAAAGATTCCAACTAATGCACGTAACAAACAAATATTTAAGAACAAATAATAAATGAATACATGAACGAAATTGGGAAACAGAGATTACAATTCATTGAGAAAACATAATCTATAACTTTGGCAAATATCTATATGAAGATCCAAATGATAATATATAGAGCAAGGAAAAAGAAAAAGAAAAGGAAAAAAAAGTTAAAAAAAAGCCTGCATGTTCTACGAATAAAAAGTTTCTACATATTTGGTATAAAAGTGGTATAACATGTCATTAGCCGCATTTCCAGGAAACAAGAAGAAAAGGGTAGGATGAACGACCAGACTTTTCTTTCTTTTTCTTTGGAAATCGATTTTTGATATGGTGAAAGGGGGTAAACTACAAATTAGAAAAGATGAAAGGAGGTGTGAATGACTAATTTAAATGTATGTGCGTGCGTGCATGTGGTTGTGTTCGTGTTCGTATGTGCCCGTGTGTGTATAAGTGTATGTATGACAGGGTAATAGGGTAAATAATCCTCTTCGCGTGACCATGGCCGGCATGACAGGAAAATCATCTATTCCTGATACGGAAATAGAGCGAGAGAAAAGAGAAGGAGGAGGAGGACAGGGGGTTGAACGAAGAGAAAGAGCGTGTCATTGCTCGAGGATCATGGTCCGGGGTCCGTAAAAAGGAAAGGTGACTTTGTCATTGGATAACAGTAGAGTTATCGTTGTACTTGGATCAAGAGCTTCCACAAGGGAAGGGGTCGTCAGTTGGCTTTGGTCATGGGTTGCCACGGAGCGGCAAGAGGATTAAGCATTTTTTTGGTGTTCTTCTTGTGAGAAGCAAGCTTGACCGTGTATTGTGTCAATTGACCATCGATTTGTGTTGTAAACATGAGATGGCCGTCTTCTGTAACAATACCCTCATACGCAGGACTAGGAGGCGTCTGTGGAGCAGCTGTCTGGGAAAAAGGAGACCGGGTGCTACTAGCAATAGAACCTCGATAAGAAGAAGAAGAAGTAGATCGCTTCTTCAGACGTCGATGCAACTCATCCAATGTCTTTCGTAACTTGGTCAGCTCTTCATCTTTTTGCTTCATCTGGGCTTCTAAGTTCTTGGGCTTTTCAAGTTCACGCTGCATATACTCCATTTGGATCTTATTCACGCTTTCAGATAACTTGATCCGCTTGTTTTCTTCTTCCAAGGCGGCCAACCTGGTCTTGAGGTCCTCTTCGTCTTCTTTGGGCAGTTGGCTCTTTTGCATTCCAGCACGCAGTTGCAGGTATCGCAAAGCCATATCCTGATATTTTGTGTACCAGATGGACTTGTCTTCTTCTTTTTCTTCTTCTTCCTCCTCCTCCACAGGGACGGATGGAAGTTGTTCGGCAACAGGAACAGTTGTGTCAACAACATCGTCTGCCTTCGCCTCGAGCGCGTCCATCCAACTCATGGACTTTTTCCTGCCGAATTCTTCACCACAGTCCATAATTCCTTCATCAACATCCTCTTGCTGCTTGGCAGGTTTGCTTTCGCATCGGCTCTGGAGTCGTTCAAGTTCTAGCTGATGATACTCTAATTCTGTTTCCAGCAACTGATTGCGTGAACAGAGGCGACCGATCTCGTCTTGATTTCGTACTGCTTCGTTTTCCAAATGAGCAATCTGTTGCTGCAATCGTTGGTTTTCTATTGATTGACGCTCTACTTCTTTGTCGAGTTTTCGTTTGCATTCGACCAGTTCATCAACATCCTTGATATTCACCATGTCTTTCAGATGAGCATTGGTTTCTTGCAACTCCTGAACAAGCAAACGTGCTCGTTGTAACTCGGTTCGTAGCTGCTCCATTTCTGCACCCTGGCGCTGGATGGATTCATAGTCTTTTTCCAGTTCGGCGTGTCGTGTCTTCAGAAGATCCATCTCGACAAGCTGGCGCTGCAGACCAATCAGTTGGAGTCGGCTCACATTGACCTCGTTTTCTAAATCGATGCGTTGCTGACGGAGCATTTCCAGCTCTTCGTCGCGAGGCACGTCTTTCTTTTGTTCTTGCCAGAACTTTTTGGCGTCCTGATGGGCCTCGGTCATGCTAATTAAGACCTGCGAAAAATTGGATTGAATACGGTCCAATAATTGGGTCGAAAACTTTTCGAATGGATCTTTCTCTTCTTGGTTCCGCAGTCGGGTTACCTAATTAAAAATTGAATTAGAACTTCCGATGGCTCCAATGTTACACATTCATGTCAAAAGGGACCTCATTGTCCAAGCGCGCGCGCTCCTTGATTTGTCTCTCCATTTCCCAATTTCGGGTTACTTACCACTTCAGATCCACCAGCCTTACCAAAGGTGGCAAATCCTGATTTCGCTTTTTCGGACTTTGATCGTGACAGACGACGCTCGCGCAAAAGATGAGGAGGAGGACAAAGTGGTGAAACAGGCATGGCCTCGTCTACGACTGCAGTCGCAACGGTATTGATCGGTGCCATGCTTTTCACTTTCTCCTTCTTGCTTGTCATGGTAACCGTATCATCCTGTATCACCTTGCCACCATTGATACGAACATGGATAGACGGCGCTTCGTCTATTTCCGAAAGAGAAAATAAATGAGCAAACAGTGACTCGAGAGCACACATATATGTATGTATATAAACGTTTTTTCTTACCTTTGATGAAGGATACTTTACGTTTCATTGTTGACACTGGTCTGCCGCTATTGGTCTTATTTAAACAGGATGGTCGCGCTTTCGCTTGCTAAAGATGACACAAATCAGGAAAATTCGCGTTATTCCATTGGGCCAAAAATACAAATGAAATAAAATTCATTACTTACTTTGTCAGGTCGAGAACCATTCTGTGATCGGCTCGGGAGATGGACTGTGGGAATGCGATGAATGCCATGAGGTACCGCGACAATGGGCGATTCTTCCAGCGATTGCGTTTTCGGCTTTTTCAGAAGTGCCTAGAAATTTCTATTGTTAAGTTCTTTGCTACATGCAAAAAAAAAAAGTCTCTTTCTTCTTACCTCTGTCCTGGCCATGCGATCAGCCAAGGCGGCTTTCTTTAATTTTACATCTGGGGACAACAGGCGTACATTAGACTGTTCCGGAAGAAGAACAGAACAATAATAGATGGGAGCTTTTGACATAGAAGAACGTGGAGGGAGCTGTAGCCGGTATGAAGAAAGGTAGAGACGAGAGGAAAACAGAGGAAAAAAAAAGGAAAACAAACTAGAGTGGGGAACAATAACGATGCGTTTCTATTTAACTCGATGAAAGCTGTCATCTTGCTCTTTTATTACTCTGGCCTTGAATTCAGGCATTGCGCCATGTGGGACGATCTAAAAGGAATCTATCAACGCGGTTGCGGCTAACAAAAATAACGTGTTTCCTGTCTGATGACTTTTCGATAACAATGGCGACGTCGTACACAGGCACAATGAATGCCAGCTAAACTTTTTAAGCAAAATTCGGCATGTCCTTTCACTTTCTCCCTCATATCTTTTCTCCTTCCATGCAAAAAGGTAGCTTCTTTTCGTATTTTTTTAAACCATGCCAAGCCCCATTTTTACCGAAAATCCAACATAAACTTAGTGTCTACAAAAAGTAACGTTTGACATCCAAAAAGTAAATTCTACGTATGGCTTTCTTCCACATCACCCATTAAACTACTGCTATCACCGCTACTGGCAGAACTAAACCGATGTTGACTAGGTACAGGCGACTTATCTTTCTTAGCTGGGCGCTTGGTTGCTGCATGATGATTATTAGCTGCAATATAACCGCCTTTGCCACTCAGATTCAGCGTATCCAATAATGTATGGTAAAGAAATTTATACGCCCATACATTGCCACGCATTCGTCGAATATCAACGATATATAAGCCAGGTAAGTTCTTGATTTTGCATAGCTCGACACTGAATCGCACTTCCTCGCCAGGATCTACCACGGGGTCACCATAAACCGTCTTCGGGTCGTCACCAGGAGTTGTTGGCGGAGGTGGCATGTCACCTGTGCGTCGGAGAAGCATTCTGAAAGGCGTGCCATTGATTTTGCTGCGTTTCCAATCTGCTGATCGGTCGGCATTTCGGCTGGAAACAGATGTAGTCGATCTCGAGGTAGGAATACCACGTTTTCGACGGGTGCATTTTAATTTATATTCACCGTCTCGTTTGACATCAATGCCCATTGAAATCAATGTTTGCTTCACATCCAAAAATACTTCGTTTGGCGCTCGCGAAGTCAATGCATCCTGATCCACCGCACCATGATGTGTACGAAGTTTGGCATCGTTGAAATCAATGGCATACGATCCCAATGGCTTACCAATGGGCATCGCACGAACGGGTGTGAGTGTGCTCATGGGTCGGTTGCTGCTCAACATATCACCACGTGATGAAAGATTGGGTGTCCTGTCTTTTGTACCTGAAAAAGAAAATGAAATAAAATAGAATTCAGTTAATTAAATATCAGCACAATCAGATCATCTTGTAAATAAGATTTAACCAACGCTTACTTAGCGGTGTTTTCTTGAACCAATCCATTAATTTCTTCCCCGCACTACGGTGTTTTTCCTTATCTGAGAGTCTATGTGGGCTGGTAATGATATGTTCGGAAACCGATGGTATGACCTGAACTGGATTTCTAGAAGAAGGGCTTGTTGAAGAAAGCGTGCTCTTAGGTGATGGTTGTGGATGCTGTGAAACGCTGCTCGTTCGTTCACGACCACCTGTCGTCTTGCGCGTAAATGCCATTGTTTTCCGACTAGGGGCCTGTCCTCCAGTACGTTTGCTTTCTTCAGAACACACATAATCTGACATCGATGGAACAAGTAAACTAAATGCCTTCCTGCGTGTGCCACGGATGGGTTGAGATGGTGCTGGGTGCACTTCGCTGGGCGGTCGTCCAGTTCGATGTTGATGACGATGATGAGGGCTGTTATTATGATGATGATTATGATGGTTATGGGTATTGGATGTGGATGCGGATGCGGATGCTTTCATGTAAGGTGTACTCATACTAACACCATGGGGGACTTCTTCTTGGCGCCGGGTAATACTGACATGTCGCTGCATGCTTGAGAGAAATTTTGCCTGCAGAATGGACCCGCCATGGGAATGATCGGCATTCATTGACGTTGGTCTGCCAGAGCGTTGGTTAGGTTTGGTGTTACGTGGTGCTGCAGATGCATTGTGATGGCCAGACAGAAATTGTAAGATTTTGTCGGTGTGATAACCTTTTTTGTTAGTCTTGCTCGGAGTAGGTGTGGGTTGTGGGAGTTCGGGCACAACAGATGTCGTTTCATCCACAAGTTCTTCTTTTTCAGCCATTTCCGCATCCTCTTCCTCGACTTTCTCCATCGTCTCCGATCTGTGCATGGATGCAGGGAGCTCAAGGGATGAGATTTCTGGTATAGCTGGATTTGCTGCTGTCATGGTTCCCTTCAGCTGGGCTGAACCAGGGGCTCTATCATCTATTTCAACAGCTGCAACTTCCCCATTTGCAGTCTTGTCAGCATTAGGTTCAACAGAGTCCACTTCCATGGGTTGTTGTTCTTGTTGTTGTTCTTCACTCTCTTGTTTATAGCGTGATTCAGGAACGGAAATTGGTACGACAGCTTCGTCAGTAACCTCGGTTGCGATTGATAGTTCCGCGTTGAGTTTTGGTCTCGTGGCGTCCACATCGGGATTCGGCTGGGGAGGATCCGAGATTGCCATGTGAACAGGTAGGTCAGATGCTTTGACTTCCGTTTCCAGCTCTAGTAGCGATTTCTGAAATAGGGCTTGGTGATCTTTGAGCCATGGGTGTGACATGATCGTTTTCATTGTGCATCGTTTGGCTGGATCAGGAACAAGCATTTTGCTTAAGAGATCGCGAGCTTCTTCGCTAACATAGTCGGGAAAAGCAAGGGGGGTATTCAAAATGTACTTGTACAACAGGTTGATATTGTCACCTTCCGGATTGGCTGGGTCGTCGTCGAAAGGCAGATATCCGCATAACATTGCGTACAATATCACACCGCAAGACCAAATATCAACGGCTGAGCCAACATAAAGGCCCTCACTGATAACGAGTTCTGGTGCAGCATAACAAGGAGAACCGCATGAGGTCGACATAAGGTCGTCGCGAGCGGAGGCGAATAAGTTGGCAAACCCAAAATCGGTGATAACTATGCTACGGTTTTTGTCCAACAGCAGATTTTCCTGTCGCACAAAGTTGTTAGAATCATTGAACATCCTCGGCAGGACGGGATTCCATATCACACTAGGTATTCTTTACTTGCCAACTTGAGGTCTCTGTGGACAATGTGTTTCTGATGCATGTAGTGTACACCACTTATCAGTTCGGCAAACAAACGGCTAGCGTCTTTCTCTTTAAGATAGCGATGAGCAAGGATATACTCGAACAATTCACCGCCTTTTATTTGTCAATAAGAAAAAGGGGAGTCAGTAAAAGGGATATACGAAAAAATCAAAGTTTTCTGTTACCTGATGCACATTGCAAGATGATACCAATATATTTCTCAGTTTCAATCACGTCATATAATTTCACAATATAAGGATGGCGAACGGTCTACCGAGGGAGAATCTAAATAAGCTTTTTGGTGATTTTATTTCTTGTTGTACCCTTAAGACGGCAATCTCACGTTCAACTTTTGTCATTCGAGATGTAGAATCAATATGATCTTTTCGCATAAGCTTGATGGCGACCTGTGACATTTTGAAATATTATAAATATCTTGACTTGCATGGTTATATCCCCCCCCCCCCCCCCCCAGAAAATTAGCCATCTTTTTGTTTCTGGCTTCCGTCTCTTTCGTTTCCCTCAACTTCCCTTCCCCCCAAAAAAAAAATATATAATTAGCCAAGTATATCCTCTTACCTCATGCCCAGTCTCAATATGGATTCCTAGCTTGACTTTGCCGAATTCACCTTCACCCAAGGTTTGTAACAAGAGGTACGGACCAAACACGGTCGGTTTCCGTCCAGGTGGAGGATGATAGTGATACAACTGGTAGTAATACTGCCACCACGGTAGATCTTTCTTTTTCTGGTCTTGTTGGATCGATTGTAGTCCGTTTGGCATCGTGGTAACGGAAAACGCCCGTTGCTGCTGGTGTCGACTGACAGACGGAGTCTCAACACTGGTTGTCGTGGTAGCGGAGACCGGAGCGGCGGGGTTGGGCGTCTGAATGACAGAGGTCATGATGGGTTGTTTCCCAGACAGGAGATGAGATGGTGTAAAGTGATGAGAAGCAGAGGAAGAAAACGTCTGCACGAGCGTTGTGGTCATGCTGAAAAGTGGTCTAGGAAAACGTGACAACTAAAAAAAAAGTAAGGGGCAAGGTTTGTGCTGAAACGGCGACGGAGAGAGGAAAAGAAAAAAGAGTTAGAAGAGAAAAAGGTATTGAAAAGGGGGGGAGAAAGTTAAAATGAAGGTTACTAAGCACAAGTTTTGTTTATTTTTTTTTATTTATTGAAGGGGTTAAAAAGGAAAAGGGAAGAGATGAACAGCTCATTGCAAAAAGAAAAGAGGTATCGTATCTCTTTTTCATTTTTCAACTACAGCAAGTGTAACCCTATCTGCACATCAACTACTTTAACATAATAGTTTGAATGTTTTTTATTTTTTATTGCCCTGTTTATATCTTTGGTTGCTACATAATGGAATTTTTTGATTGCTTAAACAAGAAAAAAAAAAAGAGATTGAAAGATAAAATAGAAGAAATTTGATTGACTATAGAGAGGAAAAGAAGAAAAAAAAAAGAAACAAAAATAGAGAGAAAGAGAAATAGATAGAGATAGAGAGGGAAAGAGAAAAGAACAAAAGATGTACATGTGGAAAATGAAGTTATGCATGAGGTTGGATTTATGTTATATGCCATGGAAAATTGGATATTTCTTCTTTCTTTTCTTTTACACCCACACCACAGATTGATCTTTCCATGAGGGATCGTCGGCGTATTTCTTCATACAATCATCATCTTCGTCCTCAGTCAACTCGTCAATCTCGATGGTCTCATATCCATAAGGATTGCTGTGATCCACATAGGTAGATCCATCATCAAAATCTTCTTCACTTTCACTTTCCATGAAATCGTGTGGATAGTAGCATGTTCGCAACGGACTACTCGGTTTTGGAAAGGATGCGATGATATCTTTCCAACTGCGGACCCGCTTCACGTTGGCGGGCAAGACACCGTTGAATGAGGAGGAAGAGGAGGAAGAATAGAGTTGTTTGGAGGTTGACGTCAGAGTTGGTCGCGTGGTGCCAGAATTGGTCGTAGTGTGATTCCACCAGTATTGTCCTTTGCGGTCATACAAAAGTACCTGAATACCTAATGAGGCACAATCCAAAGCATGTTCCAATGTATCGTCAATTAGAACGTCAACATTGATTTCCTGACAAATCAATGACTTGGGCTTCGATATATACTCAAGTTGCTCGGCATCCGAAAGATTCAGATTACAAAAATAGATACTCTCAAAGAGACCTGAGTCACAATGATGAGCAACAGCCACAGAAAAGACAAACACGAGATAATAATCTCTTCTATGACTACTCTACCTGGATAATGACGATCGACGAATTTCTTAGTTGCTTCAGCGATGAATTGCTGTCGCGAAGTGATTATGACCAAGTTAAACCGGCGTTTCTTTAGCATTTTCAATGCTTCGAGAGCAAAGTCGTGAATGGGCGTAATTTGATCGAAATAGTCGGAATCGTAGAATTGACGAACTTTTGCACAAGCTTCTTCCCGTGTTCCACCCCATACTTGACTAAAATCATAAGTATGGAAATCGGCCACAGTATAATTGGTATGATAGGTATCGTTATGCCAAGCTACAAGAGCATCTAGCGTATGTGCCAATGTTTGGTCTAAGTCGACAGCTACTGTCTTGCGTGGTTGTTCTCTTGCAATCATTAATGACAAGGAAGTAAAAAGAGGGAGAATAAGTTTTGAAAGAAGAAAAAGGAGGTGGCAAACGGGATAGCCGAGAGAGACGAAAATAAGAGAGTGAAGAGGAAGATAGAAAAAACGAAGGTGTGGCCCAAAAAAGGATGTTCAAAATGTGATGGAAAAAAAAATTCACAGGTCTAAAGGATTTTTAAATGGGTCAACGCCCCTGAGTGGTACTCTCTCTCTTTTCACTGTCGGGCCTTGTTTCATTTTTCTGACAAAGACGTCGTCTGGGTTTTAAGATGAAGTAGCCGACACGAGCAACTTTAATTCAGAGGCGCGCGATCCGTTCAAATGAAACGCATGCGTGTTACCATACATTGTGTCTGTGCCCCCAACCCAAAAAAAAAAATTAATCATGTTCACTGATTGCTGATCAATTTCTCTTTATTTATCAAACATATTGAAGTTGATGGATTAGGAACATCAAGTCAACTTTATTTTGATCGGCCTTACCGGTTTCTACTACAAACCGTCATTTGAAAACGACACCGGTTATCGCGAACATGTGTCCGTCTAAGTATACAAATCATCATCAGATTATCACACACACTTCCTTTTAAAGCCATTGATCCGAAAGTCCCACAGTAACATATATGCAAAAAGGTAAATGTTTTTCAACTCATCTCCTTTATTCGTTGGCCTTGACCCGATACTTCTCCAATTGTGCACGCATCTCTTCCTATAAAACAATGACAAAATTAAAAAAAAAAAGTAACAAACCGTCGGACTCTTCTATCTTACCGGTGACCAATCATGATTGTTGTAGATTAATACTGTTTTTGACGCCTTCTTCTTGGTACCATCTGGTACTGCAGGAGATGCTGCGGCGCCTGCAGACGTGTGGCTCGCTTGTGCCGATCCGTAATTAAATCCACCAGCAGTAGAGCCTACAGAAGATGTCGCTGCTTCAGCAGTACCATAATAATTGGATGCAGCAGTCTGCGAAGCGTATGTTTGTGCAGGAACTGCAACCGTAGCAGCATTAGCAGTTGTGGTAACGGGTGTCGTCGCCGTCGCATCAGGTGTAGAAGTCGGGGTCGCGGCAGAAGGTGTTACCGGGCTTGCCGTAGCCGCCGCTGCGGTTGCTGTTCCGTGTGAAGGCGTTGTTTCGCCCGTCCATGCGCCGGGAAACGAAGGTGCGCTTAAATAGAAATGTGCCTCAGCATCTCCTCAAACGATCGATACAAATTCTCCAACTTACCCTACTGGCGGACGGAAATTGAATGGCTGTGCAGGATACGCCGGACGGGGCTGGTAGTATTGACTATATTGAGCGGGATAAGGGGCAGGAGCGCCACCCGAAGGAGTAGAAGGGGTGTGTGCGGGCGCTGCCGGGGACCCGAAAGTTTGTGATGAGTAGTAGGGCGTCGGAGAAAATGCTTGCTGTTGTTGTTGCATGACTGCTACAGTGTTGCCTGCCTTATGAAGTGCAATCTGTTGCTGTATCTGTTCAGGTGTCAGTTCGCCATATTGTCCTGGTCCCACCGTTCGTGGTCGTTTAGGTGGATTGTTTCCCGACATTCGCAGCTCATACGCAATCATATCTTCTGGAGGAATGCCTTCCATACCGAAAATCTCAATGTCCAACGTTTCCCTGCCTGGTAATGCATTCGGTACCCTATCAAACGGAAATTTAGTTTCTCTTGCCTGTCTGTACCTTCCGAATTTCTAAGACTAAAAACCTACTTGTTGATTTCCACCTTATGGACTTGCATGGCATGGACTGCCATACCACCAGCAGTAGCTAATAATACACCAGGGTTATGTCCCATAATCTAGACACGCGTCTCCACTTACTCAGTTTTTTATTGCAAACTTCACACTTGAAGTGTTTGGCCTATTTTGACCCTCGGTCAGTCCATTCACTGTTACTCGACGATCGCAGCAGTTCTTACCCTCTGATGGGTTACAAGTACTTTATCATCTTCAAAGTCCTTTTCACAGTACCAGCACCATGGTCGCATCGCTTTTGATTTCTTTTTCTTACCCATTCTGCCAAAATGTAATATCGGTTGTGGTGACCAAAACGAACAGTTGGAAAAAAAACGCTAAATTTCGGCTAGACGTCATCAAAAAAAAGCGGAGAATAAATCCTCACTGCTGCACCTCTTTCATACTTCGATTACACCAGTTAGCACTAATGCTGTGTGGGTAAACTGGCAACTACATGGTGTGTTAATAACCTTAACTATGTGCAAGACGCTAAGTTTTTGCTGACAAGCTTTTTCTTGGTTTTTTGTACACACTCACCGCGACTGAAATAAACCATATCCAGTGTTAAATATACACTAAATCAACGTAAAAATACAGAATTTGCAAATAGTAATTTCATATTAACAAATAAGAATCTATTCACTAGTTTGTTACCACGGTGGTTAGCAAAAGTGCGTAGGCTCAAATCCAGCTGCTATACCACTTTTATAACGCCAGCGCTAGGGATATAATCAACATACAGTGTCAATGATTTCCACATGTAATACATCTTTGTTGATCAAGCCAACCATGGCTTATCGACCTCATAATCTTACCAAACAAGTAGATACCGACCTCAAAAGCGATCAGCTCGCCCTGCCTTTTATGGCAAATTTTACACTTTTGATACTCCGTCCTCTCATAAAACACAATCGCTGGTTTAAGCCTGTCATTTGTGAGGCCCACCCAGTTTAGCGAATCAACAAGTAAAAGACACATGGGGAAAGCAAAACGCAGCATTAATCCAGCAGATGCCCTTCGTAAGATCTCGGTTATATTTTCATAGATACCCTTTTAATGCTCATGATCAATAGGCAAAGCGCAGCGCAAACGTGAATTGAAGAAGGTAGACATGGCAATGTTACTTGATGCTCGATGCACCAGGCTAATACCAATCTAGAATAAAGAAGAACGCAAGAAAGCTCGCGATGCTGCATTATCTAAAAAGGATCCTGGCCGATTACGAAATGAGCTTGCCAGACTAGAGCAGCAAGGTATGAAAAAGAAAAAGCGCTTTAGTTTTTTGCATATACTGAATAAGCCGCTATAAGCCCGTTCGGGGCAACTGGATAAGACTGGTCAAGCACGAATCACCACTTTAAAGGAGGATATTCGACGCATTGAAAAAGCGAAGAAGGTAAACGTGCTTTTCTTAGCGTCGTTCGCAGCAGATGTGAATTGGTCTAACAAAATAAAACCTTCTTGCAGGCAACAGGAATTACAGGGTGAGTTTCGATTTAACATATAAGGTCATCCTAGATGTCTGACTTCTTTAAATCTTCCCGATATTAGAGTACAAGAAGCACTTGCCGCACGACAACAGAGACAACAACAACAGCAACAGCAACAAGATTCGAGGAAACTTGTCTATGATCCTAAAAAGGGCAAGTTTGTCCCAGTGAAGAAGAAAGGTACATTAACTACAAGATGTACAGAGCTAACTCTAAAGAAGAAAAAGCAGAGACCACTGTGAAAAAGCCAAAACCTGAAGAGGAAGATGAGCACATGAGCAGTTCATCCGATTCAGATTCGGACTCGGATACATCAGATTCGGATGATAGTGATACAAGCTCGGATGAAGATGAAAAACGCCCTTCAGAAGATGAAGAAGAGGATATTCCGCTTCCGCCTGGGCCACCCCCAGCTCAAGATTCGGAAGATGAAGATATTCCACTCCCCCCAGGGCCCGCACCACCTCGACCTTTCCAAGACCAAATTGCGCCTATCCAGGCCGCCCAGATTCAACAGCAACAACAGCAACAAAGTGTTCGGCCGCCTCCTCCTCCTCCACCTCCTCCTCGTCCTACCTATCCGGTCTCTTATTATCCTCCAGCATCTCATTTTCCTGGTTATTATGGGATGGAATACGGTACGATGCCATATCGACCTTCACCTCCACCCCCAGCACCATGTATGAACTTTCTTCGCTTTTAAAATTGGGAAAGCAAACTAAATTTTATAAATTAACGATAGATACGTACCGCCCTTCAACAAATTATTCTCAGCATCCATCTATCGTTGGTGCACCTGTAATTACCGCCTCCGTCGTGCCCACAGCAGCCACAGCAACAGCAGCAGCAGGACCTGTTCATTACAAAGCACAGACATCTGCATCGCCTGAGCCAGAAGGCACTAGCACGATATCATATTCAAAGGAACCCACTCCGGCGACCATTTCAGCCGAACCTAAACTTAGAGATCTCCAAAAGGAGTTACTTGGTTTTGTACCTGCTTCTCTTCGTCGAAAACAAGCTGCGGCTAAAAAGACAGCATCCTTACCAAAAGGCGCAAGGCCAACGATTAATGCAGCACCAGACATAGATGAATAGAAGTGAGGCTTATTTTTAGGCTGAAAGGAAAGGAATAAAAAAAATTAAGAAGATAGGGCTGTCAATGATGATAGCAACTCGTGCTATCTTTTTTTGTGAAATTCACACAAAGATCATCTTTCATGGTTCTCAGCGTAATGGGATGTTGATGTATAGATGGTGAAACATGGAAAGTCACTCCACTGCTTCTCATCATCATCATCAGCAGCAGCAGCAGCAGCAGCAGCAGCACTAATCGTCCTTATGCTTACGGTTGTTACAATTTCCTGATTTATGATGAGTTAGTTTTTAGTTACGCGATTTTTGCGTTTGGTTAATCTAAAGGATGGTCCATTTATTTGGATGGGTAAGTGATATAATCCATTTATTTGGTTACCCAATAAGGCCAACTTTGATCATTAGGATGCTTCACATGCTCTTTGTCAAACTTAAAAAGGTCATGCACATCCTCATTCGATGGCAGCTTAAAATGGGCTTTGCCTTTTTTCATGCTTTGCACGAGTTTTATCGTCCGATTAACCGTTCGCTAAATAAGCATTTAACCCAAAGGAACGACGTTTTTTTTTACACGGCGGGTTCACTGGTAGAGAGAGAAAGACAGTGTGGGGGTGGGTGTGTGTTTATTTGACCCTCAACTCCCTTCGCACTCCCTCCTTTCTACAATCCCTTATTTTTTGTGTGATGGCACGTCCAAAATAAAAAAAAAATATTTACCTTTTTTCTGTCTCCCTAAATTAAGAAATAGAAAAAGAAAGTAACATAGAAGGATTCCTTTGTTTCGACTCTTTATGTTTCCAGTTTATATTTGTGCGTGTGTGTATGTATGACTTTATTAAAAGAATGACAAGGATAAGGAAAGACAGCCAGCATTCTTTGTATCTTACAGGTATGGTGGACAAAGCAGGTTTGCGTAATTATATACAGATCACTTACTTAACAAGTTGGCTTAAAAAGAAAAGAAAGAGAGAGAGAGAAAAGCAAGAAAAGCCAGTCCCCAGATAGACTTGTTCTCTTTCTCGAAGCCCATATCAATGACAGGATGATCACGCGATCATGACTTGATCTGAAATGAAAAAAGATTGTTTTCGTCTTCTCTTTCGTCATCTGATCACTCATGGATCATTTCTCGATTTGTTAGTGGCACGCATCAAGGATGAATTGGGGACGGCTTTCTTTTTTTGTTTTGAATGGAATCCATGAGGGCTATTCAAATTTCAAATACATTGGAATATATATACACAGCGATCTCTTATAGAAGAGAAAGTCAAAGGGGAAGAGATGGGAGACAGAGATAAGAGAAAATAAAGGGGGGATATGAGAAGTGAAAGAGAAGGATCAGTTCGCAATCTATACTACAAACAGGGGAGGGGATTGAGGGAGAAGAGATATAGAATACAGACACAGAAACAATAAGTCACAACAAAGTTGACGGTATGTTGGGCGTCAATGGATGAACAAGTGGAAAGAAGGGGAATTCCCCGAAAGAAAAAAGAAATAAACATTTAGGCTTTGACTCTTTTGGTTACACGTCCCGCTGTCGATCGTTTGATCCGTTTTTCTCGCTTAACTATAAAGTAAGAAATCCATTTTAGTGGAGTTTGTGGGTAAAAACGTTTAGTTTTGAATGAAATGAGAAAAAGGAGTGACAAAGAGTAAAAAAAAAAAAAAAAAACAAAAAGAGAGAGAATCTCGGAACGAGTGCAATAGAATGTTACACGTTTCCCCGGTTTATCATTCTAGCACTCTTTCTCTTTCTCTTCTCTCTCTTACTCTAGCTTTCTTTTCTTTGTTTCTTTCTTCTCCTGGATTACCTACCTTCACGTTTAAGCCGGCTGCAGCGTCGTTTAATCCCTCGGCGTCTCCCCTTTTCAGCCGTGGGATGTTCCGAATCCGAATCAACAAGAATCATCGGCAAAATTCGTCGTCGCGCGTTGATAAACCAGTTACTAATTTGGTTCAACGTCAAACCTGTCTCGGCCTTGAGCATGTTCTTCTCCTCCTCGGTCGGATAAGGATCCCGACAATGATCGACCAACCATTGTCGGAGAATGGCCGTCACAGGCTTTGGTAGATTGCCGCGCCGACGATGTTGATGATGTTGTTGGTGATAATGATGCGTCAGTATCGATAATTCACGCGAAGGCTCTTGGCGGGAAAAATCATGCACGGTCATTGCTTCCTCTTCTTGCTCCTCCTCTTCTACTCGTTGTTGTTCATTCTTCACCATCTTTGTTTGCCAAGCCCTTTCTCCGAGATAGATGTCTTCGTGTTGCAGACGCTCACTAAGAGGAGGAGTCCGAGGTAACGATGGACTACGTTGCCACTGCGGAGGCGAATAAGACGAATGCGAATCAATATCATCCATAGATGTAGTTGTATGAGTATTCTGAATCAAATTGGTCCAGAATTTTCCATTGGACTTTAACATGTTGTGAATTCGCTCCTTCTTGATCTGAATCAATGGAGAATAATATGGATCACCATAGGCTACGTGAACACGTTCTTGGTCTCCATAAGTATGGTCATGGAAAAGAATGACGGGACTGAAAACCTAAATAAACCAAGATAAGTAAACAGGTACATTTACTGTTACATTTCTCGACGCGAATTCGAGATCTAAATTACCCTTTTTCCTAAAGGTAATGTTTCGTGGTGATAAAACATTGACAATAGTAATGATGATAATGCGAAAGAATAGAAAACCGAGAAAAAAGAATGGGAAGTAAAGTTGAATGGGAAAAAGGAAGAGAAAAGAGAGTTAAGAGACTTTATAGAGCCCATTTTATAGAGTATCCACTTTTTTGGATCAGCAAAAAAAAAAAAAAAAAGATCTGTAACACTATTTTTTTACTTCTATGAACATTTTCCATGCTTCCCTTTTCATCAATTTTTTTCTCTTTATCGCCTAACGCCTTGGTTGGAGCTAATCCAAAACAATGATTTCCCGATTAAGGCAATTACATGGGATGCTTCTTGGCTTTCGTCTTTCATCGTGGCCAATCTGTCAATTTTATAAGGTAAATAAAAGCATGAGATCAATAGAAAGATCATATATAAAGTGAAATAAGAAACGATATTATTAGAGAATGAGCGTACATCTATAATAGAGACAAATAGTGAGACACGCATCCACGTAGAGAGAAAGATGACCATTCTCAACATAATACCCCACTTCTCTAAAAAAACAAGACAGAGAGGAGAGGGGTTAGCAGGAAATCTCAAACATTTTGTTTATCCTCTATTTTCCTTCGCTCTGTTCCCCCTTGGCCCTCCTTCCCTATTATCAACTTTTTTTTAGTGAATTCTCTATCTAAACACTTCCTTGGTAATATTCCTTTTTTTTCCAGTCAAACTTTCAAAATAAAGTCGAGACCCAAATGTCTAGAATGCCTTTCATTATTTATTATGGTTACAATTGATTTTTGGCTAGTTTATCTATTATCTTCTTTTCTTCTCAATGTCGTTCTGTCAATGTTAAGTTGGCTATGGAACATCAATCCGCCGAGATTTTTTTATTATATTTACTTTATTTTATCATTCTCCCCTGAAAAAGGATATGCAATCCATAACATTTAATAATGGATCGTCAGAACTGAGCAAAACATGAGAGAAAAGAAAGAAACTTATAAATGTTATTTTTTGTCCCTGATTTTGGGCGCGCTGCTTTTGAACGCCAAAAAGAACAAAACACATGGCGGTTGGACAATTTATGATGGATGGAACGATGATGACCCTGACCTGTATCAAAGCCATAGAAAAAGAAAATAGAGGTCACTTGCGACGAATTTGATTAGATGCAGTCATGTAATCAGAGGGGAAAAACGTGGAGAAAAAAAAGTTCATCGTCCTGTCATAGAGAGAATGGTCGAAATAGAGAAGAGAACCAATGACATCTGGTTTGCAAATACAACTGCTGAGCGAGAAAAAAAAATAGTACGAAAACTTTATTCTGCAGTCGAAACTTAATGTGTAGTTGATCCTTGTTCGTTTGATAGGCCACGTGCGGAGAAAAATAAAGAAGAACCTGAGGTGAGGTGGCATGTGTAACGTGAAAGACGTCGCAGCAAATGAGTCATGGAACTAGCTGCGCCATATTCACATTTAACAAGAAGGATTTTGTTCTCCCCCTTAACTTTTCCTCACATACTCATCAACAAACCCTTATTCCTTTTTCCTCCTCGAATCAAAAAAAAAAAAAAAAAAAAAAAAAAAAAAAAAGAGAAAGGACTTGAAAGATATTCTATTATGACCATGACAAAACAAACCAATATTGCCCAAGACAATAACAACCACAACAATAACATGAGCATGAACATGAACACGAACCGTTTCCGTGGTGATATCAATTCTTCGCTGACAACGCACCTTGGCAGATGGTGGTCATGTGAAGAAGGCTACCAATACTGGAGATGGCAAGATGATGGCCACTGGCATAGAGACGACAGCACGGCTCTGGCGGACGGGCCATGCTGGAGACCGGATAGTTGTCCCGAGGATTTGTCTGGATTTCGGGGATATGGCGATCCATCTTTCCAGCGAAGCCGTTGCTAGCTTAACCAGCGGCTTTCACCATCAGCTCGATAGCTCAACTGTGATATGTGCCAATATTGACCTTCGACAGACACTGCCTGACTTTAGCCGTGGGGCGCATCGACTATTCAACACACCCAACGCCGGAGGAACAAGTATTATCAGTGAAGCCCTGTCTCTCGAAGTCCTACACCGTCTGTTTGGTGTCGACCTACTGAAAACGGAACGAGAGTTACGCTACGCTCCCTTGAGCGGACCCATCACTGACTACTCATGCCAAACCACAAGAGGAAAGCATGTTACGCTGGGTGTGTCCGTCACAAGAGCCATGGCCTTTCGAAGACGCTTTACTAAAGACGATGCGACCAAACTGCTCATGAAGAAGTTACAAGGCATCTTAAGGTCGTCTCAATCAGTTCGAAACGAGACTTTTGACCGCCAAGTGCTGCATGTTTGGACCGAGTCTGGAACAGATGCCGCAGTAGTCAGGCGTGTATGCAGTAAACTGTCGGATGAAATCAAGGCCAATACGTTCATATTTGTCACATCAATCAACTGCAAAACCGTTTTCTGTTCCAATAATAAAAAGAAAACAAAGTGATATCTCTCTTCCTTTTTTGAAATATCTTTTTTTTTTGTTTTGATTCGTGATTCTTAGAGTCTACATCGTTATCCTTTTCGCTCCTTCATTTTTTTCTCCTTTTAACCGTTAAGCTTAACCCATTGGTTGCGCATCGCCATCAATGATGTGATCATACTAAGTAAAAAAGTGGTTAACATCACATGAAAATTTCCTTGTACGCCAATCCGATCCCGGTACTTACCCAGCTATGCCAATGACGCCTTCATCGACAGGAAGCCAGCCTAGGTTGCCAGAAGGAATGATGATGTCAACTGCATCAAGTACAAGTTGATACTTGGTAGCAAAAGCGTTTCTATTTGAAGATCGTACATACAAAAGAGATGTCGTGTATTAGTTTTTCCCACCCTGTCATGTTTTATTTTCCTAATTCTCTGTATTACCTGGCTAACGATTCACTCTCTGCCTTCACATCGACACCTGCCTTGCGCTGCTTCTCAAGCAAAGCAGCTTGCGTCTTGATCTGTTTATACTTGTAAAGGCCAGCGAAGAATGACGAGGCGATAGCAATAAACCAGCACTTCCAGCCAAAGACCTGGATTTCCTTCACCTTTTCGGGTTTGTAAAAGTCGATAGCGGTCGTCTAGTTTATTTCGGGTTTTGTAAGTATGATAGCAAAGAAAGCAAAACGAAAATAATGAAGGAGAGCTTACCAAGACAAAGACTTCAGAACTATAGTAGAAGAACATGCCTGCCTGCTTGATAACGGTTGTCGCTCGCAAAAATTCATCCTTCAAGCCTAGCCCTTTGACACCGGCCTGGGCAAATTCAATCGGTTTCAATAGACGAAAGAATTTACGACCATTGGCAATATGCTGCTTTAAGTTTTCCCAGCGGTCTACTACATCTTTCGGCGCACCCTTGCGCAGAAGATAAAAGACATAGAATCGGGCAAAGTATTGAACCAAACGACAAAGCTTTTCACGGCCAACCGTGGTATTGAGGTATCGGTTAAGACAATCTACTTGTGCATGGGTAACCATGGTAGGAAAAAAATAATAATAACAAAAGTAAGAAAGAGAAAAGAAAACAACTTGTGTAAATGCGGGTTGGACCAAGTAATCTCTTGCACGTAAAAAAAAAAAAGGTGTCGTCTGTGACAGTGAGTTTCCTAATACAACAAGGTCTAGTTTCCTCTGATATCCAATGCGCGGACCTCCCTTCAATCTGCAAGCATCAAGTTTCCAAACAGAAAAGAAGCCCTTATTGTAAGGGTAAAAAAAAAAGAAACTTTTAAGTGTAACACAATCTACCTAGTCATTTTACCTCTCAAGTCTCCAGGTTTAAGTCGATGCGCCCTGTACGCTTATCCATGGTAACTTCGGAGGACGTGCGGATTCCGAATACAGCAAATCAGCACCATGTCATTCAGATGCCGCTTCGCAAATAGATAAACAACCTTAAGCCTGTTGCCAGTACGGGGAAAACCAATACTAAAGACAAACACACCGTCCACATTACGCATAACGTGAATAGACTCTTGTTATATCTACATTTATAGAAAACAACAAAACCATGAAAACTACACGCTGTTCGTAATTCGCCTTCAGAGAAGGCAGCCATGACAAAGTATCTAATGCAAGGGGCTTCCCTACCGAACACGTTATCAGTGCCTTTTGCTTTGTTCATGCGAGTCTGGGCTAACTCATGATTGAATTAATACACCCTTATACTGACACAAGTTTTGATAACGCTCATAGCAGGCAAAGTGACTCTTTATGCTCCAATATCTAGCTTCTGCTCTCTGAATTTCACGTAGCCAAAACAAGCTTTTATGGAAGAAAAAAGGCATCCAACAAATGCACTTTAATATCAGCGAGCCTGAAAAAGTATTATCTTGCGGATTGCAATTACGTGCTTTAAGAAAATGAAAAGGCGATTGTTCTTCTGTTTTTTATTACTTTTTGCTTTGCTTTGTCTCACCAATCTAGCAGTCAATAAACATAAACCTGAGTGCAGCCAGAAAGTTTGGCCAGTTCCATTTTAAACCACTTGGCAGTTGAGCACTGCTAAAAGAATAAAGTGATATGTTGGAAATGCCTACTATTCTTTTTTAAGTAAAAGATTCCATTGGTATCAGTAATTTATCATTGCTCTTAGTGCTCCAGATACATCGAAAAAGAGAGAAACATTGCATAGCTTAGAAAGTTCTAACCATCAAGACTCCGTGGCGAAGACACACTACGGCAATTTGTATTTGTTTTTAATGACTGAATGCGAAGCTCTGATATATCGTGACGATTCTGCTATTTGTTTGAACGATTACGCGTACCAGGTTAATTGTCATTGTGAATTGTTTTTTACAGATTGCACTGGTATTTCGTAAGAATGGCTTTATCTTATCAGGTGCATAAAGCGGATTCATATCGTAATCTGTCGTACGTAGGCAGATCTGTTCTATCTTGTAAACTTACTGAAGATGATGTTCGAGACGGGTTCATATCCGTCCCTGGATTTTTTTTTTGACAAGTGGCGTGATAAAAAAGCGTGACCCATAATGTTGGGGAAATGGCGTTCAGCCCAGCAGTTGAGGCTGGATAGATCGCCAAAGCCAAACCAAAAAAAAAAAAAAGCTGTGTCCGATAATTGAAGGTCAGGCTCCCTTTTTCTCTGCTTATCTTTTAGTGTTTTTAGAGAGAGAATTGAGTGCACGGTCCATACGCAGACCATATTTGCAACGGATCGAACCAAAGTTGTTTTCGTAATTAACGGAAGGAGGAATTTGCTGTTATTTTGGATTATCGTGAATGACGTGGAGCTGAAGAGTGAGTGTGAAATGAAGAGAAGCAATTGCCTATTTCATATGAATTATTTAGCTGTCAGTTGGAAGCAAGAAGAAAAGGAAAGAGTAGAATAGATTTATCACATGAGAATGGGATATTGGGGCTACTTATGTGGCAATCTGATAATGGGCATCCTGAAAGCCAAAGTTTGATTATGTCCATAGAAGGCAAGTACAAGAAAAGGCCCTTTGATTTGAAAGAGCGACATAGTTGGTACCAAGGCAGGAGTTGATTTATAAATCCTATTGGACGATCACACCCCAAAGTTGTCCCCAGTACCCAACAAATTGGAGCATTGTTTCCTATGCCAGTTCTAAGAAGTATGAGACGACTCCGAATGAATATAAAGACAAATTGAAAAACTTTTTTCTAACTCGTTTTGTTTCAAACGAAAGGAATAAGAAGGCAGAACCAAAAAAAAAGCTCCTATCAATATACTTTTCTTCTTCCTCTCTCTTTCTTTCTCTCTCTCTCCTCTCTTCTTCTTGTCTTCCTTCTTCTAACAGAAATCATGTCGAGCACAGAGACAATGGTGTATGCTTACACCAAGAGTGAGGCTAGAAAGCCTCCTATGCCCAAAACAAAGATGCCGCCTCTCTTTGATGAACCCACCACGTTGAAGAATTGGTACAAACACGTCAATTGGACCCAATCCATTCTCTTGCTCGGCACTCCCTTGATAGCCCTGTATGGTGCATTCACAACGGAATTGCAAACAAAAACATTGATCTGGACCATTGTTTATTATTTCATCACTGGTCTTGGTATCACTGGAGGTAACCATAGATTTTTTTAATTGTTTCCATCGCAATGAAAAAGCTAAGTCATCATGGATGTTGTCTAGGTTACCATCGCATGTGGGCACACAGAGCTTATCGAGGAACAACCCTTCTGAAATGGATAATGTCCTTTGCAGGCGCAGGTGCTGTCCAGGGTTCCGCGTACTGGTGGTCCCGTGGTCATCGTGCACATCACAGGTAGGAACTTGTGTCTCTCTATCTCCCCAAAAATTGACATGCCGTGTTTTAGATGGACCGATACCGATAAGGATCCCTACAGTGCGCACCGTGGTTTTTTCTTTGCTCACTTTGGTTGGATGCTGGTTTCTCGACCTAAGAACAGAATTGGATACGCTGATGTTGCTGATCTTAAAGCCGATCCTGTTGTTGCTTTCCAGCACAAGTACTATCCTTATTTTGCTCTGGGCATGGGCTTCCTCTTCCCCACTTTGGTGGCTGGTCTGGGTTGGGGTGACTACAGAGTATGTTGAACCCTAACTTTTTTTTTATCTTTATAATCGCCGCTAATCTTCATGTTCGGTTATCAATTTTTAGGGTGGTTACTTCTATGCCGGTGTCGCCCGTCTTTGCTTTGTTCACCATGCCACCTTCTGTGTGAACAGCTTGGCCCATTTCTTGGGCGAAGATACATTCGACGATCATCATACCCCTCGTGACCATTGGATTACGGCTCTCGCCACGCTCGGTGAAGGTTATCACAACTTCCACCACGAATTCCCTCAAGATTACCGTAACGCTATCCTCGCTTATCAATACGACCCCACCAAGTGGCTGATCAAGGTCCTGTCATGGATTGGTCTTGCCTATGATCTCAAGACGTTCCCTACCAACGAGGTTAACAAAGGTCGTATTCAGATGCAAGAAAAGAAGATCTTGGCTGCCAAACGCGCTTTGAAATTCGGTACGCCCATCCATGAATTACCTGTCTTTACCTGGGAAGAATGTAAGTTGACAGCACCGTTAAACTTTGCCACTAGAAACTAAACCTTTTTTATTTTCTTTTCCGTAGTCCAAAACTTGGTTGTCAACGAGAACAAGAAATGGATCTTGATCGAGGGTATTCTCTACGACCTTGAAGGATTTGATCATCCTGGAGGACCCAAATATATCAACAACGCCATTGGAAAGGACATGACGACTTCTTTCAACGGTGGTATCTATAACCATTCCAACGGTGCAAGAAACCTGTTGACCTCCATGCGTGTCGGTGTCCTTAAGAACGGCATGGAAGTGATGACCCAAGAACAGGCTGCTGCCGAACTCTATGATGCTTCCTTGGAGCCTGACAAGAAGAAATATTAGAAAACAAAAAGTATAAAGGAAAACGACAAAAAGAACACCCTCGCACCGCGCATGGAAACTCACGACAACACATACACAAACATAGCACATCTCTCACAAATACACATACAGAAATCCCCTCCCGCACGTACACACACACCCCTCTCTTCCGTCTTCCGCTTAAAAAAATTTAAGGTTGCTTCTTTTTGTTAACATTCTATACGTTTTTCTTTCTTTCGCTCAATCTCCCTTTTTCTTTTCTTCGTTCGCATGTATAATTTTTTTTTCTATCTGATTCATCTTTCTTTTTTCATATCGTATAAAATCTTTGGCTATCTATCTGAAACGTATTTTTTGCATGGGCATTTTTTGTTGTTGTTATGGCATGAAAATGCACTAACCACATTTGTCGAATACTTTATGAGTGATCTACAATCCCATATTGTTGATAACACAGTCTCATTATTTCAGGTGATGTTTGTGTCGTACACAGTTGCACGAAGCAGAACAGGCTTCAATCAAATATTTGAATAACGTTGACAGGTGCCATTGAATCCAGAAGTCGAACGTCAATGTGAAACATATGGAGATGACGTAAAGTAATTCAACTGTCCCTGTCCCCTCAAAGCATCAGAATTCTGTTTCACCAGAACACTTGTCCTATCCTTATGTCAGCCATGGATGACATAACTAGGTTATTTATTTTAATGTAAGATGCTATCAAATCATTTATTCTTATCACTTTTTGGAAACGAAGCACATGTAGGAACCTGAAGTCAATGATTTTTTTGTATTCACAGTCCTTTACGAGAGGCATTCGTATGAGAAGTCAAAGACCGGAGTTTCTAGCCAGGAACAATCACCAAAAGAAGAGAAAACAAGACGCTTTTGGGGTAGCGGAAATTCTTTGAAATGCCACCAATCAGCCATTAGACTATCTGAAAAATAAGAGAAACAGACGGCCCATGAACAATTTGCCTTTCTTTTACTCCAAAATGTCAATGAGAGTGTCTTTTCCCAGTTACTATTTGGCTTTATAAGATATCAATGAAGCCTTTGTTCTTAAAGAGGCGGAAGAAAATGAGTTAAACCTTGTACAGAATAAGCAAAATGAACAACAGGGATTGGCTATTGAGATCAGATATCACCGGGGAAAAAGAATTGTTCGATCCGCTTCCTGATAAGCTATTTCGCGTTACGCGCCTTTTTTACTTTTATTACTTCACTGTTGCCCCGAAATGACGCTAAAAGTTTCCCCATGGAGAAATAGCGTTTTTGATTCATGAATAAAAAGTTTATTTGCTTGTGGCGGAGTATAATATGACATAGAGATTGAATTTCTATGGTGATGAAATGGTGATGCTCAGGATATGCAAGGGACGTGGTGTTTATGCTGTCAAAAATTCAAGGGTTTGTACCATCTCCAGAAAAAAGAAAAGGATGAATAATGCTTCGTATAGTTGTGCCCCCTCATATAGAATCTATCATCAATTATAAGAATCATGCTATACCATAATACGGAAAACATTTATTCATACAATGTTCCCATTGTTATTTCTTTTCTGTTTGTGCTTATCAGCCATCTATCGGCGTTTGCTTTCTGTTATATGCGATAAGCGGCAAATTAAAAAAAAGCAAGGCAAACACTTCCTGGGAAAACTTTTTTTTTCGTCCATAACGTTTTCTTTTTCTTCCCTCTTTTTTCCAGCTCTTTACCAACTATTTCTTTATAATGCAGTCTGCTTCGCGTGTGTTGATTCGAGGTAATGACAGATCTTGGACATGATGTATGCAATGTCGGGAATGACTTGAACTATTTGCGAATAACTTGAAGGCTCTGCACTCCGTATCACGTCTGCAACTCCTCGGTTAGTACAACACCGTCTTGCCAGTACAGTTAATGGCCCCCAGAAAAAATGGTCAAAATGGCGTATGACGAAGACAGCTGTCAAGTACGGTGTTCTTGGTAGTGTGGTTTACGCTGGTTACTGTAAGTCTTTTTTATTTTTATTTTATTTTTTTGCTCCTGTCTTGTTTTGATCGACTTATTCTTGGTTTTCTTTTCTTTCTTTCTGTTTTGGCTTGTATCCAGCCATGTGGTTGAGTCGTCATCCAGTTACTCAATCTGAACCAGACCCTGCCAAAAAGACAATTGTTATCCTTGGTAGTGGATGGGGATCGACATCTTTGCTGAAAAAGATTGACACGAAGGACTACAACGTGGTAAGGACTTAAACTTTGTATCACCTTCGGGATTGCCACGTTTCTAATTCCGAGAAAAAAAACAACGCAAGGTTGTCGTTTCTCCTCGCAATTACTTTTTGTTCACACCTCTGTTACCCAGCTGTACTGTGGGCACCATCGATATTCGTTCTCTCGTAGAGCCTATCCGTTTTATTTCGCGTCACAAGGCGCAGCAAGTCAAGGTCTATGAAGCCGAGTGCACAGACATTGATCCTGAAAACAAGACTATCACTATTGCAGACAACTCAGAAATCAAGGGTGAAAGCTCTGTGAGCAAGATTCCATACGATTACTTGGTCATCGGTGTTGGTGCCACCAACCAGACCTTCGGCATTAAAGGTGTTGAACAGTATGGTTGCTTCTTGAAAGAAGTCTGGGATGCACAGAAAATCCGTACCCGTCTAATGGACTGCATCGAAACAGCAGCTTTCCCTAACCAGAGCGCCGAGGAAATCGAACGATTGCTACATATGGTCGTTGTTGGCGGTGGGCCCACTGGTGTGGAGTATGCTGCAGAATTGCATGACTTTTTGGCTGAGGATCTGAAGAAATGGTATCCTGGTAAGTACAGCTTTTCGTTGTAGGAATGCCTATTTGCATGTATGGGCTCAACTTTGTTTATCCGTATTAGAACTTGCTGGCAAGATTAAAATCACGCTGATCGAGGCTTTACCGAACGTGCTTCCCGCCTTTTCCAAACAGTTGATTGAGTACACCGAGTCTACGTTCAAGCAACAGAACATTTCTATCCATACAAAGACCATGGTCAAAGAAGTTCGTGAAAAGGAGATCGTGGTGCAGAAACCCGACGGATCGATGGACACTATGCCTTACGGTTTGTTGGTTTGGGCTACCGGTAACACGTCTCGACCCTTGATCCGTAACTTGATGGCCAAGTTCCCCGAAACACAAACAGTCCGTCGTGGCCTTGTTGTGGATGACTGGTTGCGCTTGCAAGGGTCCGAGGATATTTTCGCTCTCGGTGACGCTACAGCAACCAAGTACGCCCCTACGGCTCAAGTGGCTGCTCAACAGGGCAAATATCTTGCTCGCGTCTTTGCACAGATGGCTGAAGCCGAACGTCTTCAGGCCGATATGAAAGAAACCGCTGACAAAAAGACAGTACGCAAACTACACAAGGCTTTGGACATCAAACCTTTCCATTACACTCATCAAGGATCGCTATGGTAAGAAAAAAAAGGGAAGAAAACAGAGCGAAAAGAGCAAACTATAGGTAGTTGGGAGATTCACCTGCTTTTTGGTACATGCGCATCTTTTTCTTTCTTTTTTTTGGGGGGAGGGCAAGAAGAGATTAACTATCGGGCGGGTTTGAAAGTAATGAGTACTTATTTATTGCTATGTTAATGCGTAGCTATATTGGATCCGACAAAGCCATTGCAGATCTTCCATTTGGTCAGGGCAATGTTGCTTCGGGCGGTGTTGGTAAGTCTCGAATAAGATAGCGAGGTATTCTTTACTGATGTCCTGGTCTCCTTTGCATAGCCACCTTTGCCTTTTGGCGTTCTGCTTACGTTTCCAACATTTTCTCGGGACGTAATAGATGGCTGGTCATTACAGACTGGATGAAAAAGACCGTTTTAGGCCGTGATATCTCCAGAGAGTAAAAGAAGAGAAAAAAAAACGACTCAATGTTTCAGCTTATTTATTCATCATTTTGCATGTTCATCGATCTTCTTTTTGTGTCAATTCGAAAATTAAACTATTCAACTTTGCAACGTATTTTCTTTTAAACTACTCTATAAGTGGGTTGTCTCTAAAACACATAACGACCGTGGTTAGATCCTCAGATACTGGTTTTTCCATGCCTATTTGCGTTTTGATTGTGCGTTTTTTGCGTATATTTGGAAAAGTCGACGCAAAAACCCGTGAGAGAGGGTTTCCCGACGGAGTGTAAAAGCCAAATTGGTGAGCGCATCCATCCAAATTCAGACATGTGAGGGTGGGTTCCAAAGACAATGTGTTAACGAATCAAGGAAAATGGATGAGAATAAATATAAAGATCATTCGTTTGTTAGTATCCTGATTAACCAAAGATATTGTTTTGCTTTGTAACTTACACACAGTAAACATCACACGTTTCTATTACTTGGAGCAGTTGTGGTCGTACGTGGCCGAGTAAAGATGGCTGGTCGGTCCCGTTGTTGAATCATGGCCATAAAGATGGCACGGATATTCCTTGACACATTAACATCCCGTTGCCAAACAGTATGACAGTTACTACTAACTAATACTGAATGCAAGCATCGATGTCCACCAAGATCTAGTTTTGTCAAGGATTTCATTCCGCACCGGGAGCAAACTTGAAATGTATTGTATTCATCCATTTCAATCATAATTAACCGCCAAGAAATATCAGCGCGTTTGAGCAGCTTCCTACATCTGTCTGCCAGTCCACATGGTTTGCCCTTGTAAATGTTCCGTCCAAATCTCGAAGCGCCATACACCACTATAGGAACTTTTGCCGTATCATTTTCCGTAAATGATTTTCGCCACTTGCTGTTGTTAATCACGAACAAAAAGTGTCAGATCGCATTCATATTTCAATTGCTGTTATCGATAATAAGAGAGTGGCATTACTCTTCTTTAGGCGGACGAGAAGGAGGAGGTGGTTCACCTGCTTCTTGGCGCTGTATTCTTCTTCTTCTCCATCTTCGTGTCCCATCAGGACGAAGTGTTTCATTGTCCACACGTTGGTCTTGTTGACGTGCCCTGAATAGACGATCCGCGTTCCCGAGAGGGTCCCGGTACTTGGTGCCTCCATTGATGAAGATCTTAACCATTTCTTCGTCCAGCCTTTGACGTCACTGGTAATTCAAAAACTTTAATCCTTGGATATCTCGTTGGGCATAAAAAGCTGTAACTTCTGGTAATGCATCCAAAGTTGATACAATAGATCGGATGATACGATCCATGTCAGCGGTTCTGTTGGTGTCAATTTCTGACTCTAGTCTTCGTATAAGAGGTGTTTTACTTATGTTGATCCTTTGCGTAGTTTTCTTAAAGCCAGCTCTTGTGTAATACTCTGATGTTGAAAGCTGTCGGATCTGGTGTGGTTCAAATTCCGTATCATCATTTTCGCCTACAGATGCTCAAATAAACATTCAGAATCGTGCTAGAGGATGAATGGCGTTTAATATTATAGTTACCTTCGGCTACTTCAGGTTCAGGAAGTTCTACTATATCTTCGTCTGGAATATCCTGGTCATCTTCCACTGTCAAACAGAATAAAAAAAGTTTAGTTTGGCAAAGGTAAAAATAATATTGTAGCAACGATGTCAGTGTTGCATAGATGTATCAAGCATAAAATTTAAATATGTCTATCACTTATATTCTAGATCAGCCTCATCGCGATACACGTCATTGCTTCCGTTGCTGCAAACATATATATCGGTCACGCCAGGATCAGCTCCCCAGACATTCATATATTCCATTTCCCATTCTTGGAAATCTTGGGGTGTTAGGTCTGGTAGTCGGTCTCGCTGTACAATAGGTTTGTAGAATGGGACAGAGACTGCAAAGCCATCGGTGGTGATGTGTTTGGAGAAGACCATACTGAAATGAAAGACAAAATATATAGAGGGTTGATTAGTATGCTACAGCTAATCGATTATCTTTGTTTTTGTACAAATTTCTTACCCAGGCTGCTGCTTGACCTCGGTTAGATCAAGTAAAGTGACCAACGTATCGTTGCCATGTACGTAATTTCCCAGTTCCACGGCACGAAGTAAAGTATGCATAGCGTTGTTAGAAAGCTGCATATGCTTTCTGGTGAACGACGGCCTAGGAACAACGTTAAAAAGTCGTTGTTGCTTAACAAGATGATGTAAATCCGGACGAAATGTCTGATCATACAAGTGCTGATTAGCTTGCGGGTCGTTTAAGTATATTGCTGATTGCAATATCTGTTGTTTGACTTGTCCGATCGTTTCGTCTAAAGCCGTAAAGATTCCTCACACAAGTAACTAATACGATTGTGATCCAATCTTTCATCGCTCATTATCGTATCACGTATCAAATTAGCTAGAGTTGACCGCCGATGCCGCCCCATTGTTGGAAATTCTACAAGCTGTTTAATAAGTTGAAAGCACCAGGAGCGTGGAGGTTCTGGTTGGACGCTGCTGACAGTGCGTATTTCTTGGTCGTTATACGCTTCAAGATGGATGGCGATATTGTATGCGTACTTCATGAATAAGTCAGCGTGACGAGAAATAACTGCTGTTGTTAATGATGCTTGTGGTTGTACTACAATCGCATCACTTTCTCGACAACAATTTATTACAAAGTCCAAAAGCTGTTGATTGCCAAGTTCATCATTCTGGTAATACCGCAACATGGCTTGATCGAGATGTTCCCGAATGGTCGTGAGCTGTTGCTGTCGTTCTCTGATTTCCCTCTCCCGCTGTTCTAATTGACGAACCATAAATTCCATCTGCTCAATTATACGCTGTGTATGCTCATTTACTGTGGACTCTAGATTCAACTGTTGGGAAAATTGCAGCGCTGTTTGCGTACCAACAATCCTGTCGTTTACGGTTTGATCGTTCCATCTCTCATTGTCCAGGCGGTACTGAAGGCCAAAATTCCCTGAGATCTGTCGAAGAAACTGTACGGTTTGCTGATGTATGAGTAAACAATGAAGGATCACCGGTAGGAGCAGGACCTAAGATACCACTAATTGCCTGTCATTGGTAGAAGCAAACATGTGACCAAGGCGGTCTATGTGATGAAATCCATCATTCAGTGCGGTACGGATGCCATGTTGAGGATGGATAATGGAATCATGAACCGAGCGATACAGAGATTCGAAAGACTTCTGTGTTGTATCGTGGTGATGTTGAAGATTTCCCAAGTTGTAATTATTGCAATATCTGTGTCAGCTGCATCCATTACTGTTACAATACTATCATTCATAAGAACGGTGTTCTCAAAATTCGTCAAGGTGGAAGGAAATATCGGAGGAAAATCATTATCGTTCATACAGTATTCCAATATGAACAAGCCAAGCTTGTCAGCGTCGCCTTTCGAAAAATCCTGCAGCATTGAAAGGTACAAAATTGTAAGCCTAGTATATTAGCACAGTATATCATGGATACTTACTTGTTCCTGCACCAACTCTCTTAACCGTAAGAAAAACAAATTTGCCATCCATTGTGTCATGTGTTCCACAATACGGTTACTGAATTTCGTTGCATAATGATCCATGGTAGAAGAAACAATACCAGCATAGGATCGATCGGAATGAATTAAGGGTACGGTACACGAGTCATGAATCGTATTGTACTGGTTAAAGGTATCGTACAGTTGCTGTGCGAGGTGACGATCGATTGTGTTGTTTGTAGTGATAGGACGACCAGTGATTAACTGAAAAACCGCATAAAGAACGATTTGTTGAAGATTACTTTCGACAATATACCGTGATGATTCAAACGTATGTAGATATAGTATGTTATGAACAAGTGCGCCTTGATCACCACATCCCGGACAAAAGAAACGACTTCATTTATACTATTCATTAATCGAGTTTTATCGTCAATGTTTTCAACGTTCAGCAGAGTCTCCAGACCGATTTTACGCGTAACCTGTCTTGCAGGCCCTACATCTGCGGTAACTTGCCGTCTCTTCCCTATTTTCTGAAAAGGACACAGGTGATGACTCGCTCGACTATGTGTAAATGCTGTGTCGTATCGCTGATTGCGAATACAAGTGGGGCATGGTGTAATTGATGTTCTGGTCGACAATTCCTGTCTCCGCCGTGCTTGCTCCCTCTTACGTGCTTTTTCCGCCGCGGTTTGCTTCCAGCGAGTTGTCGCTGGGCGGAGGTTCTGCTTGACTCAGACTGAGTGTCACCAGCACTTTCCTCTTCACCGTTACTGTTTTCATTGTCATTGTGCTGCCGTGCATGTTGTAGCTGTCTGTAGGCTGATGATTGCAGAAAGATAGGAACGTATATCAGGTTATCGGCCAACTGCTTTTATGTTACTCACCTTCCTGCAACTGCTTCTGCTGCTGCTTGTATTGTTTCTTGTATATAATGATGTCTGATACAGACATGCCATGATAATTGTCCAACCTATGTAATATGTCCGTAGGGGGGATTTCCAGAGATTGCAATACTTCAGCCAAATCGTTCTCAGGTACATCCATGTGGTAGTAGAGGAAAGAGAGATCCGTATACAAATCAAGCCAAGAGAAAAAAAAAAAGGAGAGGACAAAGACTACGAAATTATTTTCTTTGTTTGCCAATTTATACCTTGTGCGACTCTTTTTCTTGCTTTGACAACTTTTTTTTTTCAGTTTGAGTTGTTTTTACGATTGGTCAGTTATGAAAAGCCCTTTTTTTTACCATGTTTATCAAAACCAATTATAATGATGCGCATAAGCTTTCTCATGATATATGGTCACCTCTCTTGGCAGTCTAAAGTTTACCCTTCTTCGTTTCTTGATTAATACTTGTGTTATCCAAAGGATAACAAGTTTAGGACACGTCTAAATGATATCAAAATGATGACAGAGTTTGAGTATTAAAATAGTTTCTCGAATTCTTGGATAAGCACGTCCCAATCATTGCTGACATGAGTCAGATCCTAATAGCCGAGTTAAGTAGGAACCATGTGTAGAATCATTTATTGTGTGTTTGAGTATATCAGAAACGTGATGATCCTAAGATATCAAGATCCGTCTTTATATATAAACATTTATGCGCGCAGAGTAAATGTACAACTAGATGAAGTAGAAAAGTTCGCCTATATAGGCTAATTTGCACAGAAGGCCATAAAGTCATATCTGTAACCTGCGCTGCTACACTTTAGGCAGGCGCTTACGTTCCAGGAGATCTGTCTTTAGCTTGCCATGGTCAGGTATCTTTCGCCGTTTAAGCAGCGATGAATCACCTGATTCCATGTTCCAAAGCATGCTTTGGCTTTTTCTGCGCGGGATATTGCCAAAGCCATTGTCTCTCTGGGACAATCACCACCAAACTGTACTGCTCTTTTTCGCTCCATTACAAAAATAAGGGAGCATAAAGGTGAGAAAGGAAAGATAAACAAAGAAAACGAAATTACTAAGCCAGATGAATTGGAATTTATTGCCGGTGGCGTTCTATACTCTGAATAACTCTGCCGCTCTGATGATGCTTGCTTTGATAACGTTACTTTAATTATAACTCTTTATCAACATTCTCACAATGATCTACTCTGACTAAGAGTAAAATAAAGGAAATATCGCTATATTATTTTTTGCATTATGCTGTTGCGATTCCTCTTCAAGGGAAAGGAGAAAATAGTTATATGAGTTATTAGTAAATGACTCATGCGGCAAGTATATTTTACTTTCATCAACTCGACCATCCAACAACCACCAGATGAATCCAAGTAGCGTGAAGTATAAATCATGGTTGGTAAATGAGAATGACATACTACCTTTTTACTTACCCCCATGGTATCCTAACGCTAGTCTGGGAGTCGGCGAGCAGGAGAATCCTGAGGAAATCCTGGATTGTTCTTCGATGCCCACCCACCCATCCTATAGAGAGTGCTTTACTTATTTGTATCGTCAGGCTGTAGAAGTAGCTAAGGTTTAAACTATAATACCATTTTTCTCTAGTTTCTTTCTTTCGCTTTGTTAAATATCTCTTCTATCCAAAATCACCCAATCTTTCAGGTTGTCGAGAATATCCGGAAGCATATATCGGCTTTGCTTTCAGAGACAGATAGTTACTGCAGTTGACCAGAAGAGAGTATGCAATGAGAGATGCCTCAAGTATGTTGTTCAAGATCCATTGTGTTATGAGGTTAAATGGTTGCATGATAGTATCAACATCCAATTTGTCGTACTTGTTTCATCCAATGCTTCTGTTTAAAGTTGCCTTATTCATACCTTTTTATTCAAGATTGTGTCATTTCTTGGAAGAGATAAAGTTAAAATAGTCTTCTCAAGTTTGTGCGCTTTGACTGATAACGTGCTTTTGTCATACGTAGGAGTGATGAACGTATCATAGGTCATGTAATTAAAAGTGCAGTTCGAGATAAAGCCGTAAGAAAAGATGAATGATAACGACATATCGTCTTATCAATAGAGGGGCGCGTCATGGTATGCCACGTTAATGTTTGTGTAGTCGCGCAGATAGGGCAATTGTTGTCGATGGATGTCATGAAGCAAGCCGCGTCAAAGAATCTAAGAGCTGAAAGCACAGTATGTCCAATGACGATGCCACCTATCGATGAAACGATTATATGTCTGAATTGACAAGTGTTATACGCATGAACTGGCGGGCATATTTGGGCAGTCGATCAATAATCGAAAGCTTATTTTATTATCACTCGTTATTTATTCATATTACCGCAGGAAGTCAGCATCCACCAGCCTATGTAACATCCTTAACTGAACTTCCTGTAATCAGTGTAGATTACGAGAATGCAGTGACATTGATGGATGTATCGGTTCTCCTCGTTCTATTCCATTTTTCATGCTTTTGAATGAACATTGTCGTAAAGTAGCAAAAGCATACTACGTCATTGTTATCCTTATCTTGGATCTTTGGAAGATTTGGACTATGTGCAGTGGAAGCGTGGCTGGTTTTTTGGATCTTTGAGCACCCTGCTACGGCACTATGTCAGCGCCTAATTTATTTCCCATCAGTGTAAACACGTTTTATAAGTGGCGCAAATTAACATGCAAAAAGCTGTAAACAGTACAGTAGGGGCTTCGGCCCCAGCCGGTGTAGTTAAACGCCACGATTCCCAATGCAAGAACCACTGGTTCGATTCGTTCCGCCGCAAGAGTTTTTACCGCAGTCTCAAACGTCGCTCTCTACCGTGTTATGCAAAATCAGCTATTCCCGTGGTCGCTTCCCTACCTGTGTCTCAAATCAAATCCACCTCTGGCTAAATTTGTTCTATCATTGTGGTCTGTCGTCGTAGTTAGCATGCTTTTCTCTTGTCTGTACATTCACCCTGTAATTGATCTGTCTCGAGCAAATATGTCTGTCACAGACGCTGTGTTCAAATAGAGACATTAAATAAAACCAACAAATTTAAGCGTAAACAGTACAGTAGAACACCCGAGAACAATATGCCACCAATTTCACCAATAATCTTCTGTCCCTCCAGAGAGACTTAGACAGCCATGTGTCAACTGTAAAAGCGTCTCTAACCACCCCCAGAGAACCTCCCAGAAGTGATAGAAGATTTAACAAGCCGTTTTTACGACATATTCTACCAAACAATGGATGAAACACTTGGCTCGACCCCGGGAGGCCAACACCGTCGAAACGAGCTTTGGACCAAAGAACTACAACGTCTCGTCAATCACCGAGAATTCTGCTACAAGAAGTGGCGCCGAGCTTATGGGATGAACAAACTCACCTGGTGGCTCCAGCACCAAGAATCAAGTGCCCGAGTTCGTAACGCACTACGCCATAGGAGCAGAGAAACATGGCGCCGCTTTTGTACCCAGCTTGAAACCGATGACTACAGCAAGACCACAGCAACAATCAAACGTATCCGCAAACGACGTACAGTTCAGCCCACCTTCAGCCATCCAGACGGCCCAACAGCTGCAGAGGCAATGGCACGACATTTGGAAACGGTCTACAATGGCCACCTACTCTCTTCACGACCAGAACAAGACGCCGCCACTGTTACACCTTCTTCCATCATAACCGACTTCTCTAATCACTGAAGCAGCTGCTACCTCCGCTCTTGAACGTTTACCCCCCGAAAAAGACACCAGGACCCGACCATGTCCGGAGTGAAATGCTCAAACCGGTAATTAATCTGATAACACCGTTTTTACATGCTCTATTTTATCTCTGCTGGCTCAGCTCCTATACGCCTGTGATATGGCGAGTTGCGCAGGTAATTCCGATCTACAAAAAAGGTGACCCAGATGACCCAGCAAATTACCGCCCAATAAGCTTGACCTCAGTGTTAAGGAAAACGCTTAAATACTGTCTGCAAGATCCTCTTCAGCACTGCAGCCCACCACTAGACATTGAACAAGGCGGTTTTAGACCAGCCCGTAGTGCACTTGATCAAGCATTCTGCCTACAAGAGCTCTGCCGTATTCACCAGGCCACCCATGGTTCTCCTCCTACTCTTGCGTTTCTGGACATCAAATCCGCATATGATACAGTCGACCGTGATATTATTTGGAAACTCCTTGTTCCTCGCTCACACCCTCCCCTACTCTCTTTACTTCAAAACTTATTTGATGATGTTTTAATAGAAATCCTTATCTCGAGCGCAGTGTCCCATCGATTCTCTCCTACAACTGGCGTTCTACAAGGTTCAATATTGTCCCCTTTTTTATACTCCCTCTACATTAATAGCCTGCCTGCGCTGCTCAGGAGCGAAAGATCTGACCAAACAACAACACTAAGCATACAGTGCCTTCTATACGCTGACGACGTTGCGCTACTTGGAACTTCAGAAGAAATGCATAGACTACTTGAGCTCTGCGAGAACCACAGTAAACAATTAGGCTATCGTTGGAATCCTGCAAAATGCGTAGTAATACAGCCTTTTCGATCTGCTCTTATTTATCACCTGTATGACACACCAATACAGGCTGCCTCCTCGTTCGCATACCTTGGTGTTCCAATTAACGACCGTGGCCGATTAGATGCTAAACAATTGATCGCGCGAAATTCGTCATCAGCACTCATCAGCATGCGCACCCTCAACCACATCGGCCTCAACCCCTCTGGGTTTTCACACCAATTCATCCGGCCCAAGTTGGAATATGGTTTAGCAATTGTCTCGTTCACCAAAACTCAGCTGAAGGAACTCGAAAGTACTCAGAACACTTGTATTCGTATGATCTATGGTGCCTATCCCCACTCCGAAACCAAAGTATTGCGACACATGGCCAAGCTACCTAGCATGAAAGAGCGAACAGCCATCTTACAAGCTAAATTCCTACGTCGTGCCCAACATCTTCCGGAGGATGCCTTACTCACCACACTTCTGCCCCTGCTTCTCTCATCTTCGACCTCCCACTGGAACAAACTCTGCCGCACACCCGTCTGGCAAAGCATCCCGGTAC
Organism: Apophysomyces trapeziformis B9324; assembly: GCA_000696975.1. NCBI lineage: Eukaryota > Fungi > Mucoromycota > Mucoromycetes > Mucorales > Mucoraceae > Apophysomyces > Apophysomyces trapeziformis. Next base: position 161,663 of record JNDP01001383.1, on the reverse strand, counting down.
CACAAGAAGAAGCCTCGGCCAAGGTTTTCCGAGCGACAATCAGACAATACGTGCGCGACGCACATACGACGATAATATCAGCCCCCACTGGCGCACGGACCCTAGCAGCATGCCGACCCACGCTATGCATAGACCCAATTTTGTGGTTACCCATGACGAGACGAGACCGCAGCAGGTGTATCCGCTGGCCACTAGCATGGCTTCCCGGTGGCAAGAAAAAGGCCTGCATTACCTGTGGCTATGTGAACCTCACCAAGAAACACGCCATTGACTGTCTCCGTATGCATGACCGCCTAGGCATTTCCCGCCAACAGACTGACGATCCAATGTCCTTCTGTCTCAACCTCCTCCCGCATTCGATCTCCAGATCCACCCGCCGTCGCCAACAGAACCGCACAATATGGTCTGTTGTATGCACAATTCTTGCTGAACTCGATGTTCACCAGCATCCGGGATCAGATCTACGACAATACCATGACCCAGATCCGGGAAAGGCCGTGCTGGAATGGCTCGATGCTCTCCCTCCTCAACCAGGCTAGGCACATCAAAGCTAACCCCCTCTTCTTCCCTCTTTTTCCTTTTTTTCGTATCCTTTCTATTTCACTATATGTTTTTCTTTATTCCTTTATATTCCTTTTGCCTCACCCTTTCGACCTTTTCCCTGCCTCATCCGCAGGGTTTTTATTCCACCCTTTTCTTTTTTGAGCGGTCTCGAGCAAATATGTCTGTGATAGACGCTGTGTTCAAATAGAGACGTTCAATAAAGCCAACAAATTTTAGACGTAAACGAATGGTTACTTTGGTTTTTTGGAAGGGGCAAGTTTTTTTGGACGCCGCTGGCAATTTCCACGTCACACTTTTTTTTTTGCGAAAAATAAAAATTTCACCTTGGAAAAAATTTTCCAACCTTCTCTTTCCGAATAGGTGCCAACATGGTCGCTTAGTAAGTTTGACCGTTCCTTACAACGAGACGTCCAAAAGGCATAACCAGACGGTCGGTTCATGGATTGTCTGTGGAATAAATTTCGTACACGGTCGAAGACTGAAAAGTTGTACAAACCATGTTCCTCGATCGTCTATGGACGCGATGCCAGTCATGGAACGTTTTGCCTCGGGACGCATCCTCATTGGCGACGTTGTATTGACCTTTTCTTCTTCACTTATTCAGCACCGTTCCCTCCGCCACTGACGTGCTTGTCCCCGAGACCCTCTTGAAGAAGCAGAAGGCTGAAGCTAAGAACGCCGCTGAGGTCGCTGCCAAGAAGGCTGAGCTCCGCAAGGCAAGTAAATTCTGATTCAATTGGGATGAATGTGGGCAAGGCAAAAAGGAAAGAGGAAATAGATGTACGATGTTTATGATGATACCAACTTTTTTTTTTGGCTAGCCCTTGTAAAGGGCGATGTCGTCAAAAGTTAACCATCTTTCGGGACTGAGAAAACATCGGTATTCATCTAAAGGAATCCGAGGGGAGAGGGAGAGAAGAATAAGAGCAAAAGAAGCGTGCATTTTGTTAGCTTGATTTCGGATTGGGGTTTTGCTAACTGCCATATTCATTTCTTTAGGCCAAGCTTGCCAAGAGACGCGAGATCTTCAAGCGTGCTGCTAAGTACCACGCTGAGTACCAGGCTGCCGAGAAGAACGAGATCCGTCTTCGTCGTCAGGCCAAGTCCAAGGGTAACTACTATGTTCCCGCTCAGTCCAAGTTGGTCTTCGTTGTCCGTATCCGCGGTATCAACAACATTGCCCCCAAGCCCCGCAAGGTGCTCCAGCTCCTCCGCTTGTTGCAGATCAACAACGGTGTCTTTGTCCGTCTTAACAAGGCCACCTCCCAGATGCTTCAGTTGGTTGAGCCCTATGTCACCTACGGTACCCCCAACTTGAAGACCATCCGTGAACTCGTCTACAAGCGTGGTTTCGCCAAGGTTGACAAGCAGCGCATCCCCATCCACGACAACGCCATCATTGAGAAGGCTCTTGGCAAGTACGGTATCATTTGCGTTGAGGACCTTATCCACGAGATTGCCACCGTCGGTCCCCACTTCAAGGAGGCCAACAACTTCTTGTGGCCCTTCAAGCTCTCCTCCCCCAACAACATGTGGAGAGCCCGCAAATTCAACCACTTTGTTGAGGGTGGTGATGCTGGTGACCGTGAGCATTTCATCAACAAGTTGGTTCAGTCCATGAACTAAGTTCTTTTTCTTTGTCCATGCTAATAAAGAAAAAACATTTCTTTTTTCATAAAATGAAAAAAAAAAAGTTGACGTGTGTGGCTTAGTTGGGAGAGGGGTGCGTTGCAGAAAACATGAAGGATGCTTGAGCCTTTCTTAATCAACAAAGCGCTACAAAGTTTACAGATAAGGTTCGATTGTTGACATCTAGAGATGCAATATCTCCTTTTGTTTATAATTGTGCCTTTTGGATTTCACATTAAAACAACAAACTAGTTGAGTTGCTAATGTTTAATTTGGACGTATATCCTGACGTCGGGTACCTGAATTGTTTAATTGTATCCCGTTCATTATACTCATGGAGTAAATCAGCCTATCCAAGCATTTTATTTGGCTAAGTTCTTTGCAGTTGATGGTAATTGATAACGTTAGTCAGTTACGATTATGATCAAGGAACTTGCAGTGTCTCGTTTATCGTTCGCAATCCTTGACTCTCCATAGAGAGCATTCTTTTTCTTTGTTGTATTTGTCTATCACTCAAGTGGCTGGGAATTCCTGGGCAGTACCATCATTAGCTTTATCCCGATTTGGAAAAGTTTTTTTCTTTTTATTTTGTTTTTGGGTCATTGTTTGTTTCCAAAATAAAAAAAAAAGCAGGTAAACGGATGCACCCTGTTTTAGAAATCTTTTTTGCACAGATATTGCTTAAAACAACAAGAGAGAGAATCAAAGACATGAGAGAAAGAGAGATATGGATATAATATACAAAATGAATTGTGTGCTGTACATGTATAAAGGAAATGAATGAATGAATGAAAGGTGTTACCAAGTAAAAAGAATATGGGAAACGAAGTCCAGCGATGAATTTCTTAAGATCTATGCTCTGGCAAGTTGTGCATAATCCGTGATAAAAGCGGTCGGATGATAATCTTGGCTGATCATGGACTGAGCGACAAGTGAAAGCAGATGAGATTTTAATGAAGGATATTGTTGTTGTTGTTGTTGATCCTCCATGTTTGTGGTTGGCTTAGTGGACCAAGGTAAAACGGTGAGAGAAAAGTGCCGATTTTCCTGTTGAAGAAACGCGATATTGAAATAATTCAGGACTTCCTGTAGATCTTTTGCTGTATGGTCGAGTAGCTCGGGGAGAACACGTTGATCCAATATCTCAAAGATATGACCGAGATGATTAGAAACGTAGCGGTCTATACGGGATGAGATTTGGGCCGCCTTATCAACCAGACAATGCGAATCAACCGTTTGACGCGATGATTCGGGACAGTGGCTAGTGAGCATCTGACGGACGTGTTCCTCCATGGCTGGCCGTCCAAGTTGTTCTGCCAAACTATCCCAGATAAGGGGGAGTTTCCCTTGGGTGTGTGCTTGAATGGCACCTGAGATTTGGGCTTGGAGAATCTCGGCATCCATCAGTTCGGTATTCATGGGGTGCTGTGGCTGTGGTTCTCCGGATAGGGACTGAATCTCGGTTGTGGAAATATGGATGTGGTTTTGCAACATATCTGCTATCTCTTTACAGGTACTCGAGATGATGGTTTCTAAATGGTCAAACTGCCAGTGTGTCGCGACAAGCTGTGCGAAATGGTCTGTGTTGACATCGAAGCTCTCAGTGTCCAAGGTTGCACAGTCGGTGGTCGTATCCGGACAATGAAGAGGGATCGCTTGTGTAGTGATAAAGAAGAAGAAGAGAAGACATAGTGACCGGAGGAAGTAGAGCATGATACAAAATGAAGAAGAAATGGAAAGAAATGAAGAATTGCTTAGACAGTAAAAAAAAAAAATAAGCAAGATAAAAAAGTTTCCAGCAAAAGTTATAAATAGCATATGGCTCGGAAGGCCAGGATAAACCAGGTAATTTCGCTTTAACTAAGGCTAAGATCCAGCGGAGCTTTGACAGACAGCTAGGATCGCCGTCTCTCTCTCTCTCTCTCTCTCTCTATCGTCCATTACGTAACTCTGTTTAATATAGTTATCATGACCTCCACTCACTGAAAGTCCAGACAAACTAGTTCGCTTGTGTTTTTCCTTTCTAAAAAAGCAAAACTCCGATAGAGACGCATGCCAACTTGGGATAAAGTGAAAATGAGTGGGCAAGTTTGTGTCTTCCAGGGACCATGGGCTTGGCGTTCTGCTAAGCGTGTTTTAGGATTTGGTCACATTGATACATCACAACGCCGCGACAGATATAAAGCTTTAGAATACAATACATAAGCAAACGATGAGAGAGAATAGTGGATAGAAAGAATAGCCAAAACGATGGGGGAGTATAGGCCAGGTCAACCGTATCCGACCAGTGTTGACAGCAGACCTATGGATGGTAAAAAGAACTGAAATGGTCGTAAATGATTTAAACAATCCATAATAGAAAGGCAACAAATAATACGGCCAACTTTATTTGATTCTGATACAAGCTGGATAGCTGAATCTAATCGAAAGCAACTAGTGTCATAATCATGCGTTTAGCTTCTAACTGGATGAAGTGTATCTCTGCTTTGATCCAGGAAACGATGATGATCATCCGCCAGATAGGGCCACACGACCTCTTTCTCCAGATAGTCATCGGAGATCTGCATCTATAAGAATAAAACCGGCCCAAATAAGACAGTTACATCATCCGTTTCCTTTACGGTTCCTTACATGTCGTCCCGGGCTTACTAGGAATTTTAGACGTCCTTCTTGATGAAGGCGCTTTAATCCCAACCAATCCTGGTGATACAAGTCCTGTTCTTCCAGGGGTATCAAGTTGTCTTCTTCATCGAGAGTCCAGAACCACTATATTTTTTGTTGTTTAAGCCTTTAATCAATTTGTTCGTTTTTGGAGGAGGAGAATACCGAAGTTTCTGCTGGTTTCAACATGGTATCTTCCGCAAATCGGATCATCACAAATACGTCCAACTGGGCCAATCGGTTGGCATACGTTTGGTTCTTCTGGCTAAGCTCATTATTCAAATCCGGAAGGAAAATGTTGCTTTCCAAATAATCTAAACCATCGCTTTTTTAGTTTAGTGTCGGCTTAAGAAACCGTTTGGAAGCGGAAGAAAAAAAACCTTCATATCGCTTGAAATCTTTGAAATACTGCGCCTGTACGACGCGATGTTGCACATAACTGGTGTAAACTCCGCGGCGAACAATAGATCGCATCAATAGGCATTTCAAGTCGTATTGATTCACGCAGTTAGGTACATCAGAGACCCCTTATTAAAAGAAAATAATAAAACATAAAGTAAACCCCCTTTGCGTGTTAGTTGAATTTAGTTGTGCCTGTATATATTTACTACCTGCATGGGGCGATCCGAACGTGATCAGTCGACGAACAGGTGGTTGATTGCACTGTTCAACATAGGCTCTATCCATAAAAGACTTGTTCTTAGCAAAGAAGAGATGATTGCCCTTTTCTTATTCTTCCATACCTCAGGAACAATCCACCCTAAATTCGTTTAAACAAATGAGAATATAGTCGTGAAAACCTTTTTTTTTTATTAGTTCAGCATTTCCCTTTTTACCTGTGAAAAGCCGATAGCATTGAAACCGTTTGCTAACTCAGGGATGGCTGCTAACTGATTGCATACAAGGTCCACCTGAAAAAGGTTTCTTCTTTTTAGCACCCAGTTCTGATAGCAAACTATGATTACTTGCTTGTTCACGAATAACACCGAAAAATCCAGCATTACGATCCTCGTCTGCCGAGTCACCCACTCGGACACTGTGAATAAACGTCGCCGGAAGTAGATGTTGCAAATGATCTACGACACGACCCATGCTTTCAGGATTACAACAGTCGTCACCCATACCATGCCAGAGCACGACTAAATGACTCGGATTTTCAGAATGACCTCCGATTTTCCTACACCACCTTACTTGGCGTGTGTGCTATAAAGGAAAAGATAAGCTTTACATTCAGCCACTCTGTTAAAGAGAAATCTACCAAAACAAGTGCCAATGTAGGCTAAATAGATAAGGAAGAATAGCAATAATCGCATAGTTTCTGTGTCTGTGTCTCCCTTACGGTTTGAGTGGAGCAACGCGCCTTTAATTCAAAGGTATGAGACTCGCAATTTGATTCGACCTCAACCAAGTCATCGGACTGTACAGCTCGGAAGAGGATTATTCTGCTGTTTGTCATACTCCAATTCTGTTGCTGCCGTAACTACTTCGGTAGAAGGAATAAAGGTTGCTATTTTATATTTAAAAGTGTAATATCGCATCTACTTGCTTTGTAAGCTTACGGCATAAAGTCCCGAGATGTCCTTAACGCACTGGTTAAGCAAATGCTGTATCGGCTTAGACGGAACCGCGTTTGCTAGCTTCGGAAAAGGAGCACATCGCCTAATTCATGTTATTTATACTCATGGACTGTGTTGCCAAAGGTAAGGAACTTAAATTGATACTGATAAAGCCTTTACTATGACATCTATACATATCTTGATATATACAGTTAGTGTGAACGATTCAGCATCGCTGAGATCAACTAAAACACAAAAAATTCTATTGTCTAGTTTTTGCCTTCTTTTCTTTGCCTTTATAACCCAAGCAAAGGATAGATAAGCAATGAGAGAACAATGATATAGGATGATTCAAATGCTTAGTTGTGGAGGGATGTCCGAGTGAGATTTTGTGAGACAAAGCAGGGTCCGAGAGGGGCCGACAGCCAACGAGCCTCGAGCAGCCGAGATATTTTGAATATCCGCCCGCGTTGTAAATTTGGCCATAGTGAATTACCTCAAAGGCCTTCTCTTTTTCTGATCACACAAATATGGTGGTATGTGCATCCGTAGCGAGAAGACGATGTGGGACAGTGGGAAGGAAGGGAGAGATGGATGGATGGGCGAGAGAATGGGATGGCTGACACCAAAATCTATCGCCAATTTTGTTATATAGCAAGGCTCTTTCAAGCGTGAAGTCGAGGTTGGCCGTGTGGCTCTCATTAACTACGGTCCCGATGCCGGCAAGTTGGCCGTCATTGTTGAAATTATCGACCACAACCGCGCCCTCATTGAAGGTCCTACCACTGGTGTTGTCCGTCAAGCCTTCCCCTACCGCCGCATGACCTTGACCCCCTTGGTCGTTAAGGGTCTTCCCCGTGGTGCTGGTCAGAAGGTTCTCAAGAAGTTCCTCGAGAAGAACGACACCATCAACGCCTGGAAGAAGACCAACTGGGCCCAGAAGATTGCTCGTCGCGAGGTCCGCGCCAACTTGACCGACTTTGACCGATTCAAGTTGTTGAAGTTGAAGAACCAGCGTCGTTTCATCGCCGGCTCCGCTGTTGCCAAGGCCAAGAAATCTGCTTAAATCTATTAAAAACTTTGGAAGTCGCAACGAGATGTCATCCATTTGTTGTTTTTTCTTTTTGCTTTGTTGAAATAAAACAAGCAAGAAAAAGAAAGGGACGATAACAAGGGAAATTTTGATTCTTTCTACTACGAGAAATGAAGAAAAAAGGAATGAAAGGAGAGGAACAGCATGTTTGTGTATGAGGACCAACGACTTGGCTGTTGTTTTATGTATTTTCTTTGGGCCTTTACGAGGATGCTGGAAGTGTATTTGTTTGCTTTTCTATAGGAGAAGAAGAAGAAGATGCATTGTCGTTCTCATGTCCAGTCGTATCACGATCTGAAACGGATTTCATAACAGGAGATCGACGTTTAAAGAACAATAGATAGGCGGCATTTGTCTACAAGCAGATTGGACGATGAGAACAAAAAAAAAAAAAGAGGATATCAATGGACATTGGGTTCCTTTTCTTTTACTCCCCCTTACCTTGACCTGATTCGCGTCCGTTTTACTAACATGGGAATCGTCGAAGTTGTACCACGTATTGTCTTCATTGTTTAATGCACAGGCTGTGTCTAAGGAATGAATAAGGTAAATGACGATTGCCTACACGATCATACAGAAACAAGACTTACAATGTCCGCCACCCAGTCCTCCAAAATGATTATCTACTGCGTAAAGATCGTAGATCAGGTATTGTGTGCCTTCTTCGGCTTGACTTTTTCCGAGCACCCGATCTGTAAAGTCCAATCCTTCCAAGGGAAAATCAATGAATGCATCAATTTTGTCTCTCCATGTCCTGGAATGACTGAACCGTTTTAAATGAACCACTAGTATTTCTGGTAGACGCCATAGATCGAACTTCTTTGTAGCTCGTTGATGTGCCTTGCACTTTGGACAATACCATAGATCATCCTCACCAAGTTGTTCTTCCTTCGTAAATTCATCCAAGCAGTCGGCAAGAGTCACTTGTTTTTTATCGTTAGATATAGATGGATCTGTCTTAACTTTTTCGTATTTCTCTGTATCGCACCATGCCTCTTCGTTCACAAGGTTGTCCCTGCCCTTCGTACTACCAAACATATCTTGAGCTTTCTTCACCTTCCATTCGATCAAGATGCCTTCTCCCTGACGGATGACTGTTCTTGGTGCCGGCGCGGTTGTTCTTTTCCTTTTGTCCGCTACGGAAGATGCCATCAGACGTTGAAACCCATTTCTTAGCTTATCGCCAGTGCTTTTGGTATATGCTGTCGCTGCGTCCTCCACGACATCATCCGCATCCTCTCCTGCTTCTGATGATGGCTCTGAACCATTGACTTCCTTCATAGACACATCGTTTGTATCAGTTTCAGTCGAATTCATTTGCGCTGTTTCAATCGCTTCCCTTTCTTTCGCTTCTTCTTCCGCTCTTTGCTTCAAGTCAATAAGAGTTATGTGATTCCAGGAGCTGAAATTGAGGGGAAACAATCTCTTCGGGATGCTTTTACCAAAAGACCGATTCTCAGAGAACACCTTCATCTTGAAAAGATTTTTCATCGGTTGCATTCTTTTCCCCCCTGCTGCTGTTACAGCAGCGGCGGTATGTATCGGTTTCTGCTGAAGAACACCGTCTATTTCCATTGACATTCTGACCGAGTCGCTATCAATTTCCATCATGTCATTGTCCGGTTCTGATGGATGCTCATCTTCTTCAAATAGCTTCATTATTGCATATCGCTCAACGTGTTGCACAATTAGGCTATACACATTATCCAGTTTACATGCGTCTTTACAACGTATTCCTAGTACGATAGGTTCACCAAACTGTTTGATCGATTGGGGATCCGTGACACCTCCACTTTCTGTTGATGTGGCACAATATACTGGAAACACAATCAACTGATTTGGATCATCTAAAGCGTTTGGTGGGTCACTCGTTTTGGCTGAACTAGTGCGGAGACTGAATGAGAATTTGTTCGGTCGTTCCTGAGGTATTTCGGGCAAAGATCCAGGAAGTTCATAAACAACAACAATGTCCGAACCACCAATACTTGCAATTGGTTCGTTTAGTTCGAATATCTTGTAGATCTTATGACTGAACAGTTCAACGATCAGTAACTAACGTAATTTAGATAAGAAAGACACAACTAATCCTGGCCTACACCGTAAACCTACCATTGAAGGGTTGGTCAAATCCATAAGCCGTGTTACCTCATTCCGTAGCTGTTTAATATTGGCATCCTTGTTAACTGTAACTGTTAATAGTTGTAGTCGTTTGGAAGGGTCGTAAGGCACGAATACTAAATTAATGCTTGTCTTCTTTTGTATTGGAAGAGGCAAGGATAAATACATAAACGGGTCAAAGGTCACTGACACCTTGGAATGGCAATATGATTCAGTACCCCATTTTGGATTCCACAATCATACCTTGCCGCATTCGTTGCACACCACACGACTTTTAAATTGTCCTTGAAAAAGATCAACAATGATAGAGTCATTTCGTGCTTTATGATACGCCCAGCTCTTTTCAGCGATCTCTTCGTCTTGGACGTCTTCGAAGTCAGGTAGTTCAATATATGGCTTCTTTAGAATCCGATTGAGATCCTCATGAAGCCCGTCTAAAAGAAAAGACAATAATTCCTGAGAATCATGTTGCTGATAGCCCATAAATGCAGTATTGAAACGGCCAATAGTGAACTATGTATGTTTGAGTTCGTTGTCCTCAGAAGGGCAGCTATTGGCTTACCTTAAATTCTCTAGGAGCTATCGTATTAGAACTTGCGCTCCACAACTTTTCAATAAGCGCGCCGTATGCTTTTGCAACCTCACCACCCATACCCAACGGATTATCCTTATTCAAGTCCTGCTGATGATTCCCAGCTAAAATGAAAAAAAAATCATTGCTCTTGTAGCCGCAGGTTAACTCTAGGCTTACCTAAAAACCACTGTGTCAATTGTGGCGTGTTGATTAAGCATTGAAGTGCAGAATTCATGTAACATGTATTGCCTAGGTTATTCAGCCCACACACCCCTTTTATTCTTGAAGGTGATCTCTTTAGTGTTGCAGGTCTAACTGTCTGATCGGTTCGTGCCTGATTAACGGCAGTCGATGTTACAAGGGGATCCAAGCCGTTTTTAGAGGCATTATACGGATAGCTTGCGATGGTAAACTGATCTACTTCATCGGCCGGATACTTTCCGGTGATCTTGTCTCTGACCTCAATCGCAAGCTCTGCAGAAGCAAGGGATATCTCCGAGAGGCTTTTACTGTCATCTAGATCGTCCAATAACACAGCATCATGCAGTGCTGTTGCAGGAATGGAGGGTGATGGATCGGCGATGGCTTTCTTCTCCAGTCTCCAAATTCGGATTTCGCTATCGAGCCCAAGATCAAGTGCATTGAAAACAGTGTGCTTCAGATCTGCTACCAGGGATTTACGGGAAAGGGTTATCTCTGGTGATCGCTCAACAGTAATAACTGTTTTAGTTGTTGCTGATGCAACAAGATGAAGTCTAAAAGCAGGCGGGTATACTTCGACAACCGAAGATCTACGATTCTCCTCCCCTTCGGTAATGACCTGTCGTGGGAGGGATATTGATGTTAGGCCGTACCTAAGATACATAGTCTGTGAAAAAAAGGTACGGCGATCCTATTACCCCGGCCATGCATACCATTCACATAGACAGTTCCATGCTTCTTCTGGTAGCATGTACATGTCCTCCTCAACTGTTAATGCCTCTTTGAGTTCCCCTTGTATCAGGATATTTCTGTTATCAATTGGCCCTGGCGGAGTGTCCGCCCCTAGTTTTCTCGTGCTATCTAACGAGCTACGTAGTCGATGGCAGTAGGTCTGCCAACGTCTAAACCATGTCCCTGCAACCAGATACCAAGTTTCACCATCCACTAAAGCTTTCTGCCGTAATTTCTCGATATGCTCTAGTTGTTCGGTTGGTTGTAGATCAGGAATGCTAGCAGATCCAAGCGAGGTATTAGTCTCTTCCTCAAGATCTTCCCTTATTGTCGGTGACACGTCATCGCCATTCGTCCTTTGCAACGCCTGTTGGTATGAATGAGTATCCTGGTCATTACCGGTGCGTCTTTGCTCCTCGGCAGTTATCGCTTTTTCTGTTTCAGCTACCAGGATTAAAGAATTCCTTTCGGGTGGAGTTTCGAGACTCATGCTCAACTAAAACAAGCTAGAGTACAAAGAAACCCTGATTTGGACTCTGCAACTGGAGCCATTCCGCTTATGACGTTATGGATCAATGTAACCTTTCCGGTTCGAACTTTGGCACCGGACCAACACACGATAACAGATGTCTTTCCAGCCAAAGAGGCTTCCAAGTGAAGAGCGGTTCTAAAAAAATTTGTACGCTATCTTTAGGACATAAGGTCTCCGGTTATGGGCGTCCATGTAGCAGATTGATTTCTTGGTCGCATTGAGCGCAATAATCACCCAACTTTCCGGTCCAGACTAGAAGGATCCTGCTAAAGGCAGAAGGATACAATAACAATAACCCACTTGGGAGCAAGGGTAAAAAGGTAGAAAGGAAAGTAAGGTATTGAAAAGCTAAAAAAAAAAAAGTATAAAGAATCGATGAAGGCATGCTACGGGATTTTTGCCCAGGGAACTACTAATTGAAATCAATGAATGGTAGTATGATCCGTTTAATTCCCGTAAAAATGATCATAACTGTAGTGATACTTTGAGATAAGAAAGAGAGCATGTTTACAGCATATTTAGAAGGAACGGTAAGGGATCTAGAGTTGATTCTGGCATACAAATCCTTTTGGCGCATATGTAGATAGGTTAATAGTGTGCCGCCTGGATAGGCCATCCAAGGCGATATCTTATAGGGCTGCTCCGTTCCTGATGGATCAGTGGATGGATTTACAGTATAGCCTTTGACCCATTTGCACAGTCCCCGCAGAATCTTTTGTTCATGCTGTCGTTTTCTGAAGCGGAGAAATGCAGTGCAGAAACTCAGACACTGCGCGACACAAAGAATCAAAGTCACGCGAAATCCCGGCGGCATTTTAAAAGAGTCCCTCCACAAAAGGCAGCAAACCATTGACAAAACAAGTCGTTGAACAAGTGGTTGAGGTGTTGAAATCGCTTTTTCAATAACCACCACAAGCCTTGTTAAAGATTGATATTTCTTATATGGAGCACAAGCTCAAAAAAGTTACAAGATCTAATAGTAGCGGACGACGTTCTTCAGCCAATCATCCCGATTCTCTCGCACAGTCTTTAAGCAGACACACTCGTACAGCTAATACAATCCCTGAGACCGCTGCGAGTCTACCTTCAACTGAACGCTACAGTCTACGAAGTAAAAGGGAGACAGTAGAATATCCTTCCTTACCTTTGCATTTTGGAAATACTTCTTTGTCCGAAGCATCCGCAAGGTATGTCAACTACTATGCAAAACTAGAAAGAAACAAGGACACCAACTCACCGCTTGATTAAACCTACTTATTCGTCAGTAAACGACAATCCTCCAAACGTAAACAAGTCGAGCCTGAAGCCTCGACATCCACTGCCCCATTTAGCCATCCCCGAACTAAGCGCAGCAAAACTTCCCAAAGTAAACCTCCGCAAAAGCGTCGTTTGAGAACAAATAGAATGGACATAAAGGATTCCGCTACAGAAGAACTACAAAAGACCAGTAAAGGGAGAGAAAAAGAACCCAAGTCTCTTAAATCCACATCAACTACTCATGAAAAGAAGCCTAGCCAAAGCACCCGGTCCCATGAGGATGATAACCAGTCTGCGGACGGAAAGCTGAAGAAAGCCTCAAGACCAGCCGATTACGCCAGATCCAAAAAAGGAAAGTCCAAGGCTGTCAAGCCAGAATGTGAAGTAAATGAGGCCGCAAAGAAAACGAAGCTGAAGTAAATACTATCTGGGAAATGAAAGAAAGAGAACTTAATCGTTGTTATAGGGAAAAGGAGTCAAGATATCCTCGTAGAGTGAAGAAGCAGGCAGATCCAGATCAACTAGATGCAGAGGCTAGTGAAGATGCCGACTCAGATGGCTCGCCAGTATCGTACTTCAGTTACTTTGAGGGCGAAGATATTGATGAGGAAATGGACGATGACGAGGATATTGGTCACATCGCTCTTGGAAATGATGAAGCTGGTGATCAATTTGATGAAGAGGAAGAGGCAGATTGGGATGGAGAGCAAGAACATTATGAAGAAGACGAAGATATTCACGAAGACACAGACGCGGAAGAAGAATTTGCCCGTGTTAGACGCAACCTAGGCTTGCATATGGAAACTCTTTTCGGCGGAATGACATCTGATCTTTCGAGTCGCTTACGGTCAATTCTAGAAAACTTGAAAAACCACGATGATCCTACAACCCAGCTTATAGCATTACAAGAATTAGCGGAGATACTATCAGTAAGCAGTGAAGAGAATCTGGCAGGCTATTTTGCAAGCGACAGCTTTGTAAAGGAACTAGTACGGATTATGAAAGGTCATGACGACATGGTAACCGGTGTTGATATGGATGATGATATGATGATTGCGCTTGCAATGAGCGAAGGCTTAGGCGGAGGAAATCCTGAAATCATGTTACTTGCATGTCGGTGCATATCCAATCTCCTTGACGCTATGCCAAGTTCTGTCACAAGTGTTGTCTATCATGGAACGATAAAGATACTTTGTCAGAAGCTCAAATCAATCGAATACATCGACCTAGCAGAACAAGCATTAAGCGTGAGTATAACACATAAGGCAATTGCAACATTGTGTAACCAGTGTGATACCATAGGCATTGGAAAAGATAGCATCCCATTTACCCAGGGCGGTAGTGCAAGAAGGTGGATTAAGCGCTGCCCTGTTATACTTTGACTTCTTCAGTATTCATTCTCAACGAACTGCTCTTCGTACCGCGTCCAACTGCATGCGTACCATGGATACAGATGCTTTTTCTCAAGTTATGGAAGTCATCCCGACGCTGGTGAACACGTTATCCTATTCCGATCGTTCAATTATCGAGTTGACATGTCTTTGCTGGGTCAGGTTGGCAGAGAGCTACCGGAATAGCAAAGAACATCTGGAAAAAACTGTGTCTGTGGACTTACTTAAAATCCTTGTGGGTCTAATCCCTGTTCCTGGAAATTCAAACGCTGTTCGGCCGGCAACTTTCACGGATCTTCTGAGAATCTTCCGTGCCATTTCAAAGGGTTCTCCAAAACTTACGTACGAACTATTGAAGCTGAATATTGTTGAAATTTTGTACCAGGTCATGACCGGATGCTCTATTGTACCTACAGAAGATCAAGCCGAGGATATAACAAATATTAACCTTGACAGTAAATGGCAAGATTCAGTGCCTACGATTATGAAAATCGTTGTGGATTTATTACCACCATTACCTAAAGGTAATTAAATCTGTTGTCTATGGAAGAAAAGAAAAGACTTATACTGCTGTTATAGATGGCATGTTTAGTACGAAGCGATTTAAAGAAGAGCCGATTGCTTCTAGAACGAGATCTGCGAAACCTATGGTGGACGAACCTTCCCAGCCGAAAGATGCCGATCCACGAATACAGCTCTTCAAGGAAAATCCTGAATTGTTAAACCGCATCGATCGTATTTTGGTTCCCCTTCTTCTTGAAGTGTATACATCTACAGTGAACGCACGAGTTCGTCACCTGGTCACCAGTACTTTAGTAAAGGTGGCATATTTCTCGGAAACTGACACTCTTCGTAATGTGCTGAAAAACCAGCCGCTTTCCAGCTTTTTGGCCGGAATTTTGGCACAACAAGAGTATCCAGTGTTGATTATTGATGCTCTTTATCAAGCAGAGTTGTTACATACGAAATTACCAGACATATACCACTTACTGTTCGAACGAGAGGGCGTCCTTTATGAAGCGGAAACAATGGCGAAGGCGCCAATGATTGATCCGGAGTCGCAGAATGGAGGTCGATCGACTGAGGATAGTCCAAGCCATGCAATCAATACAACGGAGAAGATTGAAAAGCAGGAGATCTCGGAAGAAAATTCGCAAGATACCAGCAAAGAAGGGGACAATAGCAATGGTGAAGAGGATGATATCAGGACAAAAGGAACAGATTCTTCTGGGGATAGTAATAACGCAGATCGTGCCAAGTCTTCAAACAAACCGGGAACCACATCAGCTGAAGACAGAAATAGGGCAGCCTTATTGTCAGCGAGACGTCGACTGTTTGAAAGAGAGGACTTGCAAGCACTATTACGAAGTAGACTCGGACATGTTCGACAAGCTACAACGAACAGTGAAATTGAAAAGGGACTTGGACGTGGCTCCACTCGCAAATTCGTTATTCAGCTAGCTCAAAACTTCGTTCGTAAATACCATGACGAGAAAGGACCACTTACGCACGAAGGAGGGGGAACTCTAGAAGAAGTTCAGAAATTCGCTGAAAATTTGAAAGGGAACGTACAAGACCCGACTGCTAAGGGCACTGTAATAAGTTTGTTACACTATTTGCAATGTTCCAGCATGGGTATCAGTAGTTTTGAACTGGTCAACTCTGGTTTGTTGGATGCATTATTGGCTTACTTGACAGAGGAGGACCCATGTTTTGTTTCTCCATTGAAGGCGCGCTGGGACACCTTTAGACAAGCTCTCATACAATCTGCAGATACAGAAGGAGGAAAAGAGCCTGCCCGTGGCCTACGTGTGCTAGTAACCCGTCTACAAGAGTTACTTAACCGCGTCGAACATTTCGAAGTTGTCACACCTTTGGAGTCACCATCAAGTGAAAATTTCCGTAATCCAACCAATATGCTAGCCAAGCAATTGCGATTGAGGCTGACTGGCGAAGGTCCAGATATACCACGTGAATACCAGCATTTGATGGTATCTACTCATACAGTAGCAACTTTCAAAGTTTTAGAAGAGTATCTATTGGCACGGATAGGAAGTAAATCTGCCACTTCATCGAACGGTAAAGGAGGCAACAAGCGGGCTGATGATGTCAATGATGAAGACGATAGCGAAAAGTCAGATTCAGAGAGGGAACATGAAGAAGACGAGGATGCCGGAAGCGTGGTTGATAAGATGGATTTGGACGAAGAACATCCAGGTGACGTTGAGGTACGGATCGCAAGCTTCTGGGATTCCAAGTAATATGGCTTACATGGTTGCTTAATAGATGAATATCGCAGTTCAGACTAGTGATACCAAAAGGCAAGGTCAAGACGAGCCGGCAGCGTCTTCCTCGAAGAGCTCTTATCTGAAATCCCATGCAAAGAAAACCACAGCTGGAGATACGGCCAAAGCATCATCAGCCTCCAGCAAGCCTGACGCAAAGGCATTATCCGGCAAATGGCAGATCAAATTCTCCTTAAAGGGAACGCCAATATCCAATGACACCACTGTGTACGGTGCCGTACATCAGTATGAAATGCGTGCAAACAATGCATCTTCCGTTCGCAACATATGGTCCACATCGTACCCAGTTACGTATGAAAGAATCTGGATTCCCCAATCTATTGATGAAGGAGGTGAAAACAATACCCCACCTGAACCCATATGCCAGCTAGCAAATGTGGAACAACCTGAAAACTTAACAGAAGCTGGAGCATGTATTAAGGTGCTTCGCCTTTTGAAATCACTGTCAATGCTTTATTATGAGTCCGAGGCAGTGCCTGGAATGGATGATGCTATCCATGCTGAAGACTTTATCAATAGAAAGCTCACTGCCAAGATGAACCGACAACTTGAAGAGCCGCTGATTGTTGCTAGTTCATGTTTACCGACCTGGACTTACTGGCTTATGGCAAAGGCGCCATTTTTGTTCCCATTTGAGACGCGACATTTGTTTATCCAAAGCACTTCCTTTGGATATTCTCGTCTAATTGCTCGCTGGCAAAGTCTACAAATGCGTGGGAATGGTCAGAACAGTCAACGAGACGAGGGTCAACAACAGCAGCAGCAACTTATGTTAGGTCGCATGGAACGTCAGAAAGTACGAATTATGCGGTCGCAGATGCTGGAATCGGCCATCAAGATTTTAGATCTGTTTGGAAGCTCTCAAAGCGTGTTAGAAGTCGAGTATATGGGTGAAGAAGGAACAGGATTGGGCCCAACGTTAGAATTCTACGCATCAACATCAAAGGAGTTTTGCAAAAAGTCTATCAATTTATGGCGCGACGACGGTGAAGATCCAGAAAGCGAATATGTTAGCACTAAAGAAGGTCTTTTCCCCGCCCCGCTGACGGCACATACAAGTAGCAAATCTAAAAAGAAGATCATCAACTTGTTCAAGACTTTGGGCCAGTTCGTAGCCAAGGCAATGCTTGACTTCCGCATTATCGACATACCATTCAGTACCGCTTTCTTTAAGGTCGTCCTTGATGACATACCCCCAACCCCCGCCTTAGTTAATGTAGGTAAAAAGAAACAAGCGATAAGCTGCTAACCAAGAAAAAGGAAATTGACCCTGTACTGGGTAAATCGATCATTGATCTGGAAGCATTTGTTGATCAGAAACGGAAGATCTATTCTGACAAGTCATTGGTACGTTGAAAACTGGATCGTGGTTATTGCGCTGACTTTAATTTTGGTTATAGACCACTGCGCAGAAGGTGAAGCAGGTCGAGGCTATCTGTGTGGGTGAGGCTCGACTGGAAGATCTGTGTTTGGATTTTACTCTTCCAGGTGATCCTGAAACCGAGCTAAAGGTATCCTGGTTGCATATAGATGTATTTATTAATGTCTAACTTGGACATTGTAGAGTGGTGGTGCTGACATTGCGGTCACGATACATAATGTTGAAGAATATATCGAACTTCTGGTTGACATGATTGCTGGGTCTGGTGTACGCAAGCAGATTGCTTCTTTTCGACAGGGATTCAATGGGCTTTTTGCGATCGATGACTTGAAAATATTGACGCATAAAGAACTTGTTTCTCTATTTGGAACAGCAACCGAAGACTGGTCTTATGCGAGTAAGTGATTAATTTGGAAAAGGAATTCACCAAGCTTAACACTGATATGCCAATTAGCCCTTGCTGATGCCATTAAGGCCGATCACGGGTTTACTATGGATAGTCCTGTTATCAAGAACCTGCTACAGATTCTTTCCGAATTAAACGATCACGAACGACGAGAATTTTTACAGTTTACTACTGGCAGTCCTCGTTTACCTATTGGTGGATGGAAGGCGATGCGACCTGTATTTACTGTGGTTCGCAAGGTGGCCGAAAGCCCTTTGACAGCGGATGATTACCTACCATCAGTTATGACTTGCGCCAACTACTTGAAGATGCCTGAGTATTCGAGCAAAGAGATCATGCACCAACGCTTAATTAAATCCATGAAAGAAGGAAAAAACAGTTTCTTACTTTCTTAAGTACATCACATATCCCTTGCTTCCCACTTCCTATCATTTGTGACATAGCTCTCTTTATTTTAAAATGATAAAAATTGTATTTCCACGCTCCATTTGAATCAAGCTCTTGTTATTCATTCCCTTCCAAATAAACACCCGTTCACTTTTGCAAAAAGTCGTTGTGACATACTTATCTTTGCCAGTATGCATTTCCGATCGAACGCCACAATTGCGCATGAAAGTCTCCGGCTAAATTTTTATCCTGGACAAGCTGTTGCTTGTCACATCGCGCCTAAATTGAAAAAATCATGAATGAACTGTACCTATCTCAAACCTGAAGAATATGAACATAACCCGTTCTCTTAGCGAGGAGCAAGAACAAGCCATTGCACAATTCGAATTTGATTGTGTAAAATGTGGTAGTGATAAAGTGATCTTCTGGTCTAGAGGACGAAACGCAGGAAAAGCGTAAGCTAGATCATGTAGCATGGCCTGATAAGTGATTTTTCCTCAACTTTATTGTTATAGACGATGCGAAAGATGTTTCTACGAGTGGAATTGGAGAGAAGCGATACGATTACGGGAGGCTTCGTTTGCTGATTCGACACATTCACGTTCTTATGACATATCAGATTCACACGTTAGCGCGATCACTATGAAAGACTACCGTACAGCAAGAGATCGAGCACGGCAATCGTATGAAGAAGACAATCACCTTGATAGCGAGTCCTCTCTGTTTGTTGATGATTTGGACAAAGTGTTCGAACGTCATAAACTGAAGGGCAAAGGACAGCCGGAGGAACCACCTAAACGTACAGAAAGACATGTCATAAGTAATGTTAGACATTTAGAGGAAGCGACAGGCTACGACATCGATATAAAAGCAATAACTGCACCTATGTCCGATAGCATGCCGTTTTCCCTTTCACGAGGGAAGCTTGCAGAAACCCCTTCTGATGTGGATCGTTCGGAATCAATGAAGCGAAGACGGTCTATGTTTGAGGAAGATTCAGAATACGCGCTTAACGAAAGCACTTCGCTTAATTCTAGCTATATATTACACGAAAAGAACGACAATTCATTTGCAGAGGAAATCGACGTTAAACAAAGAGCAAAACGAGCACAAAGTTCGATTGTAAGCTTAGAAAAGTTTGGTTTTACCAGAACAAGAGAACGTACAAGAGACTCTGATTCTGTAAATGAAAACAACATGATGCATATGTCAGATAAAACGAAAATTCGGAGCGATCAGTTACCGAGAAGCAGATTTTCGCTCGTGAATGAAGCGTCAGCTGATGCGTCATTCGATCAACATCGCACTGATAATCTATCATTTAGCGAACCTGAACATGACGAATTTGACATATCAGCAAGTGAACCATTAGGCTGTGCTAGTGAGGATACCCAGTATGATGATATGTCTTCCCTATCCCAGATTGGTGACGACAGGAAAATATCATCACGGAATCGCACCCGCCAAACTGGTAGCCAGGTCATTAGACAAACTTTGTCTGACAAGCCATCTCCATTCTCAACTGATGATAAAATGAATGCTATAAACAACATTAATGTGAAAAAATCAAATCCATGGAACTTGCCTGCTATAAGTGATGATGCCTGGACTTCCGGGTCTGAATACGAGCCTGAAGAGATGGATGATACAGATGATTTTAGTGAAGTACATGACGAATTTAAGGAACCCAGTTCAAGCAAACCCCGCAAAAATGGCAAGATTCAAACAGCTACCAAAACTAAAGACAGCAGCGATGGTCTCAAAGGATTGTTATTTGCTGGAAACACAGATGAACCGGATGATGCTTCCTTATTGGGAGATCTGTTTGAAGATGACCAAAATCTTCCGGCTACATCTTCAAATCACGACGATAATGTCTTTTCTAGCGGAGAGGACGAGGACATCATTGATCTGCGAAGTCATAAAGGCAAAAATAAAGGCACTAAGAAGCGAGCAAAAAGTTTGGGCGTTGCGCCGATAGGGCCCCGACCAACAAAACGATATAACCCTTTCTTCCTTTTCAACAAGGAAGTACGACATCAGATCAGTCAGGAGAATCCCGAACTTAGACCTGGTGAATTGAGCAAGATAATCGCCCAGAAATGGAAAGAACTTGACCAGGTAAGAGTGTAAAGTAGCTGGCACTGCCTATGATTTATGGTCGTTCTAGGAATCGAAAGACAAATATGTCGAAGCCGCCGAACAAGGAAAGAAGCTTATTGACGAAGCGAGGGGACGCCGAAGAAGAAATGAAGGGATGCCACCGAATGCATTTATTCTTTTCAGCAGGGACGCTCAAAAGGACATTCGTAAAGAGTTCCCAGAATATTCGTTAAAGGATATCAACACGGTGGTGACCGCTAAGTGGCGGGAATTGAGCGAAGTGAGTTCATGAAGATGAAACGAGAGATTTTTGCTTGTTATTAATTGGGTCTATTACAGGAGAAAAAGCAAGAGTATCGAGACACGGCAGCAGCCAACAGGCAAAAGTTTGCAGAAGAAAACCCGGAATTCGTAAAACAATGGAAGAGAAAGAAAACGGAGCTTGCAGCTGCAACGAGAGCGAGAAAGTTGGCGAAATTGAACGCAGCACTGTCATCATTATCATGAATTTCACTGCCTAAATTGTCTGAGACGTTTTGGTTGCGAATTTATACGTACAATCGAGAATACATTGGCCCTTTAACAACTATAGAGCACGAACATACTGCATCCTACAGTATAGCTTCTCATGTTCTGAATAATACTACGTAATATATGAATACAATCAGCTGTATATATTGCAAAATTAGCACATACATTGAAAGTTTACGATGGCAGCATAGACATACAACAGTATAAAGTTTTGGAAACGTAAAAGGTATAAAGTATGCAACAGCATAGTATGATTGGACGTCGTTGGCATGACGACGTATTAAGATGATGCATAAGTTCTTTCAGTCAGCTTATCTCACTCTGCACTTCGGGTGAGAGAAGCATTCTGGTGAAATGATGATGCAATAAGCTTGACAACTAAAGAAAAAGAAAAAGAAACAGCGAGAGTGGTTTATGATGTTGTAATTGATATCAAGAAAGCAGACGATCACTGTCAGGGATGCTGACATGTGCCGGGCTACTTTTCTGATACGGCATATGTATAGCCATCATGATAACTAGGTATATTATTATCTCTTGTTTTTTGATTAATTCTAAGTCAAGTAATAAGTATAGCAGAGTTGATCCAATGTAACGGTTGGCGTGCAGGTGCATGTTGTGCTGTTGTCATGCGATTTCCACACTGACCAAATTACGATTTAAAGTCAGAATGTGTTTTTTGCGTATTGGAGAGAATCGGTCGCAAGCGGGCCTTTCCCTTCCCTTTTCCTTCATCACCTCACCTTCCCCCTTCATCATGGCCGAAAATACTTTTTCTTCTCGATCTCAGCATGGTTCTCTTCGAAGAATGCGAAGAAATAAGGTTTAGACTTCGGTACAGACACAGCTTTTTGATCAGATATGGGATAGGAGAGTAACGGCCCGTCTTCTCGACCACCTTCACCTCCGGGAACGCCTGGCTCACCTCAGATCTCACCCATCAGTAACGTTAATGAAACCGATCCAGTGATACCCACAGCCATTGTCATTAAGAATATCCCATTTTCCGTAAAGAAAGAAGCACTTCTCGGTTTGCTGGTATGCAACAACTGGTTGTTCAAACTCCATCTATTTAACAGGGCTTCTTACCGATGCTCATAGAGTACCATGGATATACCTGCACCATATGCTTTCAATTATCATTTGGATAATGGTGTTTTTCGTGGTTTGGCATTTGCTAACTATCGCACTCCACAAGAAACAGACCTTGTCGTCAAGGTCTTAAATGGACTTGATGTGGGCGGTCGAAAGTTACGCGTGGAGTACAAACGGGTGTTACCAGCTGCGTTGGAAAAGGAAAAGGAAGACAGGAAACGGGGGAAGGAAGAGGTCTCTCCTCTCGAGCGTAAATCCTCGGGTCATGCGCTGCGTCAATATTCGCCAGAGGAGGGTAAGCGTCGTACGATTGTCATTTTATAGTATGACATTATCTTAACGAAACACTTCTCAGATACGCTTGACATGAACGACCCGGCTATTTTACAACTTTATGAACATTTTTTACTTTTCCGCTCCGATACGAGCCGACAGGAAATTGCGCTGCCCAAATCCTTAACCACAAAGGAAAGACGAGATGCCCATATGATTGCAGAGAAACTCGGATTGCTCCATTACTCTGAAGGGTTTGGCCCTGATAGGCAGCTCTATATTGCGAAGAAGGTAACGAATATGCCACAGCACCTTCATGTAAGCCAATTACTTAATACACTACTCTTATATTTATTATTTGTTTTGCTATACTTGTTAGTTATCTCAAAGATCCTCTCGTGGTAGTCTCCGGCAAAGTTCAAGTCGAGATCAGCTCAGCTCACAAACGGATGGGAAAAGTAAACGTGACACCAGTAATTATTACAGAAAATCAATGATGTGAGTGCTACGCTACCTAGGAAATGATGACTTAATGTTTGTTTACTCGTTTGTCTAGGAATAATTCTGCTGTGGCCGGAGATACTTCTACCGCAAATAACGTGGTACATCCGATCCGTCAACCTCGGGGTCCCGATCCAGGAAATAATTTTGCGTCGAGAAGAGTATTGCAGCCTGATCAACTTGCAGATGCTTTAGCTCGTCAACATTTGACTCATGTTGGTGCCTAAACTAGTGGCTCTAAAAAGAAAATCCTATTTCATGTCTTCTTTTCTTCTTTTGTTCAAGAATAAAACAGCAACGTAGCATTACTGAAATTAATATTACGCATTATACCATCGTACTATATTTCTAGCAAATTACCTAGCCTATATTGAAAACTGAGCTTGACACTAACAGATCATGACAACCATCGTGTTATAAAAGTTTTCAATTGAGCAAATTTTTACATAGCTGTCAAAAAACTGACAACGCGGCCGACCTTTCGAATTCCATTGGGGAGGATAGAAGTGGTCTAAGTCATCCTTGATAATCTAGTTTACACTATAAAAAACGGGCCACAGCATACCTTATTGGCATGCGGATGTATTTTAATGCTCGAAACACACTTGTCGAGTAAGTGTCATAGGCGATTTGATCAAGCTCATCCTTGATAGCGTGCTTGATGGAGCTATCCAGAGGATCAAAGTCTTCTTTGATTGTGATTCCAAGATGTAGTAGATGCTCTTTAAATTCGCGAGCATAGTCATTATGGGCTAAGAGAGCAACGACGATCCTGTCGGGATATTGAAGGTGTCATTCGTTGGACGTTTTTAATTCCGCTTGCCTGCGACGCTGATTTTCATACATTTCATTTTTGGGAAACTAGTGTGTACCTTTCCACATGTCTGAATTGATTCTCGGGCCGCATAATGGAGTCTGCATCAAAGGAAAAAAACCAAGACGACCTAAAACGAAAAAAAGCAGCATCCATAAGAATGAGCAGCTGGATACTGTGCTGCTTGCTGACAGTGCAACACTTGTCCCAAGTGATGATAATTGGAGCATTGAGCAAATCAATGATAGCGAGTATAGAATCACCATTCGTACTGTACGCCATCTCACTGCTTTTATCCGTGCACTCATGACGCCGACCATCCCGAAAAACATCGTAACAGCAAGCGAACGTGTACCAAGACGTTGTGTGGTAACTTTACCCCACATTAATTTCCACGGCGAACTCTATCAAAAGGCGTGCTTGTTGACAAACTCCGAGTGGACACCTCTTTGCTCTGTTTTGCCTCTATTGTTAAACGACTGTGTACAATACGTCATGACATGTCTGAATCGCTGTTATCCCATATTCCCACGGCAGGCGCTCAGGGAGTGGTATACTTCTCTGACAGATCCAATCAAGAACCCATTAGCGCTGTCTATCGGCCTATTCTATGTTCGCCATGTCTTTATTCACCATTTACCTATCGAATTCCAGAGTGTAAAGCATGATTCCCGTATCATCAACTCTGTACAAGCCAAACTGGCACAATTGGCAAGAGATGCATTGGCAGATTGTTTTGACGAGCCACACATACATCACATTTTTGCCCTTTGTCTTTGCAATATGACAGCTGCCCTGACTATTCGGCAAAAAGTAACGTACCATACAATGGCCGTTCGCATGGCGAGTACCCTTGGAATAACCCCTCTGATGGCCCACGACCCAACAACCGAGATACACAATCGTTTATGGTGGTTTCTCTTTCAAATTGATCTATTTTTATACGAATCTGGCGCCATATCTTGTTCGATGCTGGTTCAAACAGATGGTGATACAGTGCTTGATCATGTTCGACCAGCTCCTTGTGTATTAGATGATCCAGATGAGGCTGTGGCTGCTTGCGTTTGGGACAACATTCTCAAGTTATGGTTGATCCGGCGCCAGCTATTGCAGAAATTCGAGAGAATAGATCCTTCAAATGAACAAGAGATGTCAACGTTGTGCAGCGAAGCAATTGAGTACGTTGATCGATGGACACAGGAATTGCCCGATTTTCTTAAATTGGAAAGCATGAGCACGGATACCATCTTGGACGAAGCGATCTATATAGTTTATATGGAGAGATGCACCAATTTAGGGCTGTTATTACATCAGTTTGTCGGCCAGCCAACAAGTCCATGGCGACGTCAGGCGCTTGAAATACTTATAGACTGTTGCAACGAATGTGTGGAAGCACGCAGTTCGGTCTTGCTGCTACATGCATGCAATAGCTGGCCTGGTGACCTCCGAAGATGTAGCGAAATGCTTCTGGCTTGTTTACAATATGATGATCAGAAGCTGATCGGTAAAGCCTACGCTGGGTTAAATCGGATATTGGAGGTTGTCAAGAGTATGGCAGAGATTCGTTGGCAAGACGAAATTTGTGTGGAAATGATTAAGAACATCGAGCATGCTTTTTTTACTCTGGCAAATCCAGCGCCAAACTTAAACAATGCAGAAGTCAAAAGTGATTTGAGAAAACGGAGTATCAAGATGTCGAACCATATGTATGAAGGCGTGATGATGTTCAATCGGAATCTTCAGCCTCGAGCCCAGTACTATCGCCCTGCAGGCAGTGACGATAGCTTAGGCAAACTGACTATATTTGAAAACGGTGCTGGCCCTTTGCAACATTGATCTATCCCGAAATATGGACCCATCAACGAAGCACGAGTAAAAAAGAAAAAAAAAGTCATATACTAACATTGGAAAGTTGTAGATAGAGAAAAATTAGTAGGAGATATACATATTTGCTACATGAATAGACCTAATATCGAATGTAATAATAATGAATTTGAACCCCTGTTTTCCTTGCGTTCAACAAGTATTTTTTTTCTCTAAGAACTGGAGAAAGTATTGTGCATCTCTCTTTTCTCCTCTCTCTCCCCCCTGTTCTTGCTATGCTACCTTCCGATATTTGAAGGAGTATCTAGAAAACCTTAGTTGAAATCATCAGAATCCTTTCTTTTGTCCATATAGTAAAGATCATGTTCAAGGAAAAGGGCGAGAACAGGAGGAAAAGAGCGGGACTTGACATGTCGCCTGATTTCACTCGTTTTTTTACTCCCGTGGTGACCGGTCTCCATATGGAAAAGTTACCACTAAATCTGGTTCTTACTAGCTCTTACATAGACATAAACATCGCATGTGAATGATAATTTGCGCCGCTAGAATGGATGTCCATGTTGCTTGAATATTATTCTTCATCAACTAGAAAATGCCTTACTTATGCGAGCTATATTCGGGAGAAGATTTTGCGTGTGCGTTCCTCAGTCTAACCGAGCAATGATCAGATCCATCTCATGCAACCTGCCTCAGGCGGGGATTGTCTAGATCATTGGAATAGTGGAGCCAAAGAAAGCACTTTGGACGTTATAGACAGGTTATAGAACCACTAGCGAAGCCCACATATATTGTCAGCATATCATGAACTTCCGCATGTGTAAAGCAAATATTCGATCTGTTGTCGGTTTTTGTCTGGAAGTTGCACAGACATATGCACAAGGTTACCTGGACGTCTGTGTTACCTGTCACTGATTCGGTGGCAAAATTGTTCGGTTTTGCGACAGGAAGTTGAAGATTTCAAGTATTTTCACACAACCTGAGTACGATGTCTATTAGAACGTATTAATAAGGGATATTTCCATGTGCGTCTAACTACGGAAAAGCTCACTACTTCTGGACTTTATATATGGCTTTTCTTTAAATCTGCTTTGTGATATATTACTCATATTGCAACCGTTAGTTATCTGATGGTATTCCTGGCCATAGTAAGTGCAGCGAATAGTACATATTAACACTACCATGCTGCACAAGGCGGTAAGATCTTTCTCCCTAAAAGTTACCTGAACAACTTGTTGCTAAGCTAAAAGACGTTGGTCCCTGCATCGAGTCGAAGACTAGCCACAACAGCCAAAGAGCATGAAATTTGAAGCTGTATGCTTTGTATAGACCTTTGTTTATCCATCATTTTTCTACTGACATACCCTGCTGAGGCCTACACTTCAATTTTTTGCAGTGAGACATACTATTTTCCAAACGTTGGCAATAATACTTGCATACCCCAACTGGCTACAGGCTGCTTCTCTCCTGACAGATTTCCTTTTCAAGGCAATTCGTCTACCGCTTCACATGATAGATTCCTTTTTCTTTCAACACTAAAAAACGATGGCAGCTTTTCTCGCCTCCATCAGTCCTGACATCCTTCACTCATTAGAAGTGGTAGCATTGTTGTCCCGATCCTCTTTATTGCAGCAATTACATATATAAGATCCAATCCTCATGTCATCTAATCTTTGGCAATCATATTTGTCACCAAACGAAGTTCGGTTATACCAGCATCTGTTTAAACTTGCAAGCCGAAGCAGACCAGAAGTGGTCACCGGCACCGAAGCTGTGCAGTTTTTCGCGTCTTCCGGCATCCCGAACGCGATTCTCTCAGAAGTAACACCAAACTACCGTGAACCAGAAATTAAGATAACTTATGCATTTTTTCCTTTGTATGAAAAAATCCAGATCTGGGAAGTGGCGGATCGCGACAATCTCGGTTATCTTACCCTCGAAAATTTCTCCGTCGCACTGAAACTCATTGCATGCGCTCAGCACGGCAAGGAGGTATCCGATCCCATCTTGTCAACAAGTAAAGTATGCGGGCTGAAGAAGAAAGGGGAAAGAGAAGAATACATACTCAATGTTAACACCGATGAACTGGATAGGTTCTCCTTTACCTCAGTTTGAGGGGATCTCGCTAGGCAGTCTCACATTAGACAATGCTTTGACTATTCCTGGCATTTTACCTGCAGAGCGGGAGAAATATATACAGATATTTCATGCACATCAGCCAATCAATGGCAGGTTGGATGAAGAGGCAGTCAAAGCCATTTTTATTAAATCCAAGCTACCAACCGAAACACTGGATCAAATATGGTAAGACCCTGCTGCATATTTCATCTCGATATGCTCTTTGATACATACCAAAATAAGGCAGTTAGCGGACGTTCGCCGATCTAAGAGCCTGGATCTCACTGAATTCTGCGTTGCCATGCATTTCATAGCCAAAACAATGGATAGAACATTGAGCTCTCTACCGCTCACCTTGCCTTCACATGTGTATTCTTCAGCTGCAGGAACACATTCACCATTACAATCACACTCTCAGTCTTTTGCTATTATGGATTCGTCACGCAATCCGGTATCTTCAGCAACGACACAAACAGTGAATTGGGATATTCCGTCGCAGGAAAAAGTACAACATGGTACATTCTTCGATAAGATTGATACGAAGAGAACAGGATTTGTTGAGGCCAAGGATGCAGTCGAGTTCTTCAGAAACTCGCGATTACCCGAAACTGATCTTGCGCATGTGTGGGATATAGCGGACTCTACCCGGCGTGGCCGACTATCGAAAGATGAGTTTATTGTAGCCATGCACCTAATCCATAAACGGCTCCGTGGTGAACCCCTGACCCCGTCAGTAGCAAAGACACCAACCCCTTGCAGACCAACATACCCACCGGATGCCACAAAAGGTATGGCTTTGTCTTCAATTCACACAAGCAAAGGCCTCATACTCCGCATAAGCATCTTCGCTATTAGATGACCAAGACTTGCTGTCAGGTTTCAGCAGCAGCCATGCAATGAAAGCGCCAAATGGAATGACCCAATTACAAGGTTCTCTGGAAGCATTCAATCAAACAGCACAGGGCACCGTAGCACACACATTGACACCTGAGGAAACGCTTCAAAAATTACAAAAGCAGAAGGTTGAACTGCAGGCATGCATGATGCAGTTAAAAATGGCCAACGAGGCAGAAGCTAAAGATTTGACAGAGATGCAGGAAAAGTTACGCCAGGAAGAAGCCGCATGGAATCAGATACGAGAAGAGCATCAAGCAATTCAGCAGCAACTGACAGCAACTCAGAGCGAGGTTTCGCAATTGAATAATGTGATAAAAGAAGGTCGCAGCAATAAGATTCATCTAGAAAACAATGTCCGCGTGATGCAGGATGAAAACGCGCGACTTGTTGGCGAGCTCGAGCAAATACGCTTGCAAGTCAAGCAACAAGACATGATGTTAGATATTAACCGAAGACAAGTTACAGCATCCGAACAAGATCGAGAGTTGGCCCGGCGCAACCTGCAAGACTATAGAGAAGAGCAAAGTTTACCTAAACAGGACTATCAGAAAGAGGAGAAGGAGACTACAAGCACCAAAGCTGATGCAATAATTAATCTTAAATCTTTTAATATTATTTCCGGGCAATCGCATGATGAAATGTCAAAAGAGCAGAATAACTCAATCGCAAAAGAATCCCATGACTTCAATGCGATCTTTGACGATCCGGCTTCCCCTTCTTCAATGATAAATGGACTGAATCTGGTCGATAACATTCGTTCAGAGCATATAGCCCCTTCATCCCTGCAAAACAAGCATCAACCAATTGAACCGAAAATGCAACATACGCCAGAAGTAGAGCACTGTGCTATAACAGATGTAAGCAAAGATAACGAGGACAAAGTCAATCTGGCATGTTCGGCCAAGCTCGCCGATTGCAACCTTGGTGATAACAAGGCGGCACATGCAATTGCAAACTTTGACGAGTTGTTTCCGTTTGATGCTAAGGGGAAGGTTGGCGATGATGACCTAAACGAGATGAAGATAACAGCAAACTCAAATGATACGATGACAATGACGACAATAATGAAACATGAGGACAGGTTAAAAGAAGAGGGGCTATTTGATATTGGTATCTCTAAACCATTGACTGGTCAAGGCATGATTGAAGACGAGTGGGATGCTATATTTGGCGGTGGCAGCACGACCGCAGAACATGTGGGCTTCAAAGATACTTTCTTAAGCTTTACAAAGGAGGCTGGAGAAAAGGAGAAGACAACAACAGCCGTAACACAAGAGGCGAGCGAAAAAGCAAAGGAGGACTATGTAGGAGACAAAAGGCAAAATAGAAGAATAGATGAAGACGACAAGCAAGCGCAAAATATGTTATTCAAACATTTTGAATGTAATGACAAAATTTAGGGAAAGTACCAGCCATCTGCTAAACTAGACAAGCAAATAAGCACGCGCATTGGCCGACTTCGGTCCCCTTTGTCAAAATAAAAAAAGTTGTATGAAAATGCAATGCTTGCTCTCAGTCGCCTCAGTCTTGATCTCAAGGTTGTAATAAATTATAACTCTGATATTCCGCAACCCAGAACATCCCCCCCGTTCTCGTAGTTATAGAGATGAGCTTGCTCCTTAAAACTTGCTGTCTCTACATCCCTATGATCCCTCTCCCCCAAAAGAAAAACACGTTTTAGTGACAATACACCCCGTCCTACAGTATACAAACCCGTTCTCTGCATCGTACATTGGTTATAAATCAATCATCTTTTGGTTTTTCTTCCCAAATTTCATTAATTGAACAATATCAAGTATACTGAATAATGGATTCAGGCGTTTCACAGCAAGCTTACACATCCATGATGAAATTCACACTTGACGGGCGACCGTATATGAAGGTAGATCGTCTCATACTGCATTTAGCCAAAAATATAAAAAAAAATTGCTAAATCACTCTTTACAGGATATTCATGATCTGTTCGCAGCGCTGATTGTACAGATTAAATTTGATACCCATCGCTACTTGTTTCGGAACTATGCCAACACATTCTCCTCCGAAGACGCGATAGAAGCCCTAGGCGACTTGAAATTCTCTCACACTGTTAGAAAAGAAGATCCCAACGACCCATCAAAACAACTACGTACTACTACAACTACGACATTTAATATGGCACGCGACATGGCAAAGGCATTATGTCAGCATTTTGTCTGGGCACGTTTACTTGAAAATGCAGTGGATCAACAAAACCGATCATTTCGTGATCGAAATATCTGGCAACTGACGCCCAAAGGATTGTATGTCCTCAAGGATTTCTGTACACGAACTGAAATTGACTGGTCGCCGCGACAAAACCATCTCAGTCATATCAATACAATCCAGTTAGTTCATATTGCCCGCACTGACGACGACGATCAAATCTTACTAGGACGTCAATACGCGTCTTCTGTATTTCGAGCGATGATCAGCGGTTTACCATTGGAAGGGGATACTCCAGCCACACCTCCTTCGCGACCCGCATCCATTGCATCTAATGATTCCTCCTCTTCCTCAAGCAGTTCATCAGGACAAGGGTCTAGTGCTCCATTTGCTATGAGCCCTAACGAAGCATCTTCGCAATCGGCTTCAGTAACCACACCTAAACGACATAAGAGCGGTACAATCATGCGTGCTGTCTTCTCCTCCCTGTTATGCTGTGAATGGCTAGCCGAGTACTGTTCTGTAGCATCACGGGATGAGGCAGAAGTGCTTGCCACAGAATTCTTAAAGCAAGGATGGGTTGCCTACCAAGATAGTAAACAGGCCGTCAGCTACGTTCGAGCAGTTAAAGGAGTCAACTTGATCATCACCAATAAAGGCAAACAGCTGGTCAGCGAATCCACCCAGGCTGCGATGCGAGCGGCAGCGGACACAACAGACGCGTCTGCCCGACCACGATCGCAAGACTACGATGGTAAAGAAGAGATCCCTGAGGAATCTAGCCCTACTTTACCGCGACCACCCAGTACCACAGCAGTTGATGTCAATGAAGGAAATTCCCAGCGATTGAAGGTTATCTTGGATGATCCTCAGCTGAGATCGCTATTCAAAGACTTTCTTCGAGCCAATTTCTGCGAGGAAAACTTGGATTTCTGGATCGATCTAAATACATTGAAGCGCAAACGACGTAATCAAAGTCCGGCTATGCCAACACAAAACCAAAAAGACTTGTTGGAAGATGCTTACGACATATGGTCTACCTATCTAGCTCCTGGTGCACCATCTGAGCTTAATGTAGAACATGGAATGCTACAGGAGATGGCTCGTGTAGTATCATCCATGGTTACCATTGTCCCGACCTATACACCAGGCCAAGTCAAGCCAACTATCGTTATCTCCACGCCTTCAACATCCCAAAGTTTAAGAATCATGCTGAAATGGCTCGACAAGGGTGAGGACCATATCTGCCGACTCATGGCTTCAGACTCTGTGCCGAAATTCGTCCGAACGCCAAAATACAGAAAAATCCAAGCTGCACGCGAAAAGGCAGAGGAAAAACGCGATTCAAAAACGCTGCAGGAAGATGAAGAGCCTCATAATTATCAGAAAGAAGTAGAAACAGCAGGATAATGTTAATGTAGTATTCCGAGAAAAATCAGTGTAGCAAAGCAATTCCCCTTGTATTCTTTCTGTTACACGTTTAGTTTTTGTTTTCCCCCTTCCCTCAAAAAAAGTTTTTTAAGTAAAGTACAATGTCATCTCGCCCAACCAAAAGTAGGCATGTACGTTGATCTATTATTTGATGAAGGTATGGGACGGACATACGGCCGAATTTTAGTAAGCATGCAACTAGAGCGTCTGCTTGTGAAGCGTAGGGATAGCATAACCTCTAAAAGGGGGCGGTTATACAATACTACCGTAAACGAGAAGTTTGGCAGGTTTCCCTTTGATATCCCTCGTAAAACAATGGTAATGCCGCCAAAGAATCATCCCACTTCATTTGGAAAAGAGAAGTTAAGCTGTCATTTAATAAGTGAATCCTAGAGTGACTACAGCTAACCAGTTTTTCTTAGTTATCCGGTACAGTACAACGTAACCATCTTGCAAAACAACAGCAGTAAGACTAGACACCTACAGCTTCTTGCTCCTTACCATGTTGCTTAAAATCAGCTGATATGGTCCTTTCCTGTAAATGAAGGGACTGGTAAGCTAAGACCTTTTTGTAAAGGCAAACGATGATAATTAGATTACCACTTAATAGTTATATAACAACACCTATAAGGGGGCGTGAACACCGCAAACACCATGAAATATGTGTGTACCATGTTACTGCCGTTACCAAAAGCACCCTATATGCCGGGCTATTTCCTTTTTTGTTAAGAAGCAACCGTTACAGGTACTCTTATTGGGATGATATGATGATATTATAGTAATAGACACCCTGATCAATGATTGCTGTGAACTGTGAAAGGTGCTATCTGTTTGACTACATTCTTAGCTAAGTGCTTAAAGCCCTTATATAAGGGGCAATTAATTACCTAGCAGATGATTGCATACTCTCCCTAAATGGCATAGCAAATTCGATAGCGTAGTAATCCAGACCGAAATGTGATTACGTTAATTGATCCCTTCTTATCCCTCTTAGAAAGAATTGAACTATCGAGCATTTTGCGGATAAACAAATTGTCTGTTTAATTCTCTTCTACTTGTCTCTGTATCTCATATTGTCAACGAATTTAACGATTTTTCATCAAGAAACGGACGAGTACTGCTATTCATGTGCTGAGTTTTCAGCCGATTTCATTTACCCTTTACCTTACCACCATAAGAGTAATCATTTGAATCAACAGTCAGCTAGACGAGGGATTAGAGCAATAAAGTGCGTGTCTGTAGGACAAAGTCATCTCTATCTAGTCGTGCCTCATCCTAGCTAAAACATGGATAGAATGCGAATCAATCAACCAGTGATAACATCTCGTTCCACTATCCTGGTCTCCGTAATAAATACGCTCCCGGCACTACTGTTTAAATTTCTTGCATTGTATTATGACAAGACCCCATTACATATTTGATTTCGACGTGTTCTGCACACACTTTGACGTGGAAGAACTAAAAGATGACCATGTTCCAAATTATATCATCTCAAATACATCAGCAGCACGGCAAGCTATATGACATCACCGGGCGCAATCTGTGTCGTGCCTGCAAAATTGTAGTAACACAAAGCTTTTGCTCAGATCGGCCTTGATCCAAAACGGCAAACCTTTAACGCATCGGTCTTCATCACAAAAAAGCAACATCTCCAGTAAGACCATGCTAAGCAAAATTATTACATAATCTCTTGTCCGTTTGTTTTACTTAATTTTGAATGCTCGTCCGTCTCGGCATTGTTACAATTAGTTTTAAAAAAAATATAAATATCCATAGATTTGTTTAACAATAAAGATTATCATCCGTTTATTCTCTATTTCTTTTGTTACCCTTAATCCCCAGTGGGTTTGACGTTTGCCAGGAAGAAAATACCGCGCACGACATCTGGCCATTAAGTTTCCAGGTCAGACAACGGCGACGGCATTTGATTGGTCGACGGCCATTGATGTCGATTTCGTGAAGTCGATTCACAGCTACTGTTTTGGACACGAGTTGCCAATCAAGCTGGAATATAGAAATCGTAAAGAAACAGAAGTAAAAGATAAAAGTGTGCGAAGGAATTCGATGATGTTTATTTTTCACAAACTATCCAAAGTACTTATACATATAATACTTCTATAATTTTCTACGAAGGCGAAGATGCGAGAAGTATCTACGAACTTCTTGGAAGGCTTCGGTAAAAAGAGTCTTTTCATTAATACGCCGATTCTGGCTCCGACATTGAAAATAGTCAAAAAAAGTACCCCAGGTGGGACTCGAACCCACGATCTCCTGGTTAGGAGCCAGGTGCCGTAATCCACTTGGCCACTAGGGCTAACAATGAGTAAACTTTGGTAAAATTTATATAACAAAAATGCCTAACTTAAGCCGAATTTTGTTGTAAAGTTATGTGTTGGATATTTCTACATAGTACACTAAGTAAAAAAACGAAGTTATATTAAATGAATACATTTTAAGTAGCATATAAAGGATTTAAGCTAGATTTAGTTAAGTATTTAGATAAATTATATATAAAAAAGTAGATATTAACAGATTAAATTACTTATAACAAATAGAATATAGCTTTCAATTGTTTTTTGTTTTTTATTTTAAATTCCTTTTATAAAAATTCTTTTTAATAATTAAACACACCTCTCTGCTTCAGTCAATTTTCCGCTAACGTACACAACATCTTCTCCATATGTACACATTTTTTCCAATCTTTTATTCTCTGCTTATTTTTCAATCTATATCCACGATTTACTTGACCTTGTAAACAATATAGTTTACTGACAAAACATTTTCTATTCTTACACAGAAACATTTGAACAACTCCCTAAATCCTCTTTGATTTCTCTTTGTACATTGTAATCTACGTAAAGCTTTGGTGCTTAATCGAAATATATGCCTGATGCTCACTTTTACAAAATGATTAAACACCTCTTTTCGTATACTTACCGCCCTTATTACTGCTTTACTTAAGCAATGCCTTTACATTGCTGACTTGTCTACCTCGAGGAGTTACTGTATAATTTCACAATGAGCACATAACAATTCGAGCTCTAAATTTTCAGAATCCCAAACAGGCAATAACCAGGAAAATGAAAGGTCTTGACTTAAAAGTCCGGCCCAGCAATATGTATGCTTAAAATGTCCTAAAGTTGTGTTGCTTTTAAATTGTCTCGCGTCGCAAATGACTGAATCAACAGCAACTCAAAGCCAGAATGGAAATGGATACCAAGATTGCCTGCCTTGCAAGCTTACCGGAGCAGCTGCATTCAGTGGACTAGGAATGTATGCATTTCTTGAAGCTTCGAAGATGCACAAGCTTCCGGGGAAGGCGAATACAGCAGTCGGACTGGGAGTAGTTGGTTCTTGTAAGTGATAGCTTTGTAATTAACGTAGTATCAACGTTTTTTTCTTTCGCTTTTCAAGTATTTGTCTCGGCCGGTATATACAGGCTATTGATGTGAATCGATAGCTTCGGACGTCGTCCCATCGGGTCGTTTGACCCAGTCTGACTGCACTTTAGCCGTACGTGTACTGTATATATCTCTTTCCAATAAAGTAACGCAATGTCACCAAGAACTATAAATGTTTTGCTCCGTTTACATTTTCCCTCTCTGCTTAAACGCGTTGTTTCCGCAGCAGTGCATACTTTATATGACGTCGCAGTCGCGCGGGTATCAAAAGAGACGCGAATTTTTTGCGTCGCGGGGTTCACTTAACGTTAACGCGTAGCACTATACAATGGAAGGTATGGCTGATAGAATTGTTCGGGTAAAGCTTGAACTGGTCGATCGTTCGTTAGGAGGCGGATTCATGGAAGGCGGATCAAACAATGCGGCTATGCCAAGGGTAAAAAGGACACAACTTTCGATGAACGATTATCTGAAATCATACTACTAGAGACCAATGGGAGAACAAACCCTTCGACCTGTTACATTGAAACAAATCAGAAATGCGCAGGTTCATCAGGATACTAGCTTCAAGATCGACGGTGCTGATGTCACTCAGGTACAGCCAAATTACGTCGATGTAGCCGAGAGTAACTGGGAAACATTAGGTGACTTTTGTCGCCGTGATCCGTCAGGTGCAGGAGATGACTACCAACTATTCGTACACAATGGAAGATGGCACAGGTTTAATAGAGGTTCGACGATGGGTGGAACAGAACGAGACTGCAGAAGAAACCCAACAGCGCAGGGAATTAGTGTAATATCCCAAAATCTCTGACGAGGATGATTTTCTAATAGAGTTATGGTAGTCCGGATTTGTACGTGCGTGTGTATGGACGTCTGAACAATTTCAACAACCGTATCAGCTGTGTTGCATTTGCCATCCGGCCTATCACTGATTACAACGAGATCAGCTACCATTTCTTGGATGCGATCTATACACATGTCACATTTACAAGACCTAGCTCGGTAAACAAGACCAACAATGTCGCTTCAATGACACTTAGTTCTTTCTTTATCACTCGACTTAGGGCACGGATGTTGTGATGGGTCAGGCTAGTTCTTACGGAGGCATGGATGTGGGATCTGGCGGAAGCAGCGACATCCATAAACGCGTTATCGATACCATCAAGATGTACCAAGACCGTGAGGAAGGCGCTAGTGTTGATCAGATCATTCAAAGAATGCAAGGTCTTTATAACGAAAATGCCGTTAGGGAAGCTATTGACTATCTTACAAACGAGGGTCATTGCTACACAACCATTGACGATTATCATATCAAGTCAACCGAATCATTCTAATATTTTGAACATAAAACTGATTACAGCACATTATATCCTGGACTACATGAGGTACCAAAAAATAGCTAGAAGAGGTATATATGGTAGGAGTTATTTGGTACGAATTTTGTATTAGTGATCAAAACAATGGGAGTCTTCTGGATGTTACAATGCTGCAATGCACTTAAATCAGGCGTAGCCCGAAGTTGGTTTTGTCAATCTCATACTATCGAGTTTTACATCACATTATACCAATGAAACTTGGTCTCCAACTTGCATAGTTTAAAATTGTTGTGCTGGGCTGAATGATCATTATACGCAACACCTTGCTTTGGTGAAGCTCGTTACAACAGCAGTATTGTTACGCACAGCACTTGTCTGTGTTTGTCCGAAAAGAATTGTGTTCTAGATGTAAATTATTGGTTTAGGAATGTACGGTAGGAAATTTTAAGAGTAAAGAAGGTTTCCGGCATTGACCGCTTGTGAAATAGGAAGGAGGTAACACACCTCTCAAACAACTTTTATTCATTCATTGTCATGGTAGAGCCGCAATATTGGAAGAAAAGAGGTATAGCCCGAGCAATATAGCCTATTCATATTCAATATTTAACATTCGAACAATGACAGCTGTTGTTCATCATATTGAGATATTGCACTTCGTTGTTCGTCATATGGATGGCATGCAAAGCTTAATCTGGAATATCAGAAGGTCACATTCCGAAAGATTTCTCCGTCTTGTCGAGGTTGGAGTCAAGTCTAGATGTGGTATCGGAAGATGCTGCAGCATCCATAAAAAGAAAGGTTTTCACTTTTTTGACCCGATTTAGGTTTGTTTGGTACAATCAACTTTCTTAGCGTACCATTCTGTCGGGTGGATACTTAATGTTTGTGTCCTAGGTGAAAATGGACTTGTCATGACGCATCCCTGCAGCAATATATTTGCTTTTTCTGGGTTCCCATCCAAAAAAAATAACAGGTAGTCCACAAAGATAAACAGAGATCCACAATATAGTGATCATCTAATTGCAAATCATTGAGAAAAAAAAAAGATGTTGGATCGGCAGCCTGCATCCCATCGGAGAAACCTGAATCTCGTGCTTTCCCCAGTAACCTAATTCATGGAGTGTCCATATCGGGAATGACATCGACGCTTACCAGAAAAGAAAAAAGAACTGCGCAGATATGTGAGGCTGTCCCATAACAAATTTTCAACTTAATAAAAATATAATTCACGTTCATTATACTCGAAAATCAACTTAGTTGCATTCAATCAGAAAATTCATTCATGCTAACTAGTTAACAATGTGATTCATCGAAGAATAAAAGACTTGGAGGCCGTTTAAGCCAGAAATTCGACGAGAAATGATTTCTATAATACAGATAATGAAATGATTCCTGAGAAAATTCGTCGGCGCTAAACAAGTATAGTATCTTGAGGTTATTGATTGCTAAGACTGGGCTATTAATACGGTCAAACACATTCTCGATCCTTGTGTTTGGAGGAAAGATCCAGAATGGCTGTGTTGAAGAAGATGAGCAACGCACCATACACAGTACTGACAAAAACAACCATTTAACTTGATTTCATTGACATGATCCAGCATGAAACTGCAAGGTGCGTTGTTTAAGGAGACGTACACCAGGAGAAAGTGGGAATGTCAAGCATATGTGACCGAGAGTCGGGATGCCTCGACATGGAAAAGATGTAATGTATCAACTTCTCCAAGTCTCACTTTCCTTATAATATCAGTCGCCCTTAAACAGTTGTTTTCGCTCATCGCCCACTTAATATTTCTATTCTTGGGTAGTGAATATGTCATCAATATACTAGGAATCAACAGCAGATGAGGAACTCGCGCGGACGATTCTTTATGTAAAAGAGCTCGTGCTCGTGGTTGCCATTTCCTACGATGATGTGATCAAAGGACAAACCGTGTTGCACATACGAAACAATCGTGCCTTTCGTAATAGAAATTGTTGATATCGTCAAAAGAAACATGCATCAATAGCAATTTGAATTCTGTCAAAGAAGGATTATATAGAAAGCTTTCTTTCAATGTTATGGAACACGTAGTTGGCTCCGAACCTCGGAAGCAGAAGTTTATTTGAAGAAAGTTTGACCCAGAGTTTATCCCGGCCTTCCTGAGCAAGATAGAAGGCGTTCCTACTTGGATCCTTAATTATGAATATCCTTTCTTCCCAACAAAGTATGTACCACTGGGGTACAGTACGCTCTTCAATAACAGAGTTCAGTACAAGTACGAAGAATAAACTTCAGGATTTCCAACAAGCCCCCAGCCGTCCAGCACATCCAGTTTTTTTTACCAAGTTATTTTTGCTAGGAACAAGCAGACGTTGGAATCTTAATCAATGTTATATGAATATCTAGTATTGCCCTTGTTTCTGTATTGGGCATAGCGTTATCCAATAATTTCCAATGCGTTTCCAACGCGACATTAAGAAAACCTAACTGATATCAGTTTTGCTAAGACACAGAATATCTTGATACAGAAACCTAATGAACGCCTGAAAGAGTTTTCCTTCTACCTATGGGTGCTCAATGTTTCTTCTTCATATGCTCATAGCTGTTTCTAGACGTACTGCGGAGTTATTGTAATTAGCCCATTGCTCAGATCCACTCCGGCAGGCTCACTAGACTCTTGTAGCAAACATCTTCTGTACGCCGAATCCAGAATTGTGTCTCTGCTTTATCATTAAATAACCAGTTACCAGGTAGCGGCCACAACAACGCATGGTAACCGTTTGTCTTGCTATATTTTTTTTCAAAAGTTATTTGATGTTTCCTGGAGGCAAATTTTGCAGAATCTTCCAATGATTTGTGAAGATTCCGGGCATCTTAAATCAGAAGTGTGTCCTCGTTCAGGGCCAGATTACAGCTACATCAACAAGACATGAACAATCATCCCACCAATTAAAAAGAGGATTTTAAACGATCCGATACCTTAAAAGTTGAGATTATGGGAAAATATTAGCAAAAATGCTGTAGACTATTAGTCTGTTTCATCTAAAGCGCCAGCTACCTGTATGATGTATGGAAAGTCAATAGGTAATGGTTCAACCTTATCAAACATACCGGTTACAGCAACAAAAATAAGTCAGTGATGATAATAAGTAGTTGAACTAACGAATATTACGTTAAGACATACAAAAGGGGCTTACGTGCTGTTCAAAGGAAGCCATGGTCCTTAACGCACTGATAATCATTGTCAATGTTCTGTGGTCTGACTCAAGAGCAAAATGATCACGCAGCTATCAATTATGCCAACATACCAGTTTCTTCAATTATGTGAGATATCATTGGTAATTTCCTCGTATGGTGAACAAGTTACAAGTATTTTGTATCTAGGAACGTTAACCATGGCCTTCATTTTGTTAAAAAGAGAAAGAAGACAACTAGTAAATCTTCTATTTACAACCCATTCAATATGATCCTGTTTCATCTATCTGGGCGGTATCCAGAGTGAATATTAACAGAAATTGTGATTGTTGTTTGCTAAAGAAGACAATGGTGAACATCGTACTGTAGCGGTAAAGTTAACGATAAGTGTACTGAGTATAGTATCAACAATCCTTTGCCAAACAAAAGAGCACATAATAGCACGCCATGCGTGATCAAGGTCTAGCCGAATTCTTTCTCATTGCATTTACAGTTTTCTATAGTTCAGTCATCTTTCGGACGTATATGAACAATTAACATGGAGACAATAGAAAGTTAGACGTATATAATTAGCGAGGGCGAGTTGAAGTTTTTCTATATCAAAGTACGCTGTTAATAGCTTCCTAAAACAATCAGGAACGACAATGTTAGACCTTGTGAAAAGAAATAACACGAGGTCATCTGGCGGCAGCTAATTAAACAAAAAAAAAAATATAAAGATGCTATGAAAACTGAGGTCGGATATCACAATTCGTACGTCGTAAGGATCGTCACCGTGAGAATCTCTATACGGAGCATTAAAGACATGAAACGACGAACAAGCTCAAGTACGATCAGTTATCATTATCATCTCGACTATACAATCTGGTCTTTCTGAGCCCTCCCTGCTATTTTATCTGGTTTAAGCGATCGGATTTCACATAAAAATTGGTTAAGGTTACTGACGGTTTAGATATATAATACCGTAAATGAATCGCGACCAGGATGACCAACACATGAACCATGTTATTGGTGTTATAAATCCATCACTATAACTGGAAAACAGATAAGATAGACTGGAATCTTCCTCGTCTTTTAATACACAGCTATCTCTGTAACGTTGATCATCAAATATTAAGTGTGATGTCTCAGATATTGGGGTCAACGGTCTGATTCATCAAGGTCACATTTTAACAAAGGATACTCGCTAACAACTGTTGGCAAATTCTTCATAGCTTAACTTCGAAATTTCAAAACAATTTTGGCTAGAATTTTGAAAAACTTTTGGATAACCAAGTACTGGAACAACAGCCGAATTTGGGCATACTGAACTTTACTTCTTTTTATCAAGCCCGACGCATCACGTAGGGCAAAATGTTCCAAATATGCCACATTTGACGGACTTCAAATGCGCCCTGTGCTCCCTGGAAGTCGATGACGCTAGAATTACACAGTTTAGAAAGGAACCCTCTCTTCGTTACTATCTTCTGCACATGACAGTCATGAGCACGAGCAGCTTGTCAGACGTTGTATGAAAAACGAAGGATGCTTCAGATAACCTTGTTCAATTGGTTTGCTTTAGTTGAGCGAATGGCTGCTACGGATTCAGTTTGTCTCTGGTCAAAATAGGAGCTTCCTTTTCTTTCATTCCATTGCCATTGCAAATCGAAAAGCCAAAGTTATTTTTCCCTCTTGTCCCACTATGCATTTCCAGTTCAGCGAGGGAATCTTCACATGAAACCGATCGATCTTCGTCGGAATCTGGACCCGAGTCTCTGTCACACAGAACCATAATAGGTTTTATGAAGCCGTTCGGATGATGCATTCGCCTTGCTATTGCCCAATGGGTTCTATCTTAGTTATAATGAAAAAGTGATTTGGGATGCCCTTCCCATGCTCTAATTGCAAATCCTGTTCGGTGATAATGGAAACTTTACCTTTTGCAGACCTAGTACACCAGGAAATCCTATGTCATAGCGCTTATAGTTACTAATTCCTTTTGCCCGCGCAGAATAATGTTAGGTTGGCCAACTTGGTCTAGAATTATCCAAATGCTTACTCTCCATATGAAACTTCCGTTTTGTTTTTTCTCTGCAGTCACTTCCTTTTGCTGCCTATTCCACAACATGATGTAGGCAAGACAGATTGGGTAAAGCAGAAAATTTTGAACAAGGAGTGCCTATGATAAATGGATAACATGCGCATCTATCGGCAAACATAGGGTATATTTTTAGCGTATTGAAATACCTACATTTGTTTTCCCCTTGTCAAGGTCCAAATTCCGTTGCTGCATGTTTTCCATCGGGCGCGTGCGTGTGTGTGATTACACGTTTTAACACCCAACAATCACTAGAATTCTTAGCTATAACGCCTTATCTCTTCTGCCTTTCTTTATCTAAATCTTTGATATTGCCTGCATAAAAAAAAATTGTTCCTGGATCAAGTGATGCGATCATTGAATTTCTCGGCCTGTTTTACAATGTTATTTTTTTTTTATTTTTTGGCGGCACAATAGGTAATGTCAATAATCTATGTGGTTTTAATGCGACGCCTTAAAAAAGCACATCAGCATAAGCATACAAATGAAGCACAAACCTTAATCCACAAAAAAGAAAATTTCCTTAATAACCTTAAAAGGGTTGCATCTTCGT
Source organism: Apophysomyces trapeziformis B9324 (assembly GCA_000696975.1). NCBI lineage: Eukaryota > Fungi > Mucoromycota > Mucoromycetes > Mucorales > Mucoraceae > Apophysomyces > Apophysomyces trapeziformis. The sequence goes on along the minus strand of JNDP01001383.1, from coordinate 118,585 downwards.
GACTAGTTTATCAAAGTCTTACAATAAGCCAAGTTTAGTGAAGGAAACTTGTCATTTCTTTGTTTAACGAAAGGAATTAAGAAAAACAGAAAGAAAAAAAAAGTTGCTCCTTATCCTTAGTCAGCGGGAGGGACGCACAAAAAGGACTCCAAAGTCAAAATATCTGTCATCTGTTTTGTCTCGGGTTCTTAGACAATATAGACTTTTTCTCCTTTTTTTTTCTTCTTCTTCTTTTACTTCTAGTAAGGTTTTTTCTTCTCCCGATATTAACTTTAATTTAGGACGTCATCATAGTAAAATGAACTCCTTGAGTGGCCAAGTGTAATGCACCACAAGGGTAGGAGTAAAAAAGAAAAGACTGAGCTTGCTTTAAATTTCCAATGTACACCATGTTTCCTACCATATTTGGGTCCCTAAATCAGAGGAACAAATATGTATATTTGCGTACCTGTGGCCAATGCGGAAAAGAGGATGTCCCAAGCAGAAGTCTAGATGCATGAAATCAAACTAGGATATCATTACTTGTTTACAGGAAAAGCAAAAAGCAAGGAGGTACGTGCAACTAGAGCATATCTCTTCTGATGAAACTTTTCAGCAAAACAAAATGCATGAGTAAACTGGTTTTGAAGTAAAGATAAGTTAACAAACCATGTTCTTCTTTCTACCAACTCCCAAAGCACACCAATGAACTATTGCTTTGCTCCTGCCCCGGGTAGGCTAGTGGTTTCTTTGTTGCCTTTTTTCTTTTTTTGACTCTTGCCGTCACCCTATTGTGTTATCGGACACTGCATGAGGGACATCCTGATTCCCTTCCCAGATCGTTTCAACTAAAGCTAGTATGGAATCATTGATTGTTTTTCTTATCCTTGTGGATCTGGTTTTTTTTTGTTTAACCTCAATTAGAAGCTAGATTGAATGCAACAAAAGTGTTATTATGCCATTTCGGCGTTTGTTTGCATATAATGTAAGAAAAAGAGATGGAAACAGATCCGTTTACTAAACTAACTCGTATGATTTTGTTATTTGGCTTCTTTTTTTTTCTTTTACAGGTACCACGTTTGATCCCTTTATGTCAGGTCATCGTCTGAGCATAGGGAGACAGGGGAATCTCCCTACAAGTCATAAAATTTTTTTGATTCACAGGGTATGCCAATCGTCGATCTATGGGTATTCTCATCATGTTTAATTGATCACTTTCTACCGAAAGCGGGTTTAGTAAGAGATTCATTTTCTCCTATTGATTGTTCTATGCATAAAAAAAGCCGCAACATAGAGAGCATTTCATTAGATTCAAACCTTTCTATCTGACGTACTTACTGTAAGTAAAGGGCAAAAAATGGAAAGAATTTTAATTGATGTGCTATGGCAAGCTAGACGATGATGACGAAGACGGGTTTCTATTCCCCTCTTGATGAAGCTCTAACACTATTTACATCATGAGCAAGGGTGGATTGTGTCTTAGCAATTCTAGTCATAGTATTAGGCCGATGGTGTATCCTTAAAAAAACGGGGGAGGGTTTTTTGAGGGTTGAGTAGAGACACAAAAGGTAATGAGAAAGAGGGAAAAAAAGGTTAATTTTTCGTTTCCCGCCCTAACCGCCGCAATCCGTTTCCATGTGCATGAGCGTGCGCACGCGCATTCAAAGTGGTTGTAAAAAAAGAGAAGACATACAGGTAGTCCAAAAAAAGAACATGGCAAATAAGCAGTAAAGCCATTTGGTTTTTTTTTTTTTTTTTTTTTTTTTTTTTTTTTTTTTTTTTTGCTTTCGGGGGGAGGAGGGGCAGTGTGGTTCACGGCGATATAAGAACTTTATTTGGATAATAGTGTTTCTTTTTTAGGTGTACGGAAACACTTGTTTGTTAAGCGGAACAGCTTCCGTACAGGAAGAAGAAACATGGATAGACTAGATAGAAAAAGAAAAGTAGAATAGGATCCTTATTCTTTTACCTGATTCAGGATTTCTCCCTCTCCTTAAGGTTGGCATTTCATTATTTTCATCAGAAGACTTAAAAAAAACGGGTGTATCTAAACTGTGAGAAATTGAAGAATAGGCGCGTGTGTAAATCGGCTAGAACCACCACTCACATTCACACATCCACCCACATCCGCATCCACATCCACATCCATCCAGTCCACCCCATCGACACACAAATATATGTTATACCTCTGTCTTAGTGGTTCGAACCAGCTCAGCCAGGCTCAGGCTCCCTGATTTTTTTTCTTTTTTGTAAAGGAAAAAAAAAAAGTGTATCTCGTGAAGCTCCCGTATTTCGTCCGACTGTCTTTTCATCTGTTTCTTCTTTTATTTTTTTTCCTATCATATAAATACATCCCTTCCTTTTTCTTCTCTTCTTACTTTTTCTCCCTTGTCTTTCTTTCTTTCTCTTCCTCATACAATTTCCCTAACACAAAACATAAAAACTATATTCACTTTGCCGTTTCTTCTTCTTTCCTAATGCCGAAAACTGTTCCAGAAGTACCTTGCTATTTTTGTGGCTCTAGTAAGTCTATTCCCAATTTTTGACCAGGAGAAAAAAGTTAACCATTGGCCGGTTTTTTCCTCTTTGGTTATGATAGCAAAGCATAAATCCAGCGACTGCGTAAGTAAAAAAAATCGTAATAAATAATAAAAAAAATTCAATACAAACCTTAACTCTTCATTTCATGTAGCCTCAATATGTATAACTTTCATTCGCTTTGGCTCACTGTCAGAATTACTACAGGACAGCCTCTCTATCCAGCTACTTGAAGAGTAAAAAAAAAAAAAAAAGACACCACCCTGGTTTACCGACGACCCTCTCTCTTTACGAAACCACAACATAACACATCATCAAAGCCTTACAAAAGGAAGCCACAAAACATGGTCTAACAGTACATAATTTCTGTCTCTTTCTCTCCCTTTTGCACACACAAGCTCATATACTTATATCTTTTTCTTTTTCAATGTAATTTTTTCTTTATTTTTCTTCATATGTCTCTGTTTCCTATTGTTTTTGTCTATTGTTGCTGCGCAATAAATGTAATAGCCGAAATATAATCCGGATGTGCTGTAGCTTGGCAAACTGAAGCTTCTTTGTTTGAAACTCTATAAGGCGTACAATCGCGTTAATTTGTCATGAGTTCCTTTTATTTGTGACAACATCTTATAACATCCTCAATGTTTGCCGTTCTGGTTCTCGGACACATATATAGGCTTCCTGTTAGAAAAAGGAAATAGGCGTTTCGGTAAAAATAACACGGATAAATCCGCCAAGAAGTACGGTCTGAGTGAGGCAAGATGTTATGTTGGGAATGTTAGAACGGTTCGGTTTAGAGTTCATGTGCACGACCAAAAAAGAAAAAAAAAAAGGAACAAAGCTTTATTTCTTTTTGTTTTATATTTATCCATCACGATCTTCTTCCTCATCGACGTTGGAACTGAAGATCATTTCTTTTTTTTTATTATTATTATTATTTTTAATCTTGTCAGCTGTCAATAAATTCTGTGCTTCCGTGTTAGGAGAGTAATATAAGAAAAAAAAAAAAAAAAGAAATACCTTGATTAGTAAGTTGTACCTTCCATACACATATATTCTGTTTAGGCAATTACTTGCGTGTAAAAAGTTTTCCTAGTGTTATCAGTGTCTGTCTGAAAAGCCGCCCTCCTTAGCCTTTTCTTTTCTGTCTTCTTTCGCATCTAAAATCAACATAGAAAAAAAAATAAAAGGCATTCATTTTAGCATATGAAACACATGTCAATGCATTTTTTCCTAAATTCTGCAACTGTTAAGCCATGAGTTGCCAGCTGGGGGCCATTGGTTACTTGCTTCGGGTTCTTTTCCCTCGCATGATGAGAAAAAAAAATTGAGTGGCGGAGATCGGATCTAGTGATGCTGCTTCCTTTTTTTTTTCCCAGCAACATGGGGTTGCCATGTCTAAGATCAGGTCGGCGCATCATTGTCACGGCTGCTCATGTAAAAAACTCAGTAAATCCTTCTTTGGTTTTGTTATCTTTTTCTAACAGGCAAAGGCATTGCTACGTTCTGTTCTATAGGCGCGGAGATACAGTGAGACGATCGAGTCTAAACGGCGGGAGGCCATGGCTGGAGGAGGTCCGCAACGACAGAATGCCCAACATGAGAAGGTGCAGTCCAATATCACGGCCGTCATCAGTCAGCGTGCATTTGTCTGTGTTAACGTTTCTAAGTAATAGGGAAAATTGACGGCTCGTGAGCGATTGGATCTGTTACTGGATAAAGGAAGTTTTCGAGAATATGATACTTTTGTGGAGCATCAATGCACGCAGTTCGGGATGAACACGAAAAAGGTACTCGACAGCAAGTTGGTTTTTTTTCCAAATAGACTCAAATGGGGGCCTATTTTTCCCAAAAGTTTGCCGGCGATGGTGTCGTGACTGGTCACGGCATGATTCACGGTCGACGCGTTTTTGTCTATAGCCAAGACTTTACTGTCCTCGGTGGCAGTCTTTCGCGTACCAATTCACAAAAAATCCTCAAAATCATGGACCAAGCCATGACAGTGGGTGCTCCCGTCATTGGTCTTCAAGACTCAGGCGGAGCAAGGATTCAAGAAGGCGTCGATTCGTTGGCCGGTTATTCCGATATATTTCAGGTATGGTGTTCCAGACTGATAAAAAGAAAGATATTCGGCGATGTACCTGGAGGAATGGTTTATTCATAGTATATTAACGGGATCAAAACAAAAAAGAAAAACGTGCTTGCCTCAGGTGTTGTTCCTCAGCTGTCATTGATCATGGGACCTTGTGCCGGTGGCGCCGTGTATTCGCCTGCCTTGACAGATTTCACCTTTATGGTACGCAATACATCCCATATGTTTGTAACAGGACCAGAGGTTGTCAAGGCAGTGACAAACGAACATGTATCCCAAGAGATATTAGGCGGAGCAAGTATTCACACTCGTAAAAGTGGTGTTGCCCATGCCGCCTATGCCAATGACATGGTGGCATTACAGAGGTAAGAATAAAAATGGTTCGTTTCTTTTTTTATTTATCCATGACTTATTCAATGTACACATGTATGTGTATGTCTGTGATATGGAACTTACAAGAGCGTTCTAGAATGCGTGATTTCTTTGATTACCTACCTCTTTCCAATCGTGATACTGTGCCTGTCAGACCCTGCGATGACCCTGTAGACCGGCAGGACATGGCTTTGGATTCCGTGATTCCTGGTCAATCGAATATAGCGTATGATATGCATGAAGTGATTGATAGGGTGAGTGACGAAGCAAAGAAGAAAAAAATAAAACTCAATGGAAAAGGGAAATCATTCAAGGTATTGGATTGGCATTCATTTTTCGAGATCCATGCGGATTATGCTCGTAACATCTTAGTTGGGCTTGGTCGATTGAATGGTGGCACGGTGGGTGTGGTGGCAAATCAACCGCTGGTTTCGTCAGGTGCTCTCGACATCGATGCATCTGTCAAGGCGGCTCGATTTATTCGATTTTGTGATGCCTTCAATATTCCATTAGTAACATTTGTCGACGTACCCGGTTTTATGCCAGGAACGGCACAGGAGCATGCAGGAGTCATTCGGCACGGCGCCAAATTGCTGTATGCATATTCTGAAGCAACTGTGCCAAAGTTGACAGTCATTACCCGCAAAGCTTACGGGGGAGCCTATATTGTGATGAGCTCCAAGCATTTAAGAGGAGATTACAAGTACGTAAACCAGACAATCCATTGATCCTTCTGGTCTAACACTGCTTTGATTTGTGGCTGTCATTTTATTTTAAAGTGTGGCGTGGCCTTCTGCTGAAATTGCGGTGATGGGAGCAGCTGGAGCGGTAGAGATCATTTTCCGACAACATCCAGACAAGGCCAAAATGGAAAAAGAATACCACGATAACTTTGCAACGCCATTGTCAGCCGCTAGACGAGGTTATCTGGATGATATCATTGAGCCAAGGTAAATATATATATATATATATATTGTGTGTATAAGTGAAGAGAGAAAAAGAAAGAAAGAAAAAGAGAGAGAGAGAGAGACTGGGGAGGGGTTGGGGGAGAGGAGGGAGACCCCGTGATGAATTCCATTTTTAGCGATGTTCATATTTGATTATTGTAGAACGACCCGGACCCGATTGATTGAGCAGTTAGAAATGTTAAAGACCAAATCCTTACAAAATCCGTGGAAGAAGCATGGTAGCATTCCGTTATAAATGCAAAGAGTCCAGTTTTGGGTTATCGATAGAAGAGATACGCGTGTTGACTGTATGCGGGCTGTCTTATCAGTTTACTAAGGGTTATCTTTACTTTTTCTATCAAACACAATCATAGGGAAAAGGGTAAACCAAAAATAATATAAGGATGTGGAAGCATAAGGTCCGTTTAGTGAAGCAAAGTATTGCTGCACAGATTAATGCCCTATCGTGGGAAAGAAAAGGACACTGAGCACTTTTCTTTCTCTCCCTCTTTGTCGCCGTCTTTCTCTCCCCCCTTTTTTTGAAGCGAACAATTAAACCTACACGCGGCGGATGCAGTCTTATCGATCTCTCTGTGTAGCGTGTGTGTGTGTGTGTGTGTGACGGCCAGACGGAGCGTTGGGGGGAGGGGAAAGAGAGAAATGCGGAAATTTTCTTATCGGTCTTTCTTTATCCAGTCACAAAATTTCGCTTCATTCACCTCTGATGAGGCGATCTTCCCGGAATCTTGGTGTCACACACGATGACAAGGAACTGGTCGTCATTTGATGCAGCCCTTTCACCATTTTATTTTAAAAAAACTAATCCTTCTCTCTCTCTCTTCTTCTTCTCCTCTCTTCTCTCTTTCCTCTAACTTCAGTCATGTTCTCTCAAATGCATTATTTATCCTACTTTCCTCCAAATCCCTCTGGTTTCTATATGGATGACTCCTTCAATGATTTTAGCAATATCCTAGCTCCAGAGACAAGCTTTCTAGAGACACCAGACCCTCCCCTGGAAACAACCACCTATCATCCACAACCTTCGCACGTGCATCCTCTGCAAATCCTATCACCTTCTGCATACGATCCACTCCTACCAACCACTCTAGACACATCCGAATTGCTCAAGGAGCCATTTCTCTTCACGCATTTATTAGCAGATGATACACCCGACCCTCTCCCACAGGAACAAGAAGAACAGCCCCCACTACAACTACCACCATCTCTTCATGCACTAGAACCGGAAATCCCAGCGGTCGAAACAACCGTGGAAGAAGAAGAAGAAGATTTGGTGGATTCTGAAGAACTATTGGAAGATGATGATGACGATGATGACGACGATCCGGATTGGCTATTGACTGAACACAAGCGTAAAACGTCGTTGCCCAAGAAGAATAGTAGAAAAAAGTCCAAGCAGTCATCCTCCAACCCTACAAGTCCAGTGTTACCGGAACGTGGCGATATCAACAACAACAACAACCCTAACCATAATCATAACAACGTAAGCTCTCCAGGCGAAATCCGATGCACGAACTGCGCGACTCATAATACCCCTTTGTGGCGACGAAACCCGGAAGGTGACCCGCTTTGCAATGCCTGCGGTCTCTTCCTAAAGCTTCATGGCACTGTCCGGCCACTGAGTCTAAAGACGGATGTTATCAAAAAACGAAACCGTTCTGGTCTGAAGACTCGTCGTACGCAAAGGAAAAAGAAACGCAATAGTCGAAAAGGCATTGGATCGCGCGGGTAATCCCGGATCATCCTCCTCCTTGATATTATTATTGCCCTTGTTGTCTTCCTATTATTTACTTAACCATCTCCTCCTTTTTTTTTTCTCTTCTTTTTCTCTTTTCTTTTGTACATAGATACATGCTTAATCTCTCTCTATCTGTCTCACCTCTTTGTTGTTGTTGTTATTTTCTTTTCTGTATACGACACGTGCGTTGTCCCCGATATCGATGAAACTTGCTCTTTTATTTTCTTCCAACTGGATTTCACGTTGTAATCATGGTTCCGCATGATTGGCTTAAATTTTTTGCCCTCTTGCTTAAGCAGCTCAAATAATATACGGTTATCCTTATTTTGCCATTGCACTAAAGTTCCTTTTTCCTTGGTGGTTTTAGGGCTCCTTGAGTATCCGAAGGGTCGCGAACGGATAAATGGATATCCGTATGATACGCATCAACAATTTAAACAGGAAAACGCCAAGCCTAAAAAAAAATAAAGGCAGGCGGCGTTGACTGAAAATCTTTCATGTGTAAGCAGAAAACGCTTCCTAAAAAAGAAAAAAACAAGCAAAATCATAAATTATCAAGAGGCTAAAACGCGACAGTTTATAACTTTTTTCTTTTTTTGAAAAGGTTATGTAGGAAAATAAGAAAAAATTGAGAGAAAAAGAGAACGAAGGAGAAGAACATGGTAAATGTTATAGACTAGACAAGAGAGAATTCAGGAAATACGAATAGTAGGTAAAGGAGGAGTTAAAGGACTCATCGTAGTAGGTTCAGAGTACACAGTGCCTTCATCACTTCCGGGTTCTTCCTCCTCTTCCTCTTCTTCCTCTTCTCCATCGGACAGTTCCAGATCGTTCACCTCATCCTCGTCGTCCATGACAACATTAGAAACTGGAAAAGAAAAAAGAAAGGTTACAGTATTCTTTTCGAGAAAAAAGTTAGCAAAAATCCTTACCCTCTAGGCCTTTTTCAAGATTGACAATGGAAAGAGGTGCGCCATCCATATAATGCACACTGTTTCGATTGCTTCTACCATCGCTAATAATATGATGTACTCTTCTGCGTCCTACCAGAGGCGCTGGCTGCGTGGGATGAAGGCTTTCCATATCTTCAGGAGGCGGGGACAGGCCACCTGATGAAGGCTCTAATCCCTGATAGACTGGCTCCTCTGCGGTAGTGGTCACCGCCTGATCATTTGTCCAAAAGATATAGTCAAATTCGCTTAGGAAAAGACTGAATATGCCTGCAGGAATACCCAGCGTAGGCGAAAAGACAATTCCCATGTTTCGGACAGTCATCTTATTTGTCTCAGAGTTCTGTACAACACGGATCAGATGGGCTGTCAGTGTGCGTAACAGGGTGTAATTCGCAAATGGCAGCATCGATACCAGTCGACCAAGCTCATTCACGCGCTCCTGTCGGTCAATGAGATCTAAATCAGCGTTTGACTATTAGTCATCGTTGGCCAACTTTTTCTTTTTTTTTTTTTTTTCCTTTACCAATCACGGGCAAAAATTCCTTAAGCAGGTCGGATGTTAGGACATTGCTGGGTAGCTCACGGAGCCACATCTTAAGTAGACCAGCTATAGCATGAACATCATAATACTCTCCTGAACCAAGAAGATCCACATCGCCCTCTAATAGGATAAATAAAATAAAATAAATAAAGTTGAGTTCTACTGGGTATTTCATGCTGGCAATTTAAAAAGCAGAGCGATGATGTTAAAGTAAAAGAGTAGTAGTAGTAGTAGTAATATTAGAAGAAGAAAACACTTACTCTCATTGAACTCCTGTTTTAATGCTCGAATCTTTACGGCGCTTCCGCTTAAACGGTAAATGCCTTCTTCCTGGGTTGCATTCTTTGCCTCAAGGTATTCGATGCAACGCCAAACAATGCTTGGTAATTCATGCTTGTCCGAGATCTTAGAGACCTGGATGGCCTTTTCTAGGGGAACGCCGAACACTTGGTTCTGCGACTGAGCGGAGGACTCCTGAGCCGTTGGGGAGGGTGAAGTGGCTGCTGCCTGCTTGGCTCGCGCTGGATCAGAGACGTCGCTCGAGCTACGAGAAAGGAAATTCCGGAAACTGTGAGTGGCGCAAGTGGAGGTCGGGTCTGTGGTTGTTGAGCTTGTGAAGATTTTTTTGGCCCAGAATGTGCGTCGGTTGACCTTTTTGGTCTTTTTGGGGTCTTCTATTTCGTCGTCATTATCCTTTAATAGAGGTGATGTGGGGTAGGACAGGGAGTCGGAACTAGCGTGACTTAGTGAGGCCCGGCCGGGCGGTCCGCTATGTTGGATGGAGTGATGATGATTGTGCCTTAAATACGATTGATCCATACTGGATCGTTGGCGAAGGAACCGTTCCTCGTGATGGATAGAATCAAAGAAGGGGTAATCAAAGGGTTGTAATGACGTGTCGGAATTCGACCGTTGAGGATAGTAGGTCATATTACTGATATGAGCCAGTTTTGTATCGAGTTGCGCCATTGGCATAGCCGCAATTGGCTTTATATCGTCCTTGGATACCTTTCTAGGTTTAAAACGGCAATCCTTTCGAAACACCGTATCGCAGACATATTGACTTAAAGCCTCCAGCCATTCATCTCGTTCGCCGTCAGAATCTGCACAGAGAACGTGGCGATGGACCATATTAGGTGCGGATTTTTTAGGTTCCAGTATCATAAATGCATGTCTGTAATGATTGCCATCACTGTTTGTGCCGTCCTGAACCGGACTACCTGGATGCTGTGGTCCAATCTGTGTGTCCGGGATATAAATCGAACCTAGGAACGGACCGTCTCTCTGATGGCATGGTATTATTTTTGATGTCTGTTTTACATTCTCCCTCACACACAGGCACGCTATTTCTCTCTCTCTCTCTTTTCTTTTTTTCTTATCTCCTTGAGTTTACTTACGCTCTCGTAATACTTAAGGACCGGCCCATCGAGAACAAAGTAACGCGACTTCCATCCACCAAAATTCTTGCCTCGTTTTGTGAGATAACCATCCTTGTGACCTGGAAGCTAGTTTGGAGAAAAAGAAGTAGAAGAGGAAGAATAAGAAGAGTATTTATGGCTTGTTTCAATTAAACAAAACTCAACACAACTTACCCGTGCCCGGCGAGCCTCGAGGTCAACTCTATCCGAATTCAAGAAATCCCGGAGTAGCGTGTTATTATCTGCCCCTGGCAACTGGATTACATGCTGGAGGTACTTTTCAATGGCCATCTGTCATTGTGCGTTAAGTAAAGCTTTTTTTGTTTTGTTTTTTCCTTCTTTTTTCAACGTTTGTCTTTTTTTTCTTTTCGAACCTTTCTTTGGTCTACTTTGCTAGGCGCATTTGTCGTAAAGAGTGCTTTATTAGGTAATTTTCCAATTTTGCCCCCAACAGACCGAGGTTGGGCTTTCAACTAAAAAGAAAAGGGAATTGTGGTGAGTCTTGATTTCTAATTTGATAGAGTTTGACCGTACCTTATTATCCAAATTCCAGAAATCAGAGTACATTTTTTCAATTCGCCATCTCTCTTGGTCATTTCTTCTCACAGAAATAATAAAGGCAGCCACTGCTTTCCCTTTTTGGTTTGTCGCATTATAGGATCCGACAACTTTCACTGAAAGACCAGATGTCAAGGGTGGTTCTTGAGGAGGTGGACCGGGCGCAGTAAATAGAAGCTGAGGCTGTGAAGAAACTCGGCGCAGGAGATGCTTGGTGCGCTGACGACGGTCGGCCTCATCGTTCTCGAGTTCTTGACTGTTACTCCTCGCTGCCACTTCCAAATGATAAATGGGCCGTCGTTTCTCGCTAGTTTCCTTTCTACGAGTAGGACCAGAGATGGAATTACGCGAGCGTGTTGACCTGAGCGGTCTTTTAGGGGAGGATGCTTCGTCTTCTTCTGGATCCTTGGGTAGGGAGGCATTCTGATTAGGCAAAGAAGAACTGGCTACGGTGTTGATGGTAGGTGATTCGGCTGAAGGGATGTGTGAGGGTTCGACTGCTATAGAGTTCTCCCTTTGTTGGCGAAAAGGCGACCGAGGCGGAGGGACAGGGCAAAGCATGACAGTTTCACTGTCTGGGTGTAGTGAACGGAGGGTAGGAGGGGTAGGACAATCCAAGGAGCATTGGGTAGGGTGACCGGGTGCCAAGGATGCTTTTTCGAGATCTTTAGTTTTGGCTAGAAGGTTGTCTCTGTCAGCTGTGATCTTTTCCAGTTTACTTTGGAGATCTTGGATCTCTATCTTCTGATTCTGGATTGTAACTTTTTGGTCCTCAATTGTTCGCTTGAGTCGATCATTTTCCAAGGTCAAATCACAGCCAACAAGGGCAACTTCGGTCGTCATGGAATCAGTAAATGAAGAAAATATAAAGAGGGTGAATGTGTACTAAATGGCTGTAAAGGAGTTGGAAAGGAACGGAGAATTAGAGAAGTAAGTATGAGAAGAAAAGAAATAAAGTAAATGTGTATATATGATTAGAGATAAAGAGAGAGAGGAAAAGAAAGAGAAAAAAGAAGATGGGAAGAAAAAACAAGAGAAAAAAAGAGAGAGAGAGGGATGAATTCAGGAGAGGCAGAAAATATAGACTCCCTCCTCGATCTGGCTGGACATAATCAAACCTGCATTAATACTGATCTATCCGTCCATAAAAAGTATTGTCCTTTTCTTAGACTCGTATGGAGTATGGCATGATAAAGTGTACTTAGGATCAAGTTGTTTGCAGCTACTTGCAATGAATTGCGATCTCCATTAATTTGCGCCTTTTCTTAATGCAGCACATCCAATCTACGTACATTAGTCCAAGCCCTATTCTTGAATTCTAATACTGAATTTTGTCATTACATGTTTGTTATTTGCGGCCAGATTTTGTCATCCTCAGTTTTTCGCCTTTTGACAGATGGCTATACGGAAAAAAAGACTTAGCCACGATGTTTAGTTTCTGGATTTGCCCGCTATTGAGAGATAAATACGCTGTTAATGTACGATTGGATATGCCAACTCAATTCTAATCTATCTATCCGTTTAAGATGGTAGATGTTTACAGGCAGTTTTGTAGAATCCGATTCGTACGTTTCCTAGGTCCACCTCTGGAAAAACGTGGGAAGCATTTAATAGCTCACAATTGCAGAAAGGGGAGGCCATTTGAAGGTTCACCAGACGAACGAGACAATTATATACGGAAACAACTGAGCATTATCAATTGCTCTATTGTATTCGACTCGATATTCTTAGAATCCTTTGTTTAACGAGACGCTTGACATTCATTTTAGTAAATCGATAGAATCATGATATAAGTCAGCTTTCTTTCGCCTCAACGACATATGCTAAAACGGCTTATTATTAATATCAATGTAGGATAAATAGAGATGAACTTTAGATAGCCCTTCAATATGCTGCATCACAATGCTGTCCTGATAATTGACTAGCAAGGTTAGGGAAAATGATTAAGGTTTTAAAAAATTATCTCAGAGATCAATGCGCTTTCCCGAGAATTTTCGAACTACGGGCCGAAATAACAAAATGTCGGAATATGCAATGAGATAACGTCCGACAGAACGTGCTGTGGATCAGCTACTGCATGTATTCCTGAATTCAACCTTTCCCGAAACAGCCCACTCTGATCCAGTCCAGACACACACTCAGATATCTAGCTATAGAACCGCAAATATATGCAGTATCGTTATGTAGAATTTATAGGAATAGGCTCAATAAGACCACAGGAGTGCTTGCTACAAATCAGCTCTGCTAGATAAACCTGCTGTTCTTAAAATTGATCGTATTCTTCGTTATTCGAATATGTAACTTAAAAAGACGCTGTCCCTAATCAGGCGTTTTTAAGTGTGGGAATCTTCAACCACCCATTCCATAACAAACCCAATCTCAGGTTCCTACCATTCTCGCGATAATATATTCGTGGAATCCATTAAAAGTTATAGTGGAAGCTCTGAGCTTAGATATTCGTTTACGTAGGATTATCAATCCATACATTACTACAGGGATGAAAAATTGTGACTCGTCAAAATGGAACAGGTGCCGAGCAAAAGAGAAAAAAGCATGCAAACAGGTTACAATGCATTAGTGTTTGCTTGAATAATACCTCCTTTAGAGGCAAATAGAAGAAAATGATGTATTATATTCGGAGTGACACATATTCATTGTTAAGGAGAGAGTAAATGCATGACAATGCATGTACCCATGTGGTTACGCCACATCGATGGTTTCGCTCTTATGATAAGGCTTATTTACTGCACAACATCAGATGCGAATTGGTAATCTCAAAAAATTGCAAAGTTCTTCTTAATCAAGTCGGCTGATGCATAATCAAAAAGTACTTGTGCAATGAATTCAGCAATAGCAATAGGAAAATACTCGCTTCCCAGATTGCTTTTGCTAACTAGATTCAGGTTTACTCTAGGTCGGTTTTTATATGGTTCTGCACCAAATACTGTTTTTGTGTAACAGCAAGCTGGATTAGAGATCGACAACTTTTCTGTCACGCGACAAAAAATAAGTACATCAACAAATATGCATTCGCAATCTATCAAACTTAAACATATTCATATCAATCGGACCATAGCTCTTACAATCCCTCTAACTGAAATCCTGTCCAAAAGCAATGTTGTCTAATTGTTAAAGCATAAGATGTCACTAAATGGATGAACAACGCGTCAGTTGAAACAAAGAAAACCAGGGCAGACATGCAATTCATACCAGAGTTGTAACCATGGATTTTCCCGAGTCGTCTGTCCAAGCCAATTCCGTAGTTCGAGAAAGATCCAAACTTTAATCCAATGGGGCGTAAATGGATGCTCTTTTACATCTTTCATTCCTTCGATGGCGGCTTGACCGCGGTCTTTGATACTATATTCACGCAAAACCGGCAAGGCATTCTTGAACAAATCTAGGTCTGGATCAAGCTGACGCCCGATACCCTCCAACAACATGATGCTAACGATGACATTTACAAAATCACCTTCCAACTTCACGTGATGTGCTCTGACCATGTTCATTGCCTCGTGTAAAAGATTACCAATCTTTACAGCGCCAAGGTGAAATGTATTCTGCTTCAGCCCCAAAATAAGATTCTGCATACGGAGTGCAAATACATCCGGTTGAATGACTAGCTCGGGTGTTCTACACCTCTCAACCATTAGCTCGCCTGCTCGGTAGCCATCAAATTGGGCGACTGCACGAAATAAATCCAGAAAATTACGGCGATTGACATCATTAAGTTCGTTAACGAGGCCTGTATCGATAAAGACAAGGTGCGGTGAATACCCTTCATTGTCCAAAGCTTCGAATTCTTGTAGCATCCTTTCTGGATCATCTCGTACAGCCAACACTCTTTGAACTGCCAAATCACCATAATCTTTTAGTTCGTGTCCCGCTAGTTTGGACCAGGCTTTTTGGACAGGATGATGAGCGGATGGCTTGTAGAACTTCACCATAATATTTCCCGGATGTAGGTCCGCATGGACAAAGTTATAGAAGATCAACATATGCTAGGCTAGCTTGTTAGTCAACACGATTCATATCGTTACGTTCTCCGGCCCATATTACCAGAAAGGCATCCAATCCTTTGAAATACGAAGCGATCAAAAAGATTAGACCTGATTAGCTCAAAAAAGAGAACCTTACCAATGTTAGCAATCCGGTGACCAAAAGTAGCGGATGTATCACCGTTTCGTTTTGCAAAGGCTGCTTGTTCCAGAAACAGTCGAAGCGGAATTCCATTTTCATATTCTTCTATTAACATGTCTCGCGTGGTATAGTTCGTCAGTGGCTTTGGGAACTTGACTTTCTCAGATTGGTTGAAGTATTCGTTGAATCGCCTGAGATTGTCTGCCTCAACCCGCAAATCCAACTGATCGCGCATCATGCTACCAAAGACCGCTACCTCTTCCGGTAATGACAGCCACTGGAAGGTAGGGATGATTGTGAGTAATGAGGCAAGATAATGCATGATCTTCAGATCGCGGTTCACAATTTGGCGTGCTTTGGGATGGATGACTTTGACGGCCACAGCAGTGTGGAGTAGAATTGGTCCTTCTGGCCCAGCGACCTGGACACAGTCAACTGTCACTGTGTTGTCTTTAAGCATAAAGGCTTCCAGGTCTTCGGGTCTGAGATTTTCGGGCCGAACCTTTGCTTTGTACACTTGGGCGATTGCACCTACCCCAAGTGGTGTCGGATCAAGTTCACTGAACACCTCGCCTATTTTTTTCCCAAATGCTTCTTCAATGATGTGCTTTGTGTATGAAAAAGGATGTGGATCTACTTGAGAATGAAGTTTGGAAAGGCGGGCACAGAGTGCCAAAGGGAAAAGGTCTGTGCGCGATGCAATCCATTGTGCCAACTGAAAAGGAAGAGTTAGAAATGATACCCCGTGATACATGTATGTACACATGTATCTCAATGTGTGCTTGGATCAAAATTTTGTGTACCTTGATGAATGTAGGTCCAGCGCGCTCCATTTGGGTAGAGATGAAGTCGTACCACCAGAGCGTACCACTACGTTCGTTATCTTCTTTCGCCACTGGGCTTCCGAGAAGAACAATCGGCGTGGATAGGATGACGGGTGTGAATAGTAGAATGATATGGGCCAAACGACGCAAAGTCAATAAGGGTTCTAAAACCCAATCGTCTAATATCCTCCATAGACGATGTAACAGTTGTACAAGTCGATGCTCCGAAGACGTCGTGTCCGCAGCTTCTTTATCGAGAACTGTGACAGCCATGGCATGAGTCTTGTCATCCTTATTGTTTCTCAGCGAGAGGGTAGCAGTGGCACTTGAGCCGAAACTAGCGGAATAAAGAGCGGGTTTACGAAGACTAGCGTTGGCCGTTCCAGACGAGATAACACGTCGAAAAGTGGCAGCATGGAAAGGTGATGAATGAAACCCTAACTTAGCATCAGGTATTTTGAGGTATGTTGGGGAGAGAAGTCTGCGTTTCAAGGGGTAGCATGCTTGGGGTGCCCATTTTGCACCACCGGAAACGAGCTTCTGCATCTCGTACGGAGTTTGCCAGCATAGAAGGTCAATCCTTTCTTAGGCCTTGGGCATTCCGCTCGCACAAATCGTCGTTCCACATGATCGTCTCACAGTCACGGATGCCACACTTCGAAAAGAGGCCGATGGGTTTCGGCTTTTATTTCCTATGCGAAACCAAACATTAATCAAAGCCCTCGGCCAGCAATTTGCCGAAGAATATATAGATATGTCTCTTTATATATTGAGCACATAAAAAAATGCACCCCTTCTTTTATTTCCTCTTTAATGATGTGAATGGCATAGCATCCGTAGGTTGCAACCTGCCGCATATGAATGAGCGAGGACAAAGAAAATAACAAACGAATTAATTTAGACCTACCAGTTATCTGAAGGATAATAGGCCTCGCCTTCGATCGCATGGAAGGTATAGATATAGCGAGAGATATTCGAATAATTCGGCGCCGACTTATGTACTACACTACCATGAATCAACACCAGCGTTCCTGCCTTCACTTCCTTCCGAACGTATTTTGATTCATCAATAATCGGCTCCTCCCCTATAAACTTGGTTCCGCCTTCAGGGTCACGTACAAAACGGCGTGTGACAGGCGTATCTGTTGTCGAGACTAAGTAAACAGACGAAGTCGCGCCCTACCAAGTAATCGAGGGTTCGTACATACCTTTATGCGAACCGGGTATGAACCAGAGACAGCCATTATGTTCAGTGCAATCTTCTAAAGCAAACCAAAATCCTACAGCAGAAGTCGGCTCGGTATACAAAAACGAGGAATCTTGATGAGATGGCACTATGTAAGACGGTTGTATTAAGATTTGCTTTGGAATTGACATGAACTGTGTACCTGGACCTCCAATGTACGGTTGCTTACAACATACAATCATTAAGCTAGCCCTTTGTGTACAATGCTGATGCTGGCTTACCTTAAAGATGATCATAGATTGTAATACCTTAGGGGATTTAAATCCCAAATCATAGGCAATATCTGAGATCCTGTCCATTATAGAGAACTCTTTAAATACTGGATCCAGCTCGTGCAAAGCTAGGATTGCAACATGTCAATATTGAATGTGGAAAGAGTTTTCACTGTACCATGTCCAATCTTGTTAATAGCCCTTTCTTTAGGTACTTTAAGTTTTCCGTTTTCATCAAAAGCGTCCTGTTCGAAAAAGAATCGAATCTTATCCCCTGAGTTCAGGAAGTAATCGTCTCCCACGTGTTTCTTGCCCTCGCCGGTCGAGAAAGTAGTCATAGGATGACCTTCCAACGAAAAGTCGCGAAGTAATTCGTCAGCATGTAGCTTGAGGCGAGATGCGTCAGCTACATCAAAGAAGTGTTCAATGACGAGAAAGCTGGTATACGAAGAAATGAGTTGAGGAAATGCCTATTGGTGGCATGTCAGTCTTATCTTACCCATCGCGTTCGAACTGTAAGCAAGTTTTGGTTCAGTTTGAGTTGTACTAATTGTTTCGTTTATTACCTCGCTCAACTGAAGTGGTGTGAGAAACATGGTAAGAGTAGTTTTTCTAAGTGTGGGAAATTCGCAGGTGCACCCAAATCATGCAATGAGAGTATTCCAATTTCCGACAGGGTTACCGAAAATCATGGTGGCAAAATTGGGCTCATGTTATTACGCATGTCTGCGCTGCTTGTTAAACTAGTAGGACTTCACTAAACACCCATAACAATTTTAGACGATCTTGGAAGAGGCATTATGCTAATTGAATCTGAGCGCAATCGATAGAATGAGTACAAGAGAGACCCAACGAGTGTCAAGAGGATCACTGGCGAGTGATGGAGAGCAGCATCCTTAACACTTGCTGCTTGAAACTTTTACAGGTAAATATTAGCTACGTCGGCTTAACTTAAAATGTTTAGCTCGTTTGTTTTAAAGTAAGCATTCATACTTTGACATATTCTGTTAATGCGTGCAGAGCAAAGTATTCGATAAAAGCCTCTCTAGGTTTGTTTTTGCCTAGACCTTGTCCGATCTGTTGGAGCAAAGACAAGGAGACGATCGTTTAACGGACACGGGTGGAGCCGTATACCTGATTGGAGCAATGCTATCATTCATCGATCTATCCTACAAGGAGACGTCTTAACATATAAGCATGCCAAAGCGCATCCACTAATGGAAATTATTACCCTGACTTGGGCAATGTATTCGCAAGCACCCATCGACAAGAGATTGGGTGCCTATTTCTTCTTCAACTTTACAGTGAGGTTAATAAAACGATCTAAGAGTCGTTCCCATTTCTATCCGCATCTTCACGCCAGACTTTCATGCGGCGATCTAGCATACGTTGAACCGCATGCTGATTTCCGAATAACTGCGCCTGCGTACGAGCCTGTTCTAATTCATGGCTGGTGCGAACGTGATGCCGGTCGGCAGCATTCATCATTGCTGAATGAGAAGAATTAAAAACCACAACTGCCCCAATACTAAATGCTACAATCCCTGCAGATAGTAACGATATGAAAGTGGTATTGGTTGTGAACCGCGTGTTTGTGTAAGAGGACCATTCTCCTTTGTAAGAGGGATCATCCTGAGCCCAGTAAGCATTGGTATAAGAGGCAGGTCGATTGCCTGGTGGGGGTCTCCAAGGATCCCCTGTCATTGCAATATCCCACCCATAGCCTGTCCGCAGATAGGTGTTCCGCTTCCCATTATCAATTAAGAACTCGTAGGCTTTGACGACCTCACGGAACTTGTCCAAATCTCCGTTCTGAGTGTCGGGGTGAAGCGACTTCGCCAGTTCGTAATACCGCTTTTTTATGGTTGCATGAGATGCATCCCGAGGTAAGGACAGAATCTCATAAGGAGATCGCTTTACAGTGGCATAGCCTCGTCGTGCTGAGATGGGAAAGGGTTTAAACACTGACTTTAGCATGTTCCCAAAAAAATCAACAGCGCTCAGCTTCCATGAATGTCAGCACAACTTGAAAAGTCACGCGCTGTAATGTGATCTCGACCACCGGTATCTCTTGGTTTCTTTTTTCTTCCTCCTCCTTTTTTCTCTACTTACTCTATACCCAATAATCCATGCCGCCTCATGCCGTAAATCAGTCCAGGAGTTATCGTTATGATGAACCTGATCTCGCCACCGATGCCTCCCTCGATCAGCTAATCGACGCCACACCCTTTGTAGACGTCGAGGTACCACACTTGAACCTGTTCGAAGGTTCTTACAAAGTAGTTTCAGCCGTTTTCCCTTCTTGGAAAAGGGAGGACATCCAGTTTACACAGTGCAAGGATGGGATAACTAATCAGTGTGAGTTGGTTTTTATCGTGTATTGTCTATCCTGTTTATTGACGCCGAAACTGATAGTGGTCCGAGTGACCCATATCCCGACTGATTTCTCCGTTCTTGTTCGAGCATACGGTAAAGGGTCCGAGCTACTGATCGACCGCAGACAGGAAATCATTGTAAGTAGACAGAAAAAGAATAGTTTCCACAGACAACAGTTGCGTCTGATTTTAAAAATAGAACATCATGACCTTATCTGCTCAAAATCTATGCCCTCCTTTGTATGCACGATTCAGAAATGGTCTAATGTATGGATTTATCAAGGGCCGAGTATCGTCTGTGGAAGAGATGTACCAACCAACCACAGCACAGTGGATAGCAAAACGTTTAGCGAAGTGGCATAAGGTGCAGCTTCTTCCGGATCAACATGACGGGGCGACACTTGGTTCCAAAAAGCAGAAATTGTGGTATACCATGTGGAACTGGTTGGAACAAGGTATGTACTGATGGCCCTTGAAAATCGTAGTCATGAGCTCATCCAGTGATCTAATAGTTCCTGAAAAGTACGATGATCCAAAGAAACAGCATACATTCGAAACCCGATTTGACATGAAAAAGGTGGCGTCTGAGGTAAGAAGACGAAAGAAAGAAATAGAGGAAATGCGGTTTTGTCAGGAGAGAGAGGATGAGAGAAGGAGAGCGCAGTGACTTAAGCCCGTTGCTTTTTCCTGCAGCTCCAGCAACTCATTGAACGGTTGGAGAAATTGCAATCTCCTATTGTTTTCTCGCATAATGATTTGTTGTATGGCAACATCATCTATGACGACGAAAAAGGTGAGAGTGTGGTACATAGATGGGACACGTGATGACGTTTGATGACACATGCTTCCGTAGAAGAAGCATCGTTTATAGATTATGAATATGGCTGTTATGCATTCCGGGGATTCGATATTGCCAATCATTTCAACGAGTATGCTGGTTTTGAGTGTGATTATTCCCGCTATCCGGACAAAGAGTTCCAGCTGCAATGGTTTAATTGGTACCTGACAGAGAGCAATGAAGGCGGTAAGTATTTAAATTAAAAAAATACCTAAATTTGCTAACTTTATACGGAAGTGAAACCACCCAAAGAGGAGCTAGCGAAACTTTATGAAGAAGTCGACAACTTCTCCTTGGCATCCCATTTTTACTGGGGTTTGTGGGCGATGATCCAAGCCAAGGTTTCTGATATTGACTTTGATTACATGGAGTATGCTGTCTTGCGATTTGATGAATATGAGCGCCGTAAAAGACAAGTTTTGAAATAGAATAATACAACGTAATTTTTTTTCCCTTTTCACTATGAGATACACATTTTTATGTAATTTTGCATTGTAGTTTCTATTGAACGAAGCTGTTGCAGAATCTGCAAAGGAATTTTATGAGGACCATGTTGCGTGTTGTAACTAAATGATTTCATGGCAGTTATATCTCTTGACGTCATACTGTTCTCTTTATTTTGAGCAATCTGCTCAAACAGTTTAGAATTCATGTTTGTGAAATAGATGCAGATGAATAATGGGATAAAAAGCTCCCATGATTTTTTCATTGGCTTTTACCATACAGTAATAATAAAATGCGTACCACGCATTATCTCTCTCACATTGTGCTTATTGTATGCCAACTTTTAATAAACTGAATAGGGCAAAAAGAGGGGGGGAGGTTCTTTTGGTTCTGACTATAGAAGCTTATTTAAGGGGGGGAGTAAAGAGAACGACGAGATCTTTAGACCAATAATATATTGAGTAGAAGCAACAGCAGCAACAGTAAGCGATATTCATACCTCTTTTCTATGGTTATGAAAGTTATGGTAATAGGTATCATGACAACCAACGGGACATGCTTTATTTGGAAAGATGGTGTGGTGTAACCGTATAGGCAGAGCTACTGGACATTGAACTGTGATTGGTCCATCGTGAGGGGAAACATTGGGAAGTGGCCATTACGTGATTCGCTGCCAGCTGAGGTTGATTCACATTTACAGTACTCCCCATGTATATGACGGGCGCTCGGTGTTAGATTTTTGGGAATTTTTTTTGTTTTCTTGCCTTTTTTTTCTTTTTTTTCACGTACACAGCGCACGTTCACACTTTGGAACCATTTCAACTTGGAAGAGGGATCAAAAAGGAAAGAAATATAATAATAAAAAAGTAAGCAATAAAAGAATGGAAAAGAGGGTTTCTTTCTCAAGTCTTCATCTGATGTATTTTGTGCCAATAGTCAATGACTTCATACGAAACGCGCTCAACACAATCTACAGCAGCAGGGGCTAAAGGAAGGTCGCCATCTGGCCTATCTTCGTCTGAACAAAACGATATGAAGAAACTCAAGTCGAAACATGCCTCGAAGCTGAATACACTCAAAGAATTATTTGCGGACTGGTCTGACGAAGATCTTCTTTTCGCAATTGAAGAAGCCAACGGTGATCTCGAACTAGCAGTAGACCGCATCAGTGAAGGTAACGACGCTGATGAACTTTCTGTCCTCCTATGGAGCCAATGCTGAACCGTGGGCTTTATCTTTTTTTTTTTTCTTATTTAACAGGCCACGTTAGTCAATGGGGAGAAGTCAAGACGAAAAAGTCGAAGAAGGAGCAAAAAGCTAAAACACCTCTTCCATCGCAACCACCAGCATCTTCATACCCCCATCAACCAGCAAGGGGTTATAACAACGAACGACCCAAGTCTGTGGGTAAAGGTAAGTTCTGCGAGACGACAAGCGTTCTCTCTGTTTTTCTTTGTGTTCATTGAAGAGTTGGTTAAGGTGCGCCGCGCCCCGCTCGTGCAAAACCGGCCGCTGCGACATGGGGTCGTACTCCTTCAAAGCCAGCAACTCAGGATTCAACGGGTACCTGGGCATCAATTGCATCAGCTCCAAAGGCTCAAGATACTGAAAATACATGGGACACCCAAGACACCTGGAATGCAACTCCTTCCGCAACCATTACATCAAATGAAAACAACAACAACAACGACGACGGTTGGGGTGCGCCGTCTGAAGCACCCTCAGCAAGTCAGCCAGACCAGCCTTTAAAGTCCGCATCTAGCACCACATCCTCTGAAAAACCGAAAACTTGGGCAAGCCTGCTGAAGTGAGTTTTTGCTTTGTGAAGGAAACTGTGATTTTGAAATTGACTTTGGTTATAGATCACAACCAAAAAAACCTGAACCTGAAAAGCCTAATGTGGCACAGGAAACACGAGAAGCGCAAGCGACAGAGAGTGAAGGGAATGCACCGGTGAAGGACGAATGGAAAGCGCCAGCAAAGAGTGAGTGGGACGCGCCTGTTCAGGATGAATGGACTTCATCTGCGAACAAAGGATGGGAGGCATCAGCTGAAGAAGAAAAGAAAGCACCTGTTAAGGATGAATGGTCTGCTCCCGCTAAGGATGAATGGACTGCTCCCGCTCAAGATGGATGGACCGCAGCTACTACTGAACCCGTCGAGCCTGTCAAAGACGAGGCACAGACCGAAGCCGATAATGTCCCGGCATCCGAACCTGCAGAATCAACTACAGAACCTATTGCCACAGAACCTACCAAATCTAAGCAGCCGGTCAGTCGACGATTGAAGCAGGACGCGCCCGTTGTTTTGCCAAATAGCGGTACAACTCTCACGTCTGTCGGTGTCAAGTTCGGTAGCTTGAATCTGGATGATAATCCTCCTGAGACTGAAGCAGCTATTGAATCTAATGTATCCAGTGGCTTGCAGGGTGTTTCTAAGTAGGTTCCTGCGCATAAATGGTTTCAAACGTTACTGACCAAGTTCTCTTTAGTGAATCAGAGCAACAGCAGCCGCAACAAGAAGAACAAACGGAGGCTTTGGGTCGACACACGGGATATCCCGAGCATTATTCTGCTAATACGCCTGCAGCAGCAACTGGATTGCAAGGAAATGCTTTCCAAGCGAACCAAAACTACATGAAGTCACAGCAGGAAACAACATCGGCCTATACTACCCAACAACCTGCAGTGCACGCTCAGCAACCACAGCCTTTGCAACAACAACCATTCGGTATGGACCATCTCACTTCTGCTTACAACTCCTATTTGCCAAATCAACCACCTGCTGGCGTATCGGGTGCGTTCGGCATCACTCCAATGGCTAACCTGCCTGACTACGGTATTTATGGCACTGAAGCCCAGAGAGCTGCTGCTGCCATGGTAAGGATGAATTTTTCAAAATGAATTAGTGACCACTCACACTTGTCCAGGGATACTATGATCCTGCCGCTTTCAATAACTCTCCATCTGTTACTGCCGCAAGTGCATACCAGACGCGTGAAAAGTATAACCAAGACGCTGGACAACACACGACCACTGGCCAGACACAAACTATTCCACAGCAACAGCAGCAACAAATCTACCCGACGAATTTGCCCTACTATCAATACTATTACATGCCAAACCAGTTCAGCGCTTATCAGCAAACATACGGTCAACCTTTCATGAATAAGAGCATGTATCCCAATATGTATCAGCACTCCGCCAAGCCCACCACTGCTTCTCCTTATGGCGGATCTCCTTATGGAACCCAATCACAGCATCTGTACAACCAATCCAATTCTGGTTATGACGATATGAGCGGTTTGCCACAGCATCTAGGCATGGGTAGTCTGCATGATTACCAGAAATCCACCTACACCAATCCTCAGCTTCAAGGATTTTTGAATTTGTCTGGCCAGCAGCAGCAGCAACAACAGCAGCAACAACAGTCGCAGGGACAATCACAGCAATCACAGGGTCAGACTAAGGCGGACAATAGCCAATACAAGTATGAGAAAGCGAATACCAACAATGGCGCGTCTGCGAACGCGCCACAACAGGGTACTAACATGGCAAGCAATATGCCTCACCAGCAAGCTTACCATCACCCTGGAGCAAACTACTTCGGACAACCTCAAATGTTCTCCTACCAACAATATCCTCACCATCTGCAGCAATTCCAACAGCAGCCCCAGCAACAAACACAACAGGCGCAACAAACCCAACAGCAACCTCCACAACAGCAGACTCAGCAACCTCAATCCATGGGTCGTCAGCAGCAGTACTGGAATCAATAAACACTTGATGTCTTGAATATTC
This sequence comes from Apophysomyces trapeziformis B9324, assembly GCA_000696975.1. NCBI lineage: Eukaryota > Fungi > Mucoromycota > Mucoromycetes > Mucorales > Mucoraceae > Apophysomyces > Apophysomyces trapeziformis. The sequence continues at coordinate 93,552 of JNDP01001383.1, read as the reverse complement.
TTTCTCCACCGTTGCCTTTGTTTCTCTCTTTCTTTCTCACACAGACACACAGACGCACACCTTTTTAATCTTATTTCTCCCACTTGTTTTCTTTCCGTATATGGAAGTTTTGTATTTATGAATTACCTCAACCTTATTCGTGGGCTTGTATCATAGTAGGGACTTATTCAACCGTGTTTTGGTAAACAAAAAAAAGAGCTATTAAATGATATCAGTATGAACTTGGTTGCGCTTTTACCAAAACAGCCTAGTTTCGGCTTCGCAGGGTTACGTGGTATTATTGCCCGAGACAATCAGCTACTGAAAACCATTCTAGCAAATGGACTCGTTTTGGGCTTGGCTTTCCTACATTGAATTAGTTGGGCGCTCAGTCTGCCATGGCCTTCTCGAAGTGTATCCAGATGATGACACAGATCGTTGGCTAAACCGTGCTAGGATTCATGTTTTACAGGACAAAAGGGAACACCAGTGCAGATTTTTTGATATGCTTATTTTGCTGTTATGGGTGCTCTTAATTTCTCAAAGCAATCGTTCTACTTTCACTAAATAGTATAGAAACAATGCACGTATTGACTGCAAGCTTCTCTATCCTTTCTTTTCAAGGCTTTGAATCGAACATGCAAAGATAGTAACCCATATTCTCTGTTATAATCATTACTCAATAGATCTTGCAGTTGCACTAGATTATAGGGGCAAAGGTCTGAAAAATAGGGTTACAAAGCAATTTCCGGCTTCCTTTCCCACTTGTGCAATAAGAAATACAAGAAAAATTAGTTTGCTTTATGACATATCACTAAACAGTGTTGCGTGGCCTTTGAATTGCTGTGTGGTAGTTGCTAGGGATGGAAGAGGGTGTGCTAATGGAAATGGAGATGATAATGGTAAGGTAGGCGCGTTTGGTAATGATCGGGGCCCAATAGGAGGTGATATGCTGTAGCCAATGCTTGGTCTTCGACCGTCCGCCATGTTCAGTGCAGTTGGCTCGTAACGTACCAGTAAACCGTGGTGAGCATGATCGATACACTGGAATCCGCTGGAAGGCGAAGAAACAACTATATACAATTCCCGAATATCGATCTGGTAATCCACAAAAAGGTCATTCATCATCCGGTGCAGTTGCACCAGGGTATGGAATTGTGAACGCTCCATGAAATATTTGGTCTGGGTAAGCTCGTTCAGCTTCATATAAGCTGTTTTAGCCCGTTCTAATGTAATCTTATCCCGGTCGATCTAACACGCCCAGTGTTAAGGAGACAAAACCTGATTTTCATGACAAACGTACCAAGGCATCGCCAAAAAGTCTACCATGCACATTTTCCGATAGGACAGAGGAAGCTGTCCAGCCTAGCAGGAAATTATCATCTGTATGATCATTGTTCATGGGGGTGAATTTACCATTTGTCCATCCAATCTCGGCGCCATCTGTTGAAAATCGCCTATCAAATTTTCCTTTGGATCTCATATTCTGTTGGATGGAGATTGCTATAACAAAAAATAAGTACCACTGTGTGTTGCCAATGCCGTTTCTTTCTCTTCGTTACCTGCACTAGGTTCACCGAACAAAAAGTTAGAAAAGAACGAATTAGTTGAATCACTTGCTAGAGATGTTGAAGAACGACTTGAAGCTGCAATTTCCGATGCGTTCGATCCACTTTTTTCTGTAGATGGTTTGTTGGTTCTTGAGCCGATTGGGCTTCCGATAGTGCCCGCTGTGGTAGATGATCGTCTTCCATTCCGCGGTTGGCCAATGGGTGTAATATGGAACTGACGCGACATTGTTTTCGCGGAGGTACTTGCATCCTGGCATCCATAGGTGGGCAGTGGGTTGATTGCTATTGGGGTTGCCCCAGCAATCGGGCTGCCAAGCTCTGGTTCCCGCATAATATCCAAACTAGGAGATAGCAGGTGTCCTGTTAATGGAAGTCGCGATGGGTGCATTAATGCGGGCTCGGTGAACGCAGGTATGTCATTGCTTCTGGATGATCCAACTAATGCATCCATGAGTCTACGCTGTCTTTCTTCTTCGTTTATGAGAGTTCTCATTGTAGGGCTTTTCGTAATAGCATTGGAGGGTATCGGTTTTCGAGTGTCAGTCAAGCGTGCACTACACATTTCATCCTTTACGGATTTTACACATGCTTTGGCCTCTTTTAGCGTTGGAACAACTTTATTTGCTTCTTGTTGTTGACGCTGCTCTGCTTCTTTTTCAATCTGTTCTTCGCGTTTTGCTGTCTCTTCGCGTTTTTGACGCTGTCGCTCTTCGCGTTCCTTTCTTTCTCTTTCCTCACGTTCTCGGCGTTCCTGTTCCTCTCTCTCTTTCCTTCTCCGTTCTTTTTCTGCCGCCCGCTCGCGTTCCTCTTTCAGCCGACGTCGTCTCTCTTCCATTTTCTGTTTTCTTTCTTCCTCCCTCTTCAGACGTTCTTGTTCTCGTTTTTGTCGTTCTAATTCACGTTGCCGCTCCTGTTCAGCTTTTGCTAATGCTTCTTCAGCTTTCCGTTGCGCTTCTTTTTCTAATCTTTCTTTTTCTTTTTGCTCTTTTAGCTGTCTGAAGGTGATGATCAGTTATGTTGTCAAGGTCACCATTTCCTACGCACCTTTTCTTATCCTTCTTCTTTTCCTTATCTTTTAACTTTTTCAATTCTCTTTCTTCGCGTAACTTTTCCTCTTCCTCAAGTTCTTGAATTAAACGCTGTTGTCTTTCTCTAGCAACTTTTTCACGATAAGCGGCTAGGACACGCTGCTCGAACATCCGAGCTGCGAATATTTGGAACATCTGTCTCCCTTCTTCCATACGTTGTTCTTCAGTTCGCGTTTCCTATTCTTCTAATAAGCATGGAATGACGGTTATCATAATCTCACCTCATCATCTTCGTCGCCATATTCGTCTTCGTCTTCTTCACCTTCTTCAAAAAGTTCTTCGCCTTGTTCCAACGAGATTTCTTCTTCCCTTTGCATTCTCCTCTCGGCAAAGCGTTCCATCATATCCAGAAATTTTTTGCCGTCATTCTTTAACAAGTCGTCCGCAACAGTGAGGATGCCACCTACAGATCATATAATGTAAGAACTCAATGTACGTTTCTGTTATCGCGTTTTACCTTTGACAGTTAAGCTACTACCAAAACCAACATGTTCGCTGCTCGTAAAACCAGCCGCTCGTGCCAAATGACGATGCTTTGAAAGTTCATGGCTGACATCACTGTATGCGCTATGTTCTGCATCGGAGATGTCCGATTGTTCAGAGGTTCCATCATCTTCATCCTCATATTCTCCGTCGTAGTCTTCCTCTTCATCATCGTCGGCATCTTCTGCCTCGTCTTCCGTGTCATGGTCAAAAGATCCATCAGGGTAATCTAAGGGACTTGATTCACTATAAAGACGCGTCTGTTGCTGGTGATTGGCATATTGTTCCAATTCTTCATAATAAGCGTCATACAATACTTCAAGTTCGTCTTCTATTGCCGTCCTATTGGATCGTTAACGGGCTGTCTGTAGTTTGTATTGGTGTCATACCTCTTCTTCCCGCAAACAGAACAATTACAGCTATGTTTTTGTTGTTCTTTCATTTTCCGCAGTACTGCTTCTTTTTCCACTTTAACCAAGGACCTTCGTTCATCCTCACCTAACTGCAACCAAAACTCTCGAATCTTCTGTCGCTCTTCTGTGTTGCTCATGTTTGACCAGATTTCGTCGTTGGATTTCGTAGCTCCGTTGCGGTTGGCAGACCATAACGTAACGCTCTTATGCTTATTTTTCTTCTTCTTCTTTCTGCTATTGGAAACGGGCGCAATGCATTTCTCTTGTTTTGCTACCGGACTTTTCTGCTTTGAGTGGTTTGAGATTTCTGTGGTGTCAGATGTGGAAGGATTTGAGGAAGGGATGGATCTTGTCATTTCCATGTATAACAGAGCGGAATAGTGGGTGATTGAAGAAGAAATTATGATTTGGGGAAAACAATTAAGATCCTGGATTCAGACCTCGTATTCGTATTGGGATCTGTGTTAAACAAAGGGCGACTGAGAAACCAGACGCCGGCGAAAAAAAATATAGGCACGGCTGATTTACTTCAACGGTTACAATGACCTTTGCTGCCCTTCAATTATGAAACAATTGCTTTGAACAACCAAAACTAAACGATGCTAAAGGACGGTCTGACGTTTAGAAAGTGTAAATGCGCTGTCTATTGCTGAGTTCCGCTTTTCGCACGCACTTTTCAGGGCCTTTGCACTTGGTGGGCCGACCAGAACCTTCATTTGGAATTAACGTGACTTTGGAAATTTTGGTAGAGTGTCTGCAAATCAGACAATTCGTCGCACCGACAGATATGACTGGATAATGAAGCCTATGAAGATTATTCTGGTAGCACCTGTCCTCATATGTAGCTTATAGACGAAGGTAAAAGGTGCTAAACAAGCCATCACTGATTTTACCAATGTCCTTGTTCTTGAGCATGGCAAAGTCATTTCACGATACTTATATGTCCCCCCTTGGACAATATAAACATCCAGCCGATGTTCATTTCTGGCAATCCTTGCACGCAGCTACAGTAGTTAGTCCCGGAATTTTTCCGCGGACTTAAAAGTTAAAAGAGGTTTTAGGGCTACCGGAGTTGTAACAAGGCTTTGTCCGAAATTGAGAGCATGGACTTTGTGTGACATCCAGATATTGTATTTTACAGAAATCACGACAATATCAATTCGTTCAAGACAATCTGGCAGTACTCATAACAAATCGTTGATTAAATAGCCTTTAGCGAATAAAAATGGATATTGTAACTATATGTTTAAAGTGGATCTTGAACTTCCTCCCTTATGTTCACTTTCCATTGTTAGTTCTCGGAGCAACGGCAGAGAGCATGAAGCAGAAGATTTCCCTCCTAAACATGGCATGCTACTGCTTTTTGTTGGATGCTTCCCGTAACCCAAAACAGGTCTCCAATACCCTAATTATAACAAGCAATACCACGTTATTCCATAACATCACAATATTCTTAATTTTCTTGGCTATGTAGACAAATATTGTTTATTCTACTGCCAAGCCGATTACTGCCAGCCGATAGGGTAAAGTCTGAAGTTGACGTGCTGCAAGCAAACAATTCGGTCCTCGGCAAGCTTATCTTATCCGTGCTACCCTTATCGATCCGGATAACAGTTGTATAATATGTGCTTGGGCCAGTAGGGCGACTGAATGACACATACTTGCCATCAAAAGCTGTATGAAGCGCGACAACCTCGCATGCGTGATTCCGTGTTTTTGTTATTTTCAGCTGAAGTAGCGGATATTCAGAGTGATACAACAAGCCCGTCACATAAGCTAAATGTTTCGAACTTCTATGCTCGCATGAACGAAACTGCTGTTGCTACGGAACATAGTTTTACTACGTACTCATCGCAGATAACACTTTGAGCGACAGGTTTTCTAGATCATATTCTTTCTTATTACGACCATAACGTATTGGCGTCGTATCTCCTACGCTCAGCGTTTGTAAGGGTCTGTGCCACAAATACGATCTTGGCGTCATGCGTAATGTAGTAAAGTGGCTGTGCTTTTACGATTTCCCCGAAAAAAACAAATTCAAACCTAGAATTTAAATTTTTAGGTCCCTTTTCCCTGATCATTTCTTTTTCTCTGAATACTACTGTCATTTCTTCAGCTGAGTATGAAGTCTCTGTTCCTGCTTCAGCTAGTGATATCTTCTGTTACGGCTGTCACTGTATCCAACAGAGTCTATGGAGGTTTTAAATCTTGTTTCCGACGCTTAATAAGCAAAAATCCCTACTAACACTACGCTTTGTAGGCTGTGTCATATTGAAAGACACGATTTATTGTTATGGTGGCCAAACCACGGATGGTGGCAGTGTCCCGTTTTACTTGGGCGATCACTATTCTCTCGATGTTTCGCAAGACTTCACCGTTAACGATGCTTATACTAGCTGGAAAGCCCTGCCAGCACGTAATTTCCAGCTTGAGGCAAATTCTCTGTTTCCCATGGTTGCTCTCCGAGAATTCAGCGGATATTTAATTTATGGTGGTCTGGGATCTAACAACTCAAGATCACTTGCCAATCAAACAACAGTTTACCATGCCGACACCGATACCTGGACAACTGTTCCAACACATACTTACCAAGTGTAATGAGTCAAAAGTATGTGCAAGTTAAGGTTCTAATCCATACTATATATTAGACGCGGCGCATTGGCGGCTTTGGACGCACAAAACCGTATATTTTTTTGGGGTGGCATAAGGTAGTTGTATCACTCTTTTCCCTTTGCTATTACTCAATCAAGCAATGTAGCGAAGCAGCCACCGGATACCCTTCTGGTGTCGGTATTTGGAACGCTTTCATGGTTATTGAACCTTCGGTAAAATCACATGCTTGACTGTTTTGAATATAGTCTTTGAACAATGCAAAGTGTTCTAGTTTGTATGGGGCGGTGTAAACACAACCAATGCTTGTCCACAACAAATCGCCCGGCTGGCAGGGACAGCTACCACCTCTCTCGATAACAATATCATTTACTATATTGGAGGGGTAAATGCGTTTATATATCCCGGCGGAAATCCGAACGCGACGAACCCTTACCAAGTGTATCCTACTTTGATGAGCGATATCCTTACCTTTGACACGGCAACTTTGACTTGGACTTTGAATACTGCTACCGGAAAGCTCCCGAGTGGACGAGTTTATCATACTGCCGTTCATTGTACGTTAGGATCTGTTCCAAGATCATTGTCTCACCTTTTGCCGTAGTGCCTAATTCCAATGGTATATTGGTTTACGGTGGAGGAGTTCCAGGTACAGTTGCCAACTGGATGGAGTTCAGAAGTTAATTGTCAGTTACTAATTACTCCAACAAACAGTTGGACTCAATAGTCCCACCGAAACAGTCAGTGACTACTGCTATGTACTCAATATGAGCACCTTTATATGGACACAAATAACCGACCTAGGACCATTACCAGGAGCAGGGCCTAGATTTGGGCATGCGGGTAAGGTTATAAACCTAATCCAGACTCGGAAGCTAAAGTGTTATTCTTGTAGCTGTTGTACATGGTAACCGTTCAATGTTTATTTTGTTTGGCCAAGACCAGAACGGCAATGAAAGAAGCGATTTTCAAGTGATGGACCTGGCGACTTATCAATGGACAAATGTCTATCGCGCAAATGATCAATATAACACTAATTCCACGGTCCCCAACACGACACCAAACAAGCAAGGGGAGGGACAAGCAATATCAGCTGGAGCAATCGCTGGTATCGTCGTCGGTTCAGTCGCTTTTGTAAGTAACCCATCCCTTCTGTTTTAACCCTGGGTCCTGATCAATGGCATTTAGGTGGTCATTATTGCCGCTATTGTGGCTTTATCGGTCATTAGAAGAAGAAGGCAAATGAAAAGCGCGAATAATATCAATTCATCTCACCAACATCCCCAAGATATGGCAAAAGACAATTACAACAATATGGAGGAATCCCCTTCCATTTACAGAAGGCCCAGCATCCAAGATACCGCGTATCTTGGTGACAACGATAAGAAGAGAGAACACGGTGAAAATATACCGTTCATTACCGCTCCGCCTGCCCTTCATGACGAAGAAACTCGTCGAACGGGAATTGCCATCTATACACCTAGCCTTGTGATGTCTCCTACCGATGGTTCTACGGTAGCGTACGGGCATGATATGGACGCTGACAAACCTGATGGACATATACCTCGATACAACCTAGAACCAGTAAAGCCCGACGGTATCTAAGCACGGCAGCATATAGATTGAATGCTATACGATTCACTCCTTTAAGAAGTAGAATATTCCATGATCATTGCACGTTAAGCTATTAATAGCAGTTGCAGTGTATACCACGTTAATAATTGTTATTGTAAATGAATCATTGTTTATATGCTGTGCAACTATTATAACTAGCGTAAATCAAGAAATTAGCAGTTGCGATTCTACTACTTTTACGGATTAACTTCAATATACCGTAGTTCTGACCTACTCCAGTGTCAATCTTCTACACCTGGTAGTTGTTTCTCGTCCATCTAAGAACGGATGAGATTAAGCTTGTCTAGACAAGTAGCAACCCAGCCCAAGTATTGCCTATAAGGGTGTGCAGATGAGCATCAACATGCTTGACAGAGCACGACTGGGCTATGCTTATTAATGATTCATTTTCAAAACTAACGGACGGTATCGTTTCCGTTGGCGTGAAAGGGCGGTTACGCATAACGAGGGTTGGTGTTACACAGAAGATGAGATACAATACATAAAGCTGCTTGTTGGTTTCTGGATCACTTGTGGTAATCCTTTGTTGGACGACTGGTGTACTAAAGTATTTAACTTGCAAAACATAAAGGACAAACATCGGTGCTATCCTTTTTAGGCAACCCATGTATATTCGTGACACCTGCTTTTCGAGTTACACAGTTTGGCATACACACGTTCTTTCTATCTTTCTGCTTCATTCCTTCCAGTCCTTCATTTGATCACGCACTATCCTTAAGCTTTATGCCATCAGTAACAAAAGATAATAGCATTACCGACCATGCTAACGAGAAGAACACGCTCGGAAGAAGCCATGCTCACATTCAGCACCATTCACTGTACGATGATGACACAGATGACTACCAACATTACCAAGCTGGAGATGAAGACGGCTATGAGGACGATGAGGAGCTTCCAGAAGATGACGAATCTGTCCTGAGCATACCTGATCCCAACATCAATTTTGACCTAGTAAGCGGTCCCTTTTCTGTACCTTCCACAACTGCCAGCTAGTATTTACCAAGACATATAGGTTTATGCGTTACACACCTTTGCAGCTAGCGTAGACGGCCAGACTACGGTTGTCAAAGGAGATGCCTTAACCTTGCTTGATGACACCAATTCGTACTGGTGGCTTGTTAAGGTGTTGAAGACCTCGGAAATAGGCTACATTCCCGCCGAAAACATTGAGGTGATCTATCCACGGTGTCGAACACATCTAATATATTTCGTAGACACCGTACGAACGACTAGCGCGGTTAAACTCGCATAGAAACATTGAGGTGAGTATAAAAGTTACGTGAGAAACAACAACTGAAGAAACCCTAAGCTGACACGGCGAGATATCCAAGATGCATTCCCTGCACCACCATCAAACAAATCTTCCAGTACCAAAAAGGTTACTCTAGCAAAAGGGGTAAAATTTCAGGCACAGGTCATCATTGGATCGAGCGATGACGAAGATTTTGAAGAGGAGTATGAAGAATGGCACGAGAATATGCTTTCTTCTGAATCAAATTCCGAAGGAGGAAGTTCATATGATGATGATGACGATTATGAATACATGAATGATAAGGACATGTACGCGGCGGACGATTACCATGATGGTGTTTCAGAAGCGGACACGTACAAGCCAGGTTATCAACAACAGAAACAATCGTTCTATCAACAGCCACAACAACATCAACAATATCATTTTCAGCAACAGCAATCAGAATCACAACAGCGACTCGAAACTGAACCCCAGCAGCAGCCAGAGCTACAGCCACGTTCTCAGCCACAGCCGCAACTGCAATCACAATTACAAGCGCAGCCACAGCAATTGCAACAATCACAGTCGACGCAGCAAAAGTACCAACTTCAGACCCAAAGCGGTGGAAGCAATGGAAACGAAACCAATTTAGACGAGACATTAACAGAAAACAAAAACACAAAAAGCTTTGCATTCAGAGATACGCTAGATCTTGAGCAAACGGAGACTATAAAGATTTCTCTCACTCCATCTATTGCAAGAGGTTCAGAAGATAGTGCATATCACGATAGCGAAGCAGCGAAGCTAAAGAAGCAATCAAAATTTGAACGCCTTCTAAACAATGACGCTAATACTCAACCTACACGTCATAGCAAGGAAAAGGAAAAGAAAGAGAAATCAGGAATTAGGAAATTTTTCTCTCGTAACAAGGATAGCAAGGACAAAAAGAAGAAGTCCGCTGATAAGGACAGCATTTCTGAGACAGCATCTTTCAGTTCGCAATCTACGGGATACTCTGATAGAGAACGTGCCGGCAGTATCGAATCTATGCAGCGAGAAGATCCTCAGCCTGCAATGCTAAAGATATTTGCTGGAAATATTCTTTTCGGAGCTGAGTACAAAGTTGCCCATGCCTATGAGTCCACAACCGCAGCAGAATTGATCCAGCAAGCAACTGAATCATTCGACATTGAGGGCTATCATGGAATGGCTGATAAACATCAAGACTATTATCTCACGGTCAAGGGTATCGACGGTGATGTGTATACGCTTGTTCCCTCCGACAAGCCACTTGCTATTTACCATTCATTGACCACGCATTTAAACACACCGATGCCATCTCTCAAAAAGGCCCGTCGTATTTCCCAGTTAATGTCTACTACGGAAGCTACCCATATGGGTGGTCCTAAAAACGATGTCAGCGAGACAGAAGAGGTCCGATTCTATTTACATAGCAAAGCTAGGCGAATCGACGAAAAGGATGGCCAGGTCTCTATTAAGGCCTCTCTGTTCGCTACTGAAGTAGATGGGGCTACCAGCATTTTAAAACCCGATCAATCTAGAGCTGACAAGATGGTCTATGTTGCCCCTAATGCTCTCATAAGTGATGTAACCAACCTCCTTCTCCAGAAATTTCATGTCTTAAACGGAGTCGTTGATGGTGTGGATGTGGACGAAAAAATCAGATCGTTACGCCTGCAAGGCACGGAAGTGGACGCAGTGAAATATCGGCTCACCGTTAGTCGTCAAGGACAAGGTAAAGCAGTAATACGGTCGTTGTGATATTGTCTTACCACCTTTAAATCAGAATATTTGCTTTCCCCAACCGCTCCTATCAGCAGTGCATTTGGCGACGATCAGCCACCAGTGCATTATCGCCGTAGCAGTAATCCAGACAGATCATCAGTCACCTCGACGTCTTCAACCATCCTCGCGCCTCGTCCCGAAGAAACCTTCTTCATTCTGCGACGCTCACATCAAGCTGAAAACGGGTATGCAAATATGAACAATCGCCCCGGTAAGAAACATTGTTCTAGTGTTAGCATGCTTTGCCTCATACATATCTATCACAGTACGACCGCATCGACCTACTCGTCAAAACACACCTATGCCTAGACGTGAACCAATTGCACGGGATATAACGCCCAGCCAGCCTATGCCGCAAGTGCATCCTTTAGAAAATCAAAATCGCGCGATGTCTGCCAGTCCAGTTGATACTATGGTTTTTGATCCAGCAGCGCCTTCATCAACTGCGCCCATCATTTCAGATGAACCAGAGGAAGCAAAAGATATGTTGCTGAAGTTGGATGAAGCTTTGGATCATCTTGAGCATACACGTAATTCTAACGAGCCACTCACGGAGGCTATTACGAACCAGATGACAGTTACCGAACCAACCTTGGAAGGTTCTGGTCCGAGAAAAAATCGTAACGGTGCTGCAGTGGAGTCCATGCTCTTCTGTGACGATTTCGGGATGGAGGAATTGATGGTTATGATCCGAGGTGCTGCGCGCCTAGAAGATGAATCACTTAAATCAAAACAAATGACGATTCGAAGCGAGATCAACGAAATATATAAAGAGAGTCAGATGCGTCTAGACCAAGTTGAAAAGGTAAAACCCTAAAGAGAAAGAATAGAAAAAAAATTTCAGTGTAAGAATTAACCATATTTTGTTACAGGAACTGGATAGACTGATGTTAGATGCTGTACGCGTCTATTTCTAATCCTATAGAAGATAATTTTTTTCCCTTATTTTCTTTTATATACCCTTAGCTTTTTTGATTTTGTCCCTTCAAAACATGCAGGCTCATTAGCAGCAGTAGAGTGATGAAGTATATGCAAAATAACTGGATTGATAAGTTTGAAAATCTTTTTTCCCTTTTCTGGATTTTTTATAATAACTCTTTAAAGAATGGTACGCCGAGAAATAAGCAGAAAAGTGACTATAAAAACCCATAGAAAAAGGAAAAAGGGAACATACAGCGCATTTGACGCGGAAGGTTCAAAAATCCCAATCTGTCCCAATTGTTCTAAGTCGCTTCCAGAGGGTAAATTTAATATGGCCACTGATGGTTTCGAAGGGGGTGCAGGCGTTTGTTGCTCTACGATTGGAGATTGTTTGTCGGGAGGGGGAAAAAGAACAGGGACAGTTGGAGGTTGTGGTCGTAGTGCTGCTGGCGGTGGTTTTATTTCGGTGGTTGATGTGGGTTCGGCCAGGGGCAGTTGCACTGTTGCTGGCGCCGTTGTCCTGATAGTAGCAGTAGTGGTAGGACTAACAAGAAGAGATGGTTGTGGCGCTTTCGCGACTCCTATAGGCTTATTCGTTGGTAGTGGTTGCTGTTGTAGGGATTGCTGTACAATGGTGGTCCCAGCTGAGGATAGCAAAGAGGCGTGCAGAGTAGACAAATCGGGTTTAGTGTCTAATCATCCCATCGTGCAATGCTATTGTACCTTCATATTTCGTGTCGCTAGGCAACGGGTGATTCTGATCCAGCTCAGATACAGTTCGCGTAAATATACTGATATCTGGCTGGTTACCATGAGCATCGGTAGCCCAGCCTAACCTCGGATCTAAGGGGAATTTCTCTTTGTTGCCAGGATAGGGTAGTCCATCGCTACCATGGACCCGTGGAGGAGGTTGCTTCAGTTTATCATGCTCGTAAGGAAAAACAGTAGCACACGCTGGGTCATTCAATATACTGCATCCATCCGCTGATCCTCTTACGAAAGTTCGATCAATGTCTGTATCCTTAGGATGTCGTCCTTTTTCCTCTTCCCAAGCTATACGTTGCTGTTCTTTCAGAGGATAAGGCTGATCCGAATATTTCCACCACTGCAAAAGCTTTGGATCGGGATTCAGTGCAGCTGGCCATCTAGCGTTTGACATGAGAAGAGTAAAACAAAAAACAAAAAAGGTTTAGCATTCCTCGTTAGATTTTGTTTTTGTAGTTTACGGGCAGTTTCAAAATCATTCCTTTGTCCGTTTTGTCAATTTTAAGGCAAACATCAAAGTACGTGTAAAATGCTTGGACAACCGTTACTTATTCCATTATTAATATGGGCGAATTGACTTGTATCTGACGCGTCATATAGTCAGTCTTCCTTTTTTTGCTAACCAACAGCAATGAATAAACAGTCCACTTTGCTAGAAAACAAAAATTCTGCACAATAAGTGGCATCAGGTGAAACCACTTTTGCCGATAAAAGATAGACAGTTTTTCCCCCTTTGGCGTTCATAGGTTAAAGGTATGTATTACAACTGTTATATTCAGCTGACTTTTTTTCTGAGCAAGGGATTTCGTATATCCGTCATACTTTTCCTTTAAAGAGAAAAAGTTTATCTTATTTTATTGAATTTATTTATCCCGATGTTAGCAGTAAAGGAAAAAGTACCAAACAAGGAATCCATGTCATTCGCACGACAACAGGAAATTGATCCTTCCGACTAGAGATGTCAATGGTTGAATAGACCCCTGTTAAAGCAAATCTAATACATGTTTTGTCCAAATGCCTTTCCACCCAATATGTCTGGCTTGTTTTTGGTTATCATCCCGCCGATTTCTTTTTGTTTGGTTGCTTTCAAACTTAAATGGACTGTTGTACACAACTTCCGAAATCTTCCTTTTACGGTCGCACAGCGTCAAATACCGAAACCGGAACAAAAGTGCTCTCGTAAAACTATCGCAACCGTTCATGCACGGATCTTCTTAACATGTGATTGAAAACCTTTTGACGTAACAACTTCTGTAATTATTGTCATGCTAAAGAGGTAACGGCATACCACATCCCTTTTGTACTGTCTGCAATTAGTCGAAAATCACTAATTGTTTTTTCATCCGTCATTCCAGTCTATCTATGATCGTAAAAGCTTGATATTAAGAGAGAATTAAAAGGAAAGGAAAATCAGGTAGCTGTAAAAGGAGAATGTAAATCGAACGCTAATACAAAATGTGATGATGAACAAAGCAGATCTCGATGAACCCAAAACCACGGAAAACGTGGCCTGTCGGAGTAAGGACGGCAAACTACCTTGTTTGGTGCGATGACGACCAGCATGTGATAATCGTGCGACCAAGAAACACCATCAGCACAAGCTAGTTTATACATATATAAGAAGTCAAATCGTAGCGAAGACTCTCAACCACACAAACACATTATAGTAGCTTCTCTTCTCTTCCCTTTTATCATGCAATCCCTTACTATTTTCCTCGTCTTTTGTATTCTCATCCAAAACGTGGTCTTCGGCGCCCCAGTAGAACAAGAACTGTCCATACAATTACCCAAGACAAACGAAACTTTGCTTGTGGGCCAAAGGTAAAATAGCTACCAGATTATTCATATATAATTCAATGAAGCTAACGCGCAAACCTTCTCTTTTTTCTTTCAGTGCGGAAATAGCCTGGACCAGTCCAGATAACGCCCCTATCAACATTGACGTTGCCTCAGCAGATAACCAAGTCCAGATCCATATTGCACAAGAGATCAGCAGCGGTCTAGGATCCTATCTATGGAAGGTTCCGGCTGGTCTTGCTAATCAGTCTACCGAATGGAAGATCACGATCCAGCACGGTGACAAACTGTACGTTTTCTTATGATGCGTTTAGAATCATTGTTACTCATTTATTTTATTTTATTTTTTTTTTTTTTCCCTCAGATCCACATCAGGTGCCTTTTTCATCTCAACACGTGCACCCGTTGTGTTAGCACCGTCAACTAGTGTTGCTCAAGCCATGGCTGGCACTACAGCTACAGCCAGTATCAGCATTGTTTCCTCACCGGCTGGTAATCACGACAACGCCGCTTCATCCTTGTCTTCTTTGACCTTCTTGAGTTTGGGTATCACGGCTGCCTTATCGTATCACTTCCTCTAAACGGCCAAAACGAGTCCTGTTCTCGTTTATTATCCTCTTTTCTTTATTAGCATTTTCTTTTTTTTACTTTTCACATTGTGACATTAATTATTTGTAAAGAAATCCACAAAATCTTAGAAACTTATGCCTCCAATATGTTTATATTAGAGTGGCGTAGCTTTAGACGAATTCTTCAATTACTTATTTTACCTACTTTGTATTTACTGTCCACCCAATAAACTTGTACGCTATACTCTAAAAAAGTTGCACCTTGGCACCTGCTTCATGCCATAAGTGCTGCAGGGTAAAAGATAGAAAAAGCAAACTTGATTAATTTATAGATAATAGACTGTAAGTTTAAGAGAATATATGCAAACCGAGGACAAACTCAGAGTAGTTGGCTCCCATCTAAGTAATTGTTATCATTAAATGTGAAGGTCGCGATTCCAGATGATTCTGAACAACCTGCGAGACCGTCTTCCTTGAACCTATAGGCAATTAACAATATGACGACATGCACAAAACGCGTAAAATAATACATGTACACGATTGTTGCACAAAGCAAGGTTTGTCTTTAGTATTAAATCGGAAAAGAAATTGCTTTGTATGCATAACATAGATTTGGCAAGCGAGGCACACTTTTCCTATTGTTGAGTGAAAAGTGTCCTTGGTCATAGTACATTGGACCTATTCAGCAGTGTAAAATATTTTGGAAAAAAGAAACGCAAAAAGACGTCTAGAAACGTACAATAACTCTTTTCCGTAGAAATGGAATGGTTATTTCGTTGGCTTCCTGTTTCATTATCTGTATCTTTTTTCGCTGGTTTGATAAATAAGTGATTATTCGCCGAATAAAAGAAATCAAATGTAATAATTGGTGTGTATTGTCACGTTTCGTTTGTTTGATACTGTTACCGCTATTGTTGTGCCGGTTGTTGCTGTTGCTGTTCATGACGATGATGAGCATGTTGCGAATCGTTTTCTTCGTGTGACCAAGCATTGGGATCAAACATTGGATCATCCATAATTGGGGTGTAGATAAAATCTGCAAACCGGAATAATTCATTCATGGATATATCTGTGGGAGTTGACCCATCCAATGCTGAATGTATCGAGGGTGTGCCGGGAAGTACCATTGATCCTTTTAACCAATCAAACTCGCTCGCATCGATGGTTGGTTGCTGTGCTTGCTGTAGCTGTTGTTGCATAGGTAAGGGTACCGGTGCTTGCTGCTGCTGTTGCTGTTGAGGATGCGTAATGGACATTGCTATCGGTTGTTGTTGTTGTTGTTGGAGCGAAGAGAAATCCAGCGAGTTCGGCGGTAGAACAGATGGTTGTTCTTCATCATCCATCGCCTCCTCTGTTTGCTCTTTTTCTTCTTCTTCTTCTTCCTGTGTCTCTCGCTTAATTCGTCGAATTAAGGCTCGCACGTACTTGTGGTGTCGAACAGGGGACTGGGTTAAGACAGCAGCAATCCGATGCATCTGGTTCTTAGCTCGGTCGCACACAGGAAGCTTCTGGCTTCGTAATTGATTGCTATAGACTACAGAGGCCATCACTAGTGTATCCAAGGTAAAATGACACCATGGTTGTTGCAGCTGCGCCCAACATTCAAGTATTTCAGTTATCGCATCTGCCGCTTCCAAACAGATCCGCTGTGAAAGCAAAGCAATAGCGGAGGCATGCTCGTCCGGATGAGGGAGGAATATGGAATAGAGTTGACAAGTCTGGAAGTGGTATTCAAAGTTCAGCTTCAAGCAGGCCTGTTCGCGGAAGGAGGTGCTGTGCCACTCCCTTTGGGAATGGTAATGGAAATACGGTGGTAATTCGGCATACCAATCTTTCAAACTTTTTTCCAGGGCCGAGACAGAGGATAATAGCGGATCACGGACGGAAATGCTAGCCTGGATACGTCTGTAGATCTGGTTGATTTTGTGACGATGAAGCGTAAACTCAGTGCGGAACCGTTGCTCGCCTGTCTCATGAGTCATCACCCTCGGAGGTTCGGTTGTAATGGCCGTCCCAACCGGGAACATCATCGGCTTATCCGAATGTGCGGAACACAATGTCTCAAGGAACTCGGCAGCGGCAAATAGTCTTCGGCGTTTCTCCCGTTCGATCTCGGATGCTCTATGCTCTTGAGCATGGTCTTTCTTCTCGTCGCTGTTACCGTTGCCGTCCTCTTCTTCCTTGTGCAAACCTAGGTCGATGCACATCCGAACGGCGAGCCCCAGGAATATGTACGCCTCGGATTCAGCCTGGCGACGACTCTTTCCAGTCTTGCCGATGCTGTAGATATACATTAATAACAATGCATGCGCAGTGTCAACGTTAGGCACTAAGAACTGTTCTTTCAACAATCGTTTCGCCGTTTCAAAATAATGCTCCCCCACTCGGTTGGGATCCTGTCCAGCAAACATGCCGTGGTAAATCGCGGCATGCCTAGCAGACCAAGACAGGATAGCATTGAGCAGAAGCGGATTAGCTGTCTGGTTTTTATAGCGATGTAAAAATTGGTCCAAATCAGGCAAAGGAAAACATAAAAAACACTGAGCATAGTGATCCAACAATCGATGTTCATCGTCCTTTTCCTGGCATAATGGCGTCAATGATACTGTTGTTGTTAATGCAACAGTAGATGCTGCTGTTACTGATGTCGTTGTTGTAGCAGTTGTCGATGGGTGGACCGGCGATTCCCATGCACTGTAGAGGGGAAAGGTGACGTCTTTGGATTTATAAAGCGGGTTATGCTTGACCACTACTGCGTTGACCGGTGTGGAAACGGAAGAGGAAGAAGCATGGCTAACGCTACTGCTACGTTTATAATTATTGCCGTTCTTATTATCATGGCTGCCATGGCGTCCTTGGTCCCCGCCATATTCCGATTTTGCTAAGTCTACTGAGCATGGTATCGAGACCTGCCCGGCTTCTTCTTTTTCTTCTCCCTTCGCTAGTTGCGAAACACCAGTTAAAAGGATGTCGTATAGATCTTTTAGGGAAACAATATTGGTATCAATGCGCAACCCTTTGGGCGTCAATGAAAGTTTCCAATTTGCGTTTAATCCGGAAAATAGAACATTTGTAGCGCAAGGAGTCTCAGGGCTGTTTGCTCCAGAAGATGCAGTTCGTTTCTTCATTTCTTCCATTATAAACTCTGTATGACCTCGTATGGTATTCATTCCATTTTCAATACATTGGACTCGTTTTGACAGTGTGTTGATGGTTTGGTTGAGTTGAACTAGGTTAAAAAGATCGATCTGTGTGGAGGAACCAGTATAGGAGCATGTCGCTAAGTAACATGATCGTTAGTATCTTCCGTCCTGGCTAACAAGATGCTGTACCTTTTGCATGTTCACAACGGCGACATATTGGATGTGAAAAGTCGCACTTAACTTGCAAATGTCAATCTCACATAGATCGTTTTGCCTAACTTTTTTTGTCTTATATATATTACCTTTTTTTGTTCTACTCGTGAATAGAGTTATTTCTATAAAGCATAGTGATTGAGAAATTGAACTAACCTACAACGTTCACATGCCAACGTCATTCGAATGCGTTTAGGGGCAGCATGGGGGTCCTGTTCCTCTTGCGCACTCATTCGTTTGTAAGCCGAAAAGCTAAGGAATATCAATGAAACAAAGAGAAACGGAAAATAGAGAAAACCAAACAAATTAAAAAAGCAAAAAATAGATAAATATATCTTAAATAGCTTACAAATCTGTGCATAATAAGCCGTCATGCAGACAGCAATCCATACATGAAAAAAGCCTATGGTTGTGTTCAATTCCAATAAGCACCGACTTAATCAAGATTAGCCTTTTCAATATTATCCTTCGTACTTTGTTTCCTTGTTTATCCTTATAATGCTAAATATCTGAGTTTAACCCCTAACGAAACTTTGGTTCAATCAAGGTTTCCTTTCTTTTTACCTTTTGTGTCTGCTAGATCGATTTAAAATCACTGACTTTTGCCCAATGGAAGGATCGGTCATAGAGTTACCTGAATAAGAAAGCCCCGGCCATCTGTGCAATATTTCAGGTGAATGATGACCATTGCTGAATAGACAATCACTTCTTTGTATGATCTATGAATCTTTCTGGCTACTGCTATTTCGCAGCAAGCGCGGAACCCAATCGTTTATTGTACAAAAAATGCATTTTCTCCTTTTTTGGTTCTTTTTTTTTTCTTCATCCTATTATTGCATATGACACTCCACGGCGCCTCCCTCGTCTGAGCCGTTCTCGTCTTCATTATCGTCGCCTTGCAGTCCACCGCGTTGCATTCGTTGCCTCCTTCTGATAGTGGCTGAAATAGCGGCAATCACATGCCGCGGCAGGATACCATCGGCATCTGAACCTCGTACTCGTTCCTGGTTTCGCGCTACAATAGCATCCTTTTCGTACATATGAGAATACGATAAACCAGGGCCAGCGGTTGGTGAAAATATCTTGACTGTGTTATCGATGCCGGAGACAGCCATCACAGGAAACTTTGGGTGACCTTGTATCACATTCACTGTGTCCTCATCGCCGTGTAAGATCTGAACAATTTTTTCAGTCTTCTTGTCCCACACAAATACATAACCGTCATCACTGCCTGACACAACATATTCGTCATTCAGGCCGTAAAAGTTCACATCTTTTACGGTCTATATTGAAATAAGTATCTTGTTTGGCGAAAGTAGGAAGTCTATTTTCTTACCCTAACGTTACAATGGCCAACATAACGTGATCGTGGTGATACGATATCGGTCCCGCTTTCCATGTTTTGACGATCAATATGATGGCAGCGTGGGATCCAGTCATCATCACCGTTATCATCGCTATCTTCGTCATATTCGTCACTAGTTTCAATATGCATCTCAATATCCTCTGTCCCGGCTGTATCATGGTCAGCTTCATCGTCGTCATCGTCGTCATCGTTTTCTTCGTCTTCGTCAGCATCATCGCTATCGTCAGAAGTACTTGTTGTACTAGTCATACTTGCCGTATCTTCTTCAGCATCCATTTCGGTTACTTCATTAGTATCCTCGTTTTCTGTCGAAACTTTTTGTTCAGAGGGTTCCGCAACAGGCTTTTCCGGTTCTGTGTCCATTAAATCATTCCGTTGCCGTTTGGAGGGTCCACTTTCCGACTCGGATAATTGTTTGCTTGCTGCTTGCGAAGACGAAGTTACCCAGGACTTTTTATACATGAAATCTAACCATTTCCATCGCGGCTCCGCTGCTGATTCATCCGACATGTCACTTCTATCGCTTTCATCATCCATATCCTCCGTGTCACTGTAACCTTCACGTAACTTCGCTTTTTGTACATCCCTTATGAACAGTTTCATCATCGTTTGGCAATCTGAGATACCACATGAATCATTCGCACTTTTGTTTTCAACCGCTTGTTGTCTTTCGCGCAGGCGTGTGGAACGATGAGGTGCGGTTTCAAACGGATCCTCCTCCGGTACTGGTGCCATATAGAGATTTTGTGCTTTTTCTGCATACATCTGTGCTAACGTTAACCAGCCCTGCCGATCTTCACATCCGCTGTTCCTATCCCCACCACTTGCAATCCAGTAACCAACTGCAAGGCACCAACGACCCTGCCAGGTATTCGGTACGATAGATGCTGCTTCCTGCATATGCCGCCGCGCAGATGCTAATGCTTCTCCAGCAAAATAATCTGAATCAGGAGAGGAATCGAGATAAACGCCTCGTTCGTAAATTCTTCGTATTTGTATAGCTGCTTCCATGCACAGCCCCCATACTTTCCGTAATTTGCTGTCATCATCACTTTCCACATTATTCTCAGCATTATTGAACTCTGACAGCACATCATGCAGTTCATCCATTGCTTGGTCAAGATCACCCACTTTGAATAGCCGCATTATTAGATCCATCTCCGAGCTGTGATCAAGTACATCTCCTAAATTGCGTTTGACTCTTGATGTTTGTTTCAAGGTGGCCTGGGCTGGTGTCTCTTTAGGAGAATCGTGCATGTTAAATAAATAGATCCCATCCGAAGACCAACTTCCCAATAGCTACGGGTGAAATAGGGTTAGTTGCCATGGAAAATGAAATCAAAAAGGGGAAAAAGGTCTTCAGAGAGATCCGAACCAGAACTTACTTCTTGGCCGTTTGCATCACTGAATTTACAAGCTGTTACATGGCCATTTCGGCGTCTACTTCCTGATCTTTGTTCCGAGCGAGCAGAAAAACGTCGAACGCATTTTGATGCTGTTGCCCAAGTTTCGTTTTTCCCCGCTCCCCCTCCACCTGGTGGCATTCGACGATCATGCAGGTACAGATATTCATCCATCCCAGCCACGGCAAAATATTGAGGGTGGAGTTTATTCATTGAAAGCGTATTGATTTCCACGCCATAGCGACCATAATCAAGCAAAGGAGATGGGCATCCGTCACGTACATTATCTCCAACAGGTGCCGGGTACTGTCGAGCCGGCCGACGACTGGCAGTTAGGAATGATCGAATAGAATGAGCTGAACATTTATGAGGTCGTCGAAGGTCGAAGTGACGTACGGTTCCTATAGAGGAAAAAGAAAAGGTCAGGTACCGGCAACCTGGTTCTAAGGTATACTTGGGATCCTGTTGTTTACCATCTTCAGAGCATGTCAAAAATTCACTTGGCCTTCCTTCATCCAGACCGATACGTTTCACCCGGTCACTATGGCATGTATATACTTGCCGCAGTCCGTTTTCGATGGTACCGGAGCTGGATGCATTGACATCAAACACACGAACTTCGGCGTCACCTGCTGCGGATACGATAACACTGTCAGATGTATGAGGAATAAATTTAGCAGAGAAGATGTTGGCTCGATGGCCTAAGCAGTGTTGGTTGGATTGAGATTAGAGGATACTTCTCTCATGTTATCCATTTATATTACCTGTCTCAATTGTGTAGGCTAGTCGATAATTGTCAAATGGCATCCATACACATAACCGGAAATCATCTGAGCCTGACAGTAATTTGTCACCTCCACGAGACCAACTATGTATGTACAATTAACGGTTTTGATTTCGCATGTTTTCCCAGGTAAGAAAAGAATCACTTACTAAAGCGAATTTACACAACCTTGATGAGCTTCGAGTTCTTTATGTAATGTCATGCGTTGTAAAATTTCTTCATCGGCATAGACGGTTCGGACTAAGGAGTGCATGAGTTATGAATTTAGGCATTGTATGCCTGTGATTTGAATTACCAAAGGGATTCCTTGACAGATCAATGGAAGAACGGTAACGAGATCCATAACATTCTCTATCGAGTAATGAGCGTTGAACGAGTGCTGACATAATTTTTGTAATATGTTAGGAGAGCGAGAAATTCAAAGTGTGTGCGTGGAGCTGGGGCATAGATATACTTGATTGGGCCGAAAAAAAAAGAGAGAGGGTTACACACACCGACTGCATAAAACGCAAAAAAACAGCACGAAAAAAGAATAAGGCAGAATTCACTGTTTATTTTCGCCCTTCTTCTTCTTCTTTCCTTTTTCTTCTAACTGTAAACGATGGGCAATACACCAAGTTACTATGATCCTTATTATTATCAATTTCCTGGTCCAACTTATACGTACGGTTACGGCTATGATCATGATCCGGTACGACATTTCGCATCTATTCTTCCTCTTTCTCTGTCTATAGTTTGACATCCTTGAGAATATTCTATTCACCAACGCTTATGTTAAATATTAGTACCAAAGTCGCTTTGCTGGTTATTTTTCAAGACCAAGTCCATATCCATTTTATCCGCTCAACTATCCAATGCCAATTTACAACTATGATTATTATCACCCTTACCAATATCATCAACAGCCGCTCTATCCTTCATACTACTACAACTATCCACGGACAGCTCTACCGTACTTCTAAAAAAAGAATAAACCAGCTGACTGCCCATGATACTAACCTCTGGAATTCATTTACGTCTTGGGTCATTTCCCTCTTCTTTTCTTTATACCCCACTTTAAAACAATATATCTTGCGTAGGAATAATCACCATAATAAAGGGGAAAAAAAAGGCAGTACATCATCCTACAGAATACATGCCAGTCTTAATCCTACTTATGAGTAAGTTTTATGTATTGCTTTTCACCACTATATACGTATGAATAGATAGATAGGTAGAAAAAGAGTGAAGATCCTTGTTTCATTATGAATTTTTTTTAGGTCGGGGAACTGTGTACCAGTCAAAGCTCCTCAAGCACAAAACTCAGTGGCATGATCCCCTTCCGAGGAAAAAGGTGAATGACACGTGTTCTTGCTGGGCTCGCCCTTTCTCTCTTTTTCCTTTGCTTTCCTTTTTACTTCTTTCTTCTTTACTAGTGTTTGGCATAATCAACAATGGGAATTGCCTATTCCAAGAATAAAAACGTAAACAAGACCGAAACATGCCAGATATCTTTTTCCTTTGTACTCATTCCATAAAAATGTCTTAGATCGATCCTAATGATTACGAGAAGATTCTATCCGAGCTTGATGATAAGATTCAGCGGGCTGAAATAAAGCTCTCCGAAATCAAGATTCGGCAACGGCGAACAGGAGTCTTATGGATTATTTACAGCACCATTGTGTGGGCTATTTACCTTGCCTACTGTTTCTTCACCTTGCATAATCAAGATTACAACAACGGCACCATTCTTCTCACTATCCTCCCGGTCATCGTACTTCCCATTGGGTAAAATCAAGCAAACGAATAACGTTCTAGGAAATAACCGTGAACCTATGCATAGCATCTATTATACCCGAAAACTTCTTACTTGGTTTTATTCTCGGAAACAATCCTCCGAAGAAACCAATCTAGCAGGTCTCCGGAAAGAGCAGAAATTGAAACTTGAAGAATTAAAAAAGAAAACGTCGTATTACACCACACAATCGCTGTTGGAGCGTTATGATCTGGCAAAGAAAAAGCAAGACACCCCAAAAGAAATGCCAAAACCAGGTAAGGAACATGAAAGAACCTATGGCTTTTAGAAGCATCTGAAATGAACGAAAATCTGTCAAAAAAAAAAGCATCGATGCCAGCACCTCGGATGGGTCACCCAACACTCCACCCTTCTGCACCGTCGTCTCAACAACAACAACAACAGCAACCACAGCAGCAACAACCGCAGCAACAACCGCAGCAGAGATTTATTGCACCACCTCAGGGTGCTAAAGGTTCACATGGTAAGATGATGACCTTGTCATTTGGTTTTCTAGTCTGATGAAATACGCTGTTCTCCTTTATTATGCTTGTAATCAGGATATATGGCACAAAACCCTCGTGCAATGATGCCACCGAAGCAACCTCAATGGTATGACAAAATTGTGGATGCCTTAGTGGGAGATGAAGGACCAGAAACCAAATATGCTCTGATTTGTAACCATTGCTTTGCGCATAACGGACTCGCACTACCACAAGAAATTGATATCATCCGTAAGTGAAACAAATAAGAAAGAAACAAAGGGAGAAGTGACTTAAGGCGACTCACATGAGCAACTAGAGTATGTATGTCCGCAATGTAAGAAGTTTAATCCATCACGGAAATCACGACAGCTGCACCCTGATGGTCCTGTGATTCCTCCTCAAACACCCTCACCTGTACCTTCGCCTCGGCCTGTGTCTGCAGCCTTGTCACCTCCATCGCCTGAGAGCATTGTGAACCATGAGAATGGAACCAAGGAGGCACTGGAGGCACTTCATGAGGCAATAGAAGCAGAACGACAGAGCGGAGCATCCATTGCATCACGCGTACGACAGCGTCACGCACATGAACACAAAGAGGAATAAGACAGTTTTATGATGAACCTTGTTATCCGCATCAAGGCCGAGTTTTGGAGCGTAAACACAGAAAGAGAGAGAGGAGGAAAGAGACGGAGACTCCATGGGAGGAAGATGAACAGTTTTGAAAATGTTGGGATGAAGTTTTTGAAAGAAGAAACTGACACCTGTGTGTGTAGATTATCTCTTATTCATTTGTTTTTTTTCTTTTTTCTTTATAATTTTTTTTAATGACACTGCATTGATTTGTCTGTAGTTGAACCAAAAATAAAGTGACCCACACCTGCGCCTAATACGACTGCTATCATAAGGAATCCATTGAAAGACATAAACACGAGCATCAACCAGAAACTCAATCCAACAAGAAGAGCATACAGACTAGAACGCATTAGAGCTTGTTGTTTGGTATATCTGGACAAAAATTCCATGCTTTGATGAGAAAATTATGAAATGCTTTTTTTTTTTCCCTTTCAGTTTACCCAATGTCTTGTTTCTGTCCGCCTAGCAATCTGTCACGTTCACTATGGTTAACATCAGTGTCACCCTCCACGTTTGTCTCGTCGTGTGAATCGAATTTCTTTGCATTTGCTTCCAACCAATGCTTATCCAATGTTTTGGCTGTGTTGGATAATAATTCGTAGGACGCAGCTATGGCAAAGACGGCAATACAAGAAATGATAAGACCCAAGGCTGATCGGATATGCCACCATTCAAATACAACACAGAGGTCTTGGACTTGCCAGTTGAAAAGCATCTATAGATTGAACATTTGTCAATTTTATATCCAAACACAAAGGCCACCCCCTCTTGTTTTTCGTTTTATTAGGTTTGGAAGTTTTCAGCTTGCATTCATTTGACATGTATGCTCAGGCATAGGGTGGTCGGGCATAGGGTGTTGGTGTTCCATAGTGTCTTCTCTATCTCTGTGTGCGTGTCTTTTTGTTTGTTTTTGTATGTAAGTGTGAATAGAACGTTAAAGAAAGGGGACAAAAGACAAGGATGACCGAGGGCGCGTTTCTTTCTTCCTTTCCGGCCCTAAGGCGTTCTGATTGGCTTAGAGGGCTGTTGAAAATGCCTCTTTTATAAAGTCCGACGAAGAGACCAAAGATTTTAATGCATCATGTTACCTCTTTCCATGTCACGTTGGACGCCCTATGCATCTTTTGACTTCCTTCTCTATATGTATCATGTTTTCGGGGGGGAGAGGTGAAATTAGAAAGAAGAAAGCAGAAATGTATACATGTGTATATATACACTATATGATGCTATAAGACATCAGAAAGAAATGCGTTCGGCTTTTTGATTTATAAACAGCGAACGAGAAAAAGAGGCAAAGAGAAAAAAAAAGGCGCAAAACCCAACTTTGTGAACAGTGATAAGGCGACCCAAACATATATATAAATACATAAAGCCACAACGGAATACATAATGTGCGCAGGAAATAATCTTGCTAGTGCTCTTTTCTCTCTCTCTCTCTCTCTTCTCTCTCACTTTCTAATACCAGGTGCTCTATAAACCTTTGTTTCTTTCTTTCTTTCTTCTTCTCTCTCTGTTCCTCTTCTTTCTTCTCTTTATTGATGTTGTCCAGTTTAAGTTCACACAAGTCTGACGATGCCACAGTCATTCGGATCGTACCTCACCTTGATTCACCCCGCTCACTTGTCTTTGGAGTGATTGAACGTGAATTACGACATGGCATAGTCTTGCAACTCGGACGATTCACTGACAAGATATATATGCCAACTCGTATCACCTTCAAAAGCAAAGTAGTGAGTCGGGGCCATGCCGAATTATGGGCAGATAAAGATGGAAAGGTATATATAAAAGACATCTATATCTATGATTCTTGGTCTATCTGCCTAGTCTGACTAGAAGATATCCTCTTAATAGATTTATCTTCGTGATACAAGATCGTCTTCAGGCACATTTATAAATCATGCAAGATTAAGTCCACCTAATGAAGAATCGCAAGCTGTATTGTTACATGACGGTGACATTATCCAACTAGGTGTGGATTATCAGGGAGGCGTAGAGGTAAAAAAAAAAAAAAAAAAAAAAAAAAAAAAAAAAAAAAAAAAAAGAAGCAAAGAAAGAAACAATCCTGGCAACTAGTTTTTGCTAATGGAAGAAAAAAAAACAACCTGCCATTGCTAGGAAATTTACCGTTGTGTCAAAATGAGACTAGAGATCAACCGATCCCGAAAACGGCTTAATGCATTCAGGTATAATCTCTATAAGATAAAAACAAGAGAGAGAAGTGGGGGACAGAGATATAGAGGTGTTTGTGTGCGTGTGTGCGTGTGGGTGAGTGGGTGATTGTGATTGCCACGAGGGTGCTTTCTTTGTACCCTACTCCTGCCCCCTTACATAAAAGTCTATCGGACCGAACTTCTTACTTTATACTTTTTCCCTTTTTATAGTGTCAATACTTTCCGAAGTCTTCGACATATGCGTCTTTCATCTGAAACAGCATTTCAGATAGAGGATTGCTGCATTTGCCTGTATGCCGTTGCCCCTTCCCAAGCCCTCTTTGTGGCACCTTGTTCTCATAGTTTCCATTACAAGTGTGCTCGACCATTACTACAAAATCATCCCGGATTCCAGTGCCCGATTTGTCGATCCTATGCAGATTTGGAAGCCAGCGTTGCCATTGAGGCCAGTGAGGTATCTAGCCATTTTTACACTTTTTTTTGCTTGCGCAAGTCTTGTTTAAAACAAAAGGTTGACCATCCTTTTTTTTTTTTCCTTCTTTTGCTTTAGGTCATGCATATGCTCACCATGGCTGGATCCGAAAATGAAGATCATCGGTTAGACAAAAGCAGCACAAGTAGTCGTTCCTGTTGTGGGTGTGATAGCCAAGGAAAAAGCACCCGTGAGCATGGAAACCCAACTGTAGGCGTGAGCTAAATGTAACACGCACACGCAGACACACACATACACACATATGTATACATATGCAAAACCACATACTCTTATGCTTCCCCTCTCTCTGTTTTTTTTTTGTTCTCTTTTCTTACACAACACACGCACAAGCTTTTCATACACATGCGCGTCTATAATGATACCATTTATCCCCTTTTCTTTTCTTTCTTGCCTGCTATGTTGTTGAAACGTCATTTTCGTTTTTGTTTAATCACATCTTCTTTTCTTCCCAGAATAAAGAAAAAAAAGAAAAAAAAAAGGTATTGAGCGTATCCACTTTATAAGGTCGACGTTTATTGTGTGTTGAGTTTTCCTTTTTACTCCTGGGATCTGAGACGAGCACCAGCGTTGATGACCTTGACATTCAATTGAGCAGCACGTTCAAGGATACCAACACGCTTCTTGGAGGAGACGTTGTGGGCGATTTCAGCAGCGTAGGTGCGGTTGTGCATCAACAAAAGATCAAGTTCACGGACGTTGGAGACGGTGATCTTGCGGAAACCGTTGGGCAACAAGTGACGGGTCTTCTTAGCCGAACCGTAGCCAATCTTGGGCATGGGAGCAGTGCCCTTGAAACGTCTACGCATGCGGTTATCGATACCCTTGGGCTTTCTCCACGATTCCTAAGACACATCGCATTCCCGTGAGATTTTCTGTTTCCCTTTTTATATTTTATCAAGCTGAATGGTAACTTACACCAACGCGCATGAAGCGGTCGGATTGGTGGCGCTTGAAGGTGGCACGACGCTTCTTCACGATGGTGTGCTTGACGGCAGGAGTAACCATTGTTGCTGTATAGATCGATATAAAAATAAATTTCTGTTGATTAGCATTGGTGCACTCTTCATGGTAGAGGACGTATATAAAAAGAAATCGATGGATGGATGGATTTTGGATATACCTCGAATGGATGGATGTGGAAAGGGAGCGAATCCATTGAACAGGCTCCACTGTCTGTCTTGATGCTCATCAGGCATTCAAAGTCCGAAACCGGATCAAGGCACCGAAAAGGCGATTATGATTTGGTCCAACCTTTCCTCCTCACTCTCCAATCTCTCTCTTTCTCTCTCTCTATATCCCTGTAGCTAATGCCACGTGGAATTGTAAACCCGAAAGCCTTTAGATGTCAATAGGATTGACCCATGGTATAAAATGATACCATTTTAACACGCCACTACCCTTCCCCTCCTCAGAACACCTTGTCTGCTTCTTTCCTTCTTTCTTTCTCTATCGCAGCATAGCTTTCACAATGCACGTTGATCACAAAAGAATAGCCATGGTTACACGTCGATGGTGGCAAAAGTTATACCATCGATCTGGTTCATCTACCGCAGCAGCAGCTTCCACTCGTACCATTTCTCCTATCATGTACGAATTCGAACATTTGTATCAAATGGCCATGGAAGAGGTAAATATTACCATCTACACAACAATAAAAAACACTCATCGTTAAATTCTACCAAAAGATTGGCTATGCCATTGACTCCCAAACATCTTCGTATTACGCATACGATCTTGAAGATGCACAGGCAGCTGTTCAAGCGTGTATTCAACTGTATAATCAATTACCTATCACTGACAAATTGAATCCATGGGCAGAAGTCTTACAACAACTTCAGACTCGACTAGATGCTTTACCTCTCCCAATAAACTAATATGCCTATTTTTTGTCTTCTATTTTTACTCTATTTCATGTTTATTCTTTTTGCAAGTTGCGCGAATAATGAGTGAGGATAACGGCCGTGTTCTATCTACACGCCATAAACATAGGTTGCATTGAGTCGGTTTCTTAGATGTTCCCCCGCTGTGATCACTTTTCCCTCCTTTTCTTCTTCCTTTTTATCATTGGGCGGAATCAAGTGCGATGGAATGGGTGTCAGTGGCACATCGTCTCCTGGGTGGACAAAGAATGGAATAGAGTAGCGATCGAGGTGGTTATGCTCCGGTAAAAAGGTGACGCGATGGAGAGTGGATTTAAACAAGCCATTGGTCCAGAATTCCATTTGGTCACCTACATTCACAATAATGGCGCCCGGAATCAATGGCGCGGCAATCCATTCTGTTCGACTGGCCTGAACTTCCAAACCAGGTACGTCCTTTTGGAACAGAAGCGTGACAGAGCCATAATCCGAATGGGCCCCTGCTCTCACTGGTTCTTTGTAATCGGCTTCGGCGCCACGTGGATATTTCAGGAAACGAAGGATCTGACCCGATAAACTATCATACTGGTGACGAGCGGCAAACCATTGCTTGCCTCCCGCAGACTCGGGAATCTTTTTGTTTGATACAGGAAGGGTTATCGTTTCACAAGAACGAACAAATCATCTGCTTTTTACCTCCAATGCAATTGCGAAAGCTTCCAAGACGCGTGTGGCGGTGGCATGACAAGTCTAAACATACGCAAACACACACACACCATAAGAGCATACCCTTCCCTTTTCTTTCTTTTCCTTCCTTTGTCCCATGCGTCAAAATGACAACTAAAGGACAAACTTTTACATTACCCTTGAAAATGATTGGATGAAGGTCTTGTTCTCTTCAAACAAAGGTGGAAGAGGAGCGAACGATTTACCATTCACAAAGTTACGAAAGTTGAAACCTCTGTTTACAGCCGCATGATTTTAATCATGCCCATGGGTACTTCGTATCGAGGAACTTACTCTTTGTGATCTCCTTGACGTTGTGTGGCCGGATCCAATCTATGACAAAGACAGCCATTGCCAGTTAACTGATCCATTCCTACTCCTGCCCTCTTTTCTAATGTGTGTGTGCATGGATGGATACTTTACTTTTCTGTATACAGACTCGAGTAACCATAATTATCCTCGCTAATCGAGTATTTCCGTTTTTCTTCTTCAGGTTGATCAAAATAGGATTTAGCCTTATGACAAAAAAACACTGAGTGATATGGCAATATATCCTCTTTTTTCTTTACCAGTTCGAAAGCCTGATCAATATCTGTTTCGGGTACACCGTGGTTGATCATGTAAAAGAACCCAATGGATTTGCATGCTTCCAAAACATGCTTAGCTACCTCTGTAGGGTTCGATTGAAACTCTCCAAAATCAATAATGGGTATTTGACTCATAGCGCTCTGAATAAAAGAGAAAAAGAGAGAGAGAAAAGATGGGGCACACGCTGGGTCGTATTTCAGACCCATGAATTTGAGTTTCCGACTGGTACAATGCTCAATCAGTTCGGAGTCGGTGACTTTTTGCGCGACATGAGTCACCGCTCGCCTTCTTTAATCTTCGGGCACTGTCGACAAGCTACTGTCACCGCTTTTCAGCAGTATTTCTTTGTATAGTGAGAGAAATATTATTTGACAGTCCAAGGCGCTCTTGATTTGGAGCTCAACGAGCCATTCCAGTAAAGTACGGATCCTTAGCAACTGCTATTTTTCTTGTACCTTTCTTATGCATGATAGACGTCTACCGTCGAAATATCATGATCCTTTGCCGTATTTCAAATCGACAAATAAGCAGTTTGCCCTTTAGCCAAGCAACATGTAATGTATTTGCTCTTTCGATATATTTCTAGTCATGTTTCCATGAAGCGCTGGGCTTCCCTGCAAACAGACATTTCCTAGATAGGGCACAAAAAACGTTTGATCAACTTTCTTCGGCTGTCCATGCCGTTTATGACGTGACGTAGAAGATAGAAAAGAGCAAAGGGTTTGATACAAGAAAATTTTCCTCACTTTTCACTCCAGGAGGAAAACGAGAAAGATTATGGCAGTGAAAGGACGAGAACCGATGGCTGAATATGAAGGCGACAATTTCACGTATCTAGCTTACACTTGCATGAACGGCAAACTGTGAAACTGAAGAAGGGCACAGTTTATAACACTTGCCATAGTCTCTGGCGCAAAAGAGAGGGAGAAATCGAGACGGCAAAGGCAAGGCAGGATAGTCCGCAGATTTTATTTGTTTGCATGACTCTGGATTCAAGTAAACCTTTCTCTTTCTTCATTCAAACCATGGCTAATGTCATTGAAACTTTAAGGCAATACTTTCCCTCGGCATTAGCTGAAGACGACGTTATCTTTTATTACACTATCATTCTGATTCTGATCATCCCTGCTTGCGTCTTCATTCAAGCACCCTATGGTATGACATGATCACAAATTAGTGTCATGTTCTATTCTCTGGTGCAATTTGTTTGGCTTCTCACCGATCGCATTAATTAGGACGATTCTCTGGTAACTGGACGAAGAGATTCACGTTTAATGGGAAATACAGCTGGTTCGTTATGGAGATTGTTTCTGCCTGTGTCTTGCTATCTACAACAGGTCTGTCGCTGGTCTCCACCCAATGGTTACTGGCGGGTCTTTGGCTGATCCATTACTGCAATCGAGCCATTATTCATCCTATTCGAGCCCCATCTATGGCTCCCATCCATCTCACCGTCATGCTATCTGGCGTCTTGTTTAACGGCGTCAATGGATACACCAATGGTATCTGGTTACGTGACCATGCTGTTCCCTTTTCGGTTCATTTGTGGATCGGCATCGTTCTATGGGCGATTGGCTTCACTTTGAACATTTACCATGACACCTTACTCTTCCGGCTTCGTCAACAAGGGAAGGGTTACTTTATTCCTCATGACGGTCTTTTCGAATACGTCAGCTGCGCCAACTATCTCTCCGAACTGATCGAATGGACAGGTTATGCCATAGCCAGCTGGCCAAGTGTCCCTGCATTGCTTTTTGTAGCTGCTACAGCTGCTAATCTAATGCCCCGCGCTCGACATACACATCGATGGTATCAACAAAAATTTGAAGACTATCCACGCAATCGCACAGCCGTTATTCCCTATCTCTTCTAACCTTAAAGCTTCCCAACCAAACAAAAAGAAATATTAGAATTGATGGATTATATCTCTTTTTGACTTCGTTTGTATTCTGTTTCTTCCTTTTTCTACTGTATGCCTATCAATCTATTCCTGAGAATCTTTCACTTTTTCTTTCTCTAGTTTTTCTTCTGCTAGCCTTTCTTCTTCTTTTCTCTTTCGATATGCTTCTGCTTTTTTTTGTCGCTCTACTTTGTAAAACTGATTCCACATATCCTTACAATTGCGTCTGCTATTCAGCTTCTCTTTGGCCAATTTCATGTTCCTATCGCATTCCAGACACGTCTGGTAGACGATTTGTCGTTCTTCATCTGTCCAAGGTGAACGGTCCGTGTTTGGGTTTAGTGAATAATGGTAATGTTGGGATATATGGCGAGGTGTACGCGGACTATTGATCGCTCGCTTGATCACGGCAAAATTACTGTCGCCGTACTTCTTCACAGCCCACATGATGGCTCTATCTTCTGCTTCTGTGTATCGACCTGATCGAAAAACAAAACCAGAATAAGAAGAAAAATCCCATTCCTCTTTCTTTTTTTTCCCTTTACCTTTGATTCCTGCGTTTTCTTGCCATCGCCAGCGTTCGAGGCATTGACGTGGGGTGCGCGTACCTAGGCCCGCAGCGATCGCAGGCCAGTTATCGTCCGGTCCATATATAGTCACCATTTCTTTCAGGCTCCTTAACTCGGCTTCCGACCATCTTCCGTGATTCAACTTTGGATCCAAGGAGTGCTTCCATGTCAATTTCAGGATATTTATTGGTCGTCTACGGGGCAACTGTTGCTGAACGCTAAACCAGTCGGTCGTTTTCGGGTCTTTCACCAGTTCCCTCAACATATCGAGTTCCTCTTTATCCCAAGGCCCGCGGTACAGTTGTTTGTCCTTCATCTGCATATAGTGATTATGAACGCTTCCTGGCGCTCGTTGGTCAAAAAACTGCGATATTTTCGACCACCTTGGTCCCAATTGCTCGACTAGTTCTAACAGCTTTTTCTCCTCTTCTGGCGTCCATGAACGACGATTACGAATGTATTCGTCCTTATCCAGCTTAAGACCTTCCATGCCTCCCGTGTTGGATTGGCCGGATGTTCCTGCCTCGGGGAAATGAGTTACATGGTCACGCAGAATCGACGTTGTGCTGAAGGAATAGTTAATAATGGCTGTGGGTGCGTTTTTCCGCAGCCAATATCGAACATGACAATGGACATGAACAAAACGTCCAAGCAAACTGGTCATAGTTTCTTTTAATTGGGCTCTATTCGGAAGGAAACTTCATTTATTATTTTTTTTGCTCGATTTGGACGGTCGTCCTTCCCATTGCCAGAACGACCAATCATACGCCAAGAAACCGATGGGCCAATAGGATTTAAAGCTCTAGACAATGGGCAAAAGACGAGATAAAAATGTTCCGAAACTGATGCTGATACGTACTATAAAGGAGAACTTGTTCCTTAACTAAAAGTGTTTTTTAACGAGCGCCTAATGCAGGGTCCAAAGAAGCAAATCCAGTCTTCGTATGCTCTACCTTTCGTAAGGTTTCAGCATATGAGCAATAGCCAATGACAAAGAGAAACAGTTGGAGAGGTTTCTTGAACAGAATTCTATAGCGGTAGTCAATACGGCCTTTAATAGATGAAACTGTATGCCATGCTTTTCCGTGGCGTTTTGTTGACAAAGACCATGCATAGATATTTACAACCCCACTTGAAGCAACAAACGTCGTTTTGACAAGTTGTCTGTCTTTGTGTATAGCATGATGACACCCCATGTCCGGTAGAATAAAAACAATCATGCAGCATTAGCGTAATACAGGAAGCCGATAAACAGTTTTTTCCAGACACACAAGAAAAGATAAATTAAAATGAAGTAATAGCACAGATGGATTGCCTTATATCTCTTAGGACCGGGTGCTTATCCGTGACAAATGTGACATACAGATTGAATTAAAGGAAAAATCGCGTTCTATTGCATGTCGCTGTACTGTGTACTTCCATAACTGAATGTTAACGCGTAAAAAATGGATAATCCGCTAATCATACGCTGTACTCCTGAAATCGCTCATCAGGGTAATTCCTAGTTAGATCAGTGCACCGATTGCCCAATTGACAAGGTCTTGCAAAGCAGGGAATTCCACGATGCCCTGTTGGTCTCTCTCATCAGAAAGGAGACGTTAATTCTTTAAGCACAGGTGTTATCCGGTGCAGAACGCTTGAGTTTCTTCTCGAACAAGATAATAAGATAAAGATAACGAGGACGAACACGAACACGAACATGAAGAAGATAGAAAAGAATTGAAAAGAAACACGGGCAAAAAAATATGAATATCAGAGTCGCACATGGGGTAAGGTTTCATACTAGTAGCGTTCAAAAACAACAAGCAAAGAAAGATCATGCAGCACTTTATAGATATGAGTGAAGGATTACGGAAAGTCATTCAACATGCAAAGACTGAAATAGCGAAGTGTGAACGCAAGATGAGACTTGGTTAAAAAAGGATTTCTTCGCTCGATGCAACTGTCGACGGCCAGAGTAGTAAATGCCAGGGAATACTGGTAATTAGGAACGCATGGAGACAGGGGAGACGCCCGACAGTAGAAATAAAAATGTGAAAGGCCATGGACTGTCTCTTCTACATCCTAGACGCTACATCTCCGATTCCAAATCTAGCATCTATCTGGTTAACAAGTACGCGATTGACCCTATGAACTATAGTCTATTGATTTTTCATCTCATGTTCTTGCCAGCGGGCTTTGGGACAAAAAACAAAACGGAAGGAAAGCCATAGATTGTCTAAGTACAATGACTGATGAACTACCTTACGTTAAGATAACATCAGGACAGTCGATCTGAATAAAACATATTAGCTGAGTTATCACTTTTACAGCCCAACGTAACATGGACAGACCGTGGATGGAATTATGCAGGTCCCTAGCAGGGAAATAAGTGGAGATCTTTTAGCACTTGCGATGGGCCAAACTTTGTTTCCTAATCTCGACAACACAAAAAAAAGCCGCTGAAAATGTTGCATGTGCTCTGTGTTCGAATCGCAAGTAGGAATATCGGTTATGCCGATGGGAGGACATGCTCACAGGACAATGACAAGTCGAAGGAGGAGACAGCAGCAGAGATGTACTACTGAGGTAATCAACCAATAAACAGTGGTCAGCAAAAACGTATCCTTTTTGATTTCAACCCATTCAAGCGTTGAAGCAAACCACGACGGATGAAAGGGTCACTGAAAGAAAACAGCGAACATTATGGTACATTTGTCTATGTCCATAAGCTCTGCCGAAAATATTATGACTCGCGGTCGGGACCAAAAAGCAACTCTATGTATTGTATCTCATCAAATGTGTAACACCAAACCCTCGTTATGCGTAGCCGCCCTTTCACGGTAATGGAAATGATACCGTCCGTTAGTTTGAAAACTGAATCACGAATAAGCACAACTCAGTCATGCTTCTGTAAAGGTATGTTGATACTCATCTGCATATCCTTATCGTCAATACTTGGTTTGGGTTGATACTTGTCTAGAATGACCATTTTCAGACAACCCAGCTAAGGTATGCAAATGCTTAGGTCTGGACGGCGAGGACGGGTCCCGTTTGTTTGCTTTATCTACCAGGAAATACACCATGCACATTTTTATCTCCTGTCTCTTTCTCTAGTTTGCTTTTCGTTTTGCTTACATGGCAAAGTTTCGCACGAAAGCAGTCATGTGCTTGTCAAGATGCATTTGACTCTCTTGATGCATCAATGATAATTACTTATTATGAAGTGTTCTGAACTCTGTGAACTTTGTCTTTTCTTTCCTTTCTTTTTTTCTGCTTTGCTTATTTCTTTTCATTGTGATATCCTCTTCTTCCTCTCTTTCATCTCTTCTTCCCTTTTTCTTATACCAGTGTCTTTTGTTTTCCTTTCTATTCGTGTACTTCAACCAACGGTTATGATGGTTGCCAATCAAGGTACAGCTATCATACGTCAGCAATGCAGTCTCCTTGTCTTCATGAATATCAAACTAAATAAGTGAGATTTCCATAGACAGTATCGCCAGAGGTGAACACGTCTCATGGTTTATGCAACTGCCGGACGAACTGCAGATTAAAATTCTTGGCTTTCTGTACGTTCAGGACCTTTTAAAAGCAACCGCGGTATGTCCATAAGTCGAATGGGGGTATTAGAAGATGGAGCAAGACAATAGCAGGGAGAAGAAAAACAAAAGGAACAGAGCGATCCAAGACAGTATCAACTGATGATGCTTACGTTTCGCTTTGTTTTCATATATGGCAGGTCTGTCGTAAGTGGAGAAGATTGGCATTTGACGGAAGTATGTGGACCAAGTTGGATGTCACACCGTTCTACAAAGTCATCCCTGCTGAAGAGATCGTGAGACTCGGCGTTGCGGCTGGCACATTTCTGAAGGTCGCCAATTTTAGGTAAATACATGCTAGGCTAACTTTTTCTTTTCCGGTTATTCAGCTGATTAAGTTAGAGGGTGTATCCAGCTGACCGGGCATGGCTTACGAACACTTGCCAGTTATTGCCCTAATGTCCAGGCCCTGTATCTGAAAGATTGTAGACGTCTATCGACTCCAAGCATTGCTTACTTCTTACAGAATGTTCGTCAGCTCCGTGTTCTGGATTTATCGAGTTTGGATAGTGTGAGAAATTCCACTTTACAGGTCGTAGCAGAGCTGACTCAGTTGGAGAAATTGAATCTTGGATGGTGCCGAAATATCTCAGGTCAAGCTGTCCGAGCCATTGCGCAAGGATGTCGTGGTCTTCGATACTTAAAACTGAATGGCTGCCCACAACTGGACGAGGCAACAATGGCTATTCTCGGTCAGTTGCCATATCTAAGTCATCTATGTCTTGCGTACTGTACAAGCCTGACCGACAACGGTCTTCTTGAATTTCTTCAGTCATCCTCCAGTCCTCTGACTCACCTGAATCTGTCGAGTTGCTCTCGTCTGACGGACGCCTCCCTGAGACACCTGGCCCTTCACTGCAAGCATCTGAGTCACCTCGAACTAGCCGGATGTATTTTGCTTACGGACCAAGGTTTCTGCTATCTTGCACTACGCCTTCGTACCTTGGTTAATCTAGATCTTGAAGATCTTCAACAAATTACAGGTGCTACGGTCAAAGCACTAGCCAATAATCAGCCTCATCTCGATCGTTTATGTTTGTCGAATTGCACTCAAATAGGAGATGATGCCATTATCCATCTTATACTTCATGGTGTGTGCCATCAGTTGCAGCATCTGGAATTGGATAACTGTACGGTCACGGACGAGGTGCTTGACAGCATTGCCGTCTTTTTGACACGACCTCCCTCTTTAGATTCTAACTTTAGCTTCTTTTCGTCTTTCTCCTCGGAACCTAAAGCAGAGCGTAAACTCAACGTCGAAGTCTTAGATTGTTCGAATATCACCAAGAAAGGAGTACGATCAGCTCTGGCAAAAGCAGGGCCGATGTTATCTATCAAAAGTATCTATTCTTGGAGAGAAGACGAAGGCCAACCTAGTGAAGAAGATGCCTTCCAAGAAACAGGACGAAGGCGTTACAACACCGTGGGAAGGCAGCGACGACGGCGAGGACATAGTTCTCCAGGCCAGCCGCTTGCGGCCAGCTGTATTATCCTTTGATGCCCATTTGACATGGATCTTCATAGTGCAGCCCAAATTCTCCCCCCCTTTTTTTTTTCCTATTTGCTATTTCTCGCATCCCCTGCCCTTCTAGTCTATTTCTTGCATGCTTAACGAATACTTTTGCTTACCGCATTAAATCATACTTCTTTCATCGACTAAACTTAGATGTCGTTCGGTCAGGGATGCACCCACAGCAAATCTGAAACAAGCAAAGCTCTTTTTATATCCGACCCCTTTTCTTGCACACGCACAAACTAAGTTATGATATATATCACTTTATATCGAATTAGAGGGGTTATGGGAGGTCAGCCGAGAGCCGAAAGTTCATTAAAAGAAAGGAAAGAAGGAGCATAGCCAGGATGTAGTAGAGTAATAACACCTTTCGTGTTTCTCTGCTCTTTGCTTATTGATTTTGTTTTTCTTTTCTCTTCCAGATAGAACATTACAATCCTTCCGTTATTGGCAGCAAGTAGTTGTCGAATTATTCTTTGGTTGAGCGGAAGGTGTATCCAACACAACCTCTTCTCGCTGACGTGTTTGCTGCGCCTGTTGCGTATCGATCAATCGCTTCTTAATATCCCTGGAAAAAGATTCGTGTTTAGATCGAGACTTGGCGGAATGCCGTGCTGTTTACCGTGCTAAATCGAAGAAGGCCTCTTCAACACCGATGTTTGCTTTTGCACTTGTCTCCATGAATCGAATATTTAATTCTGCAGCCAGTTGTTGACCTTGTTCCGTGGCGATTACCTTGATTAAAAGAGAAAAAGGAATCAGATCTCTTGGTCTTTGCTTTTCCTAAATTTCGTTGGATATTACCCTTTTGTCTCCCATATCACATTTGTTTCCTATCAGAATCTTATTGACGCCTTCGCTTGCATGTTGTTCGATATTCGAAAACCAGTTTCTAACATCTATTTGTGCGTTAACACTCCGGCCATTCCGTGAGCATAGAGCCTTACTTCCAAATGACCTTTCGTCCGTGACATCGTAGACTAACAATATGCCCATCGCACCACGATAGTATGCTATAACAATAATAGAAGAGAATTCCCTGTAAGTTTTCCCCATTACCAAGAGAACAAGTATGCTAGACCTGTCGTGATGGTGCGGAAACGCTCTTGACCAGCTGTGTCCCAAATTTGCAGCTTGATGCGTTTGCCATCCAATTCGATAGTACGAATCTTAAAGTCAATCCCAATAGTTGTAATGAAGGATGGTGTGAACGAGTCATCAGAGAAGCGGAGCAATAAGCAACTCTTGCCGACGCCTTTAGCCAGAAGTAAAAATAAAAAAAAAAAACATTAACTGCTCCAGCGATAACCCAAAAGCTACGTATGTGTATGTATCTACAACAAAGCAAAACCGAGCGAAATTCTAAAGGTTTTTACCAGAGTCGCCAATAAGTAGTAGTTTGATAAGATAGTCGTAAGATGCACTCTTGGCGGTAGTCATGGTGAGAGTGGGAAGAACAGAACCAGCGAAAAGCCGACCAAAACGCAGAGAGGGATAACTCCACTCCACACGTGACTCTTGCAGTGATTTTTTTTTACCCTTTAGAACTAGGAAAGCAAAACATGAAAAACAGTTCTAACTTGTTTTACCGCTAGTAAAAGGCACTTTAGTTATTCTTTATTCATAAATAAGGAAGCACAATAGGCGCTACAGATATCGTTCAGTCGCGTGTCTCTTAGGGCTGATGCACCCTAAAACGTTCAAGTGCTTGATAGAGATATGACCATAGACACACGATATAACTCTAAGAAATACCTTCTTATAGCGTAACCGGACGTTCAAAGAGCTGCTAGGAATAGTTTGGTCAATGCAACTGGAGTAAGCTAAGCAGCGGCCAAGAACACTTTGGATTGAAATCGATACCGCGCGTCTGTTTAGCCTAAAGGAAGCGGTCAATAGGCGACTTCTTCTTGTCAATATCTTTTCTAAAATGGAATATTGGACATCGGTTTTCCATCTTTTCGCTTTTCATCCGATCTTTGTTATACAAAAACGTTCCGATGATGCCATATAAAAAAAGAAGGTCCAAATCTAAAGTAAACAGGATCCGAGCTAGCTGAGCTCCGGCTGAGATTAAATCGCAGAGGATAGACTCTTTTTATGCTGACAACATAGTGATCACGTTAAAGTATGCCGTATCAACCGGACGGCCATCAAACCTGGAGTAAAAGACACCAAAGAATGTAGTACTAAGTTTGGTGGTAGTTCATTCAAGACCATCAGTTTCCTTTTTTTTTTTTTTCCAACACTCCCCTGCAGGACAGGTCGCGCTTACCATTTTAAGTAACACGCCCTTCCATCTTCCGTTCACAATAGATAGAGTTGGCTTGTCACAAACCATTCCGTTGTTTGTTTGTGTACTATTGGGTTTTTACTGTTCTTTTTCTTATAAGGACAAGTTGTTGGAAAAGAGATATACGTTTTCTTTTTTCTTTAATCTGCGGTAGGTTATGTTTTCTTTTAGTGCAGACCAAAGTGAAATGCAGGGGGTTTAGTTAGTTTTTTTCTTTTTCCTTTGGCTCCTTTCTGTCAACAAGCAGTATGCTCATAATGTATCATTCCCCACGAGCGGAAATATGCATATACAAGGGACAGTAGCAAACCTCTTCTGCTTGTATGTATAAGACCATCCAAAACCACAATTGTATGTTTGAGAGTTTCATGTAGGTTTGAAACCAAACACTTCAAAAACAGCTTTATCCGAAACAGTAGCAAGCTATTACTACTAAGTTTGCTATATTACACGGAAGCATGGTTTACTGAAAGGGTAATCGCTAATGTATAATATGTATCGCCTTAGATCCAGAAGACGTTGAAAATAATGGTAATGAAGGAACACAGATCTTTAGGTTACGTTGTTTAACTTGTTTGTAAAAACTATTTGTTCACTCACCACAGCCTTGGAGAGCTCTTTAGAATATGCGGAACTGCGGCTATTGTCCCTGTCGTAAAGATCATTCTTATGTAGATATTTCAACGATGGCACCGACTAATTGTATAGCTAAGAAAATAGACCATCAATAGCAGATTTCTTAGAGCGTCAGCGTTGACTAGCTCCCCTGCTCAAAGATATCCCCTCTCACTCACGTATCATACGGCGGTGGAATGTAGCATCAATAAGCGGTTACCTACTGAACAGAAATACCTTTCTTTTATATATGTCATCATTAATTTGTTGGAAACGGAAGAATGGTCTAAATCTATCTCGTCATAGCTCTTTGGGAACATTATACATCCTGATCGTTTTGCAAACGCAGATGAACAGTGACGAAACTTAGTACATGTTTTTCTATATGGATACCAAATGCGTGCTCAACATACTGGAAAATTTAGCTTTGCGGTGCATTATCAGGTATCGCTGGACCGCACTGCACTATCACGGCGGCGGTTAATGTCAAGCAAAAATAAAGCAAGTAATGCTATGGTTAATTTTGCCAGTTATTATGTCATGAATATCTATTATGAGTTAACTAGAACAATCTTCTTACTCCATTTATTATCTGTTTACCAGGTGTTTCCATGGCACTTTAAATCGTGATGATGACGACAAGTACTCATACAGTACAGATGATTCCAATGGCAGACGCAAACTTATAAAAGATCAAGCTAAAATATATCTTTCTCAAACATAAGAGAAATGCTGCTTTATCGAAACATTGAATAGAAGGGATCAATTAGACTGTTCAGAAACTTTAATTTGGATATTCTGCCAAGCAAAGAAGTTGTAAGCAATAGCAAGATTCGGTGATCGGCCTGAGAGACCTCTTGCGTCATATCATTCATGTATCCCAGTCAGTGCAGCCAATCTTTACTGGAGTCTTTTGCAGCGACTGATCTTTAACCAAGAGTTCCCTTGGTAAGCATCCATTCACTCTTAGTGATCAAAATCAACAAGTCTTTGTTCATTTCTAGCCTAGGGTGATAACTATAAGAGTTGCTTATGTACAGCGCTGCGTTAGCCAATGTCGGGTGATAGAACGCAAAAACTTGTTCCAGCCAGTATATGCCCGTTTTTAAAATGGCGAGGTAGGAGAAGCCTGCCATTCAGCAGCTGGCAGGTAGACATTCAAGCCCGGCATCTACTTTTATTAAACTGTTCAATGCCAGTGAAGCATCGTCTCCGGGTGTTGTAGCCAAGAAATGATTCTTTTTTAAAATGATGACGTACTGGTGCGGATTACTGGTGCCGAATAGACGGTCCCATTCCAGTAGCCCTTCACATTCCCATAACGGGTCTCTTTTTTTTGCCACAAGTGTTGAAACGATATGAATACGAACCATTCTGATGATTCAAAAGCGAAAGAACAATCGGATCTGTCATCGGTAAAGGAAGATCAAGAGGCTTCCGCTGCTGATCGCACTACAAAAGACAACGAAGAAATATCCCAAGATCAAACTGCAGAGGAATCAGAAGAACCCACTCCGGTAGATAATGACAAGGCAACAAAGACAGACAACG
Organism: Apophysomyces trapeziformis B9324; assembly: GCA_000696975.1. NCBI lineage: Eukaryota > Fungi > Mucoromycota > Mucoromycetes > Mucorales > Mucoraceae > Apophysomyces > Apophysomyces trapeziformis. Next base: position 51,027 of record JNDP01001383.1, on the reverse strand, counting down.
AAGAAAACGTAGAGGGCGCTGGTAAAGATTCTACTCAAGCAGATCAGGCAGATGTTGCCAATGCATGGGTGGCGGAATGGGATGCCAATTCGCAAGCCTATTACTGGTGGAATACCATCACTTACGAGACGACGTGGGATAATCCCACAAAAGACGGTAATGCACCTACACAGACTTATGATTACTCGTCATACTATTATGGATACCGGCAACCAGAACAAGCAGCCGGCTCGACCCCAAGCAACCAAATCGATTCCTTGCTGGACAAAATTGATACACAGGTACGGCCGACGCTGGATGGAGCAACCTCTGGTGGTCATGAACAAGTGCCATATGAGGCCTATTTTGCACAACAAACGCAAGCAGATCCATACAAGTTTCAAGCATATTTCAACACAAAGACGGGCAAATTTCAGACATCCAGCGAAGTTGATCGCTTGAATCCCGAACGAATGTCGATTGAAAACCGAGCCAAGCGGCAAATGCAATATTACTTTGACGTGGACGGTTATATGGAGCAGCGAAACAGAGAAAAGGCATTGGGTATTGGTCAAAAGCGACCCCAATTGACCAAGAAGGATATCGAGCGATTTAAGAAACAAAAACATGAGAAAAAGATGAGGAGAGCTAGAGAATGGTTATGCGATTAGTAGAGCTTAAACAAAGTTAGCTTCATTGAAAAATAAGCAAGAAGTGATACCAGGTTGCTTGTGTTGGATGAACGAAGTATGTTGGCGAAGCGGTACCTGAGTGATCGCACCCTTTTTCAAATGATATTGTTGAAGAAGCTGATGAGCCAGACAGTACTTTTCTCAGTGAAGGTCAGAAAAAGTAAGTGAAATCTGAGGATTTGCTATACATTTCGAGATACACACGCAACTCGGAACATTATAAACGGACTGGACACCTGGTTGGGGCTACAAGGATTAAGTAGGATGGTCTGCCAAAACAAAACTGGCGGACTTCGTGTTTATTTCTTCTACCTTTGATGCGAGTTAAAACGAGCAAAAGGAATATAGTTATTTCATGGAGAACTGTGCAGATCTGGTAATACTAAAAGAAAAAAAAGTATTGGGGCTACAAGGATTAAGTAGGATGGTCTGCCAAAACAAAACTGGCGGACTTCGTGTTTATTTCTTCTACCTTTGATGCGAGTTAAAACGAGCAAAAGGAATATAGTTATTTCATGGAGAACTGTGCAGATCTGGTAATACTAAAAGAAAAAAAAGTATTGGGGCTACAAGGATTAAGTAGGATGGTCTGCCAAAACAAAACTGGCGGACTTCGTGTTTATTTCTTCTACCTTTGATGCGAGTTAAAACGAGCAAAAGGAATATAGTTATTTCATGGAGAACTGTGCAGATCTGGTAATACTAAAAGAAAAAAAAGTATTGGGGCTACAAGGATTAAGTAGGATGGTCTGCCAAAACAAAACTGGCGGACTTCGTGTTTATTTCTTCTACCTTTGATGCGAGTTAAAACGAGCAAAAGGAATATAGTTATTTCATGGAGAACTGTGCAGATCTGGTAATACTAAAAGAAAAAAAAGTATTTTGCAAGGTAGCTTGCGCCACTCTAGACTACTTTTGCGCGGGCGAATTGGATAACTTTGTGCTGAGAGTGACAATTTCACACTAGTATATATTATGGTGACAGGATGCATAAGGTTGATTAAATAAAAGCCGTGCTTTACTGTGCATAGTTCAAATCTTGTTTAAGTCTAAGATAATAATAGGATAGCGTCGTCTTATTGCTTTACTGATGATGTTCGTTCGATGAAGCAGAACGACAAGAACCGATGGGTTGAGCATTGCTGTTGTACTCTCACAACTTACAATGGCCGAGGAAGATGTTCGCATCGGTTAAGAATGGTACACAAGCTGGTCAATGATAAGGAACACGAGAGTGATAATATCCATTTTGTATTCCATTCCGTATTTCTGTTTCATATGGGTGCATTCCTGCGCTATACACTGTCAATCCCTGCAACTTGCAATTTGTATCGTAAGTAGCTTGCGGATGACTCATCAATAAAACGTTACATGTACATGCTTATATCTAGTTCCTTGACAGGTAAATTTTCTTATACAGGTCTTCTAGGTGTTGGGTTGGTGTTCTATCTTTCTATGTTTTCCCTCTTTTACCTGCTATCTTACACTGTATGAGCGAAATCACTTCCATTGTATGTTAAGCGAGCAAATACTTTTTTATCATTATCTGTTGCTGAAGTGTGTAGTCGAGAGTATCTCAGGATGGTGTTTGGTAAGAATCACGACCACCTTTCAGACACCATCCTTTATAAGCGTTTCTGAAACTGTTATCGCTTTGTTTTTTTCTTTAAACTTCTTTCTCTTTCGCCAGAATATGTCCCGCTGTTGGTACGTATTTGATGTTCTTTAACTGTACTCTTGCCCTAGACTCACTTCACGCTGGACAGTGTTCTCGTGGTTGATGCGATCGACGCGCCTTCGCCCTCATGGCCCTCCCGCTCCCATTTTCCCCCTTTCTTCTTCCCTTGCTGCAGGATGAGCACCAGCGCCTCCTCGCTCAGTGCATATGCCATGGATTCGGATAAGATGTCTGTAAGTACTTTTATCTTTTATTAAATAAACAATTGCATACTGATAGCACCTTTTTTCATCTGTAACTCCTGGCGGCTTTTTCATTTTTTAGCAAGCTTTTACTTTTTTTGCAAGCAATCTGTGTACCGTAGGCCACCCCGGATTAGATGCGCCGCGGTTCCCAAAACCTATCCTATACACTGGGGGGTAACTAAAAACACTTCCAGCATATCCTTCCATTTACTAGCCATGAATTATATTTCACGCTAATCGAATGAATTCTATGTTTACCGAAGGATCAAGTTGATATAAGTAAAAATGTACTTCCCGCATAAAGTATATACTAAGGAAGCATATCTACTTTTTCCTTCGCGCAAACTTGGTCCTTTCCATGGACGCAAAATTGATTTTAAAGTAGCGTGAGATGTAGTTCTATAAAAACTAATGGCTCCTTGTGGTATTTCAAGAGCTCAGCGTTCTCGTATCTCTTTCTTATAAAGTACTCTCAAACTTTTTCAACATGCATTTGCCAATAGTCACTCTATACACAGATTCCGGACCTGTGTTAACGTTCGCTACATGAGTAGTACTATGGAGATTAAATGCCTCATTAGGTAAAATAGAAGCCGAAATCAACCTGTTTCTCGAACATAATTTGGTCCCCGGTAATGATCATATCGGATTCTTTTAAAAATTCTGTAAGCGGTGCAATTCTCTTCATGTTTTCTTATTGATACTACATTTCAGTATTTTCTCGGCCATCTTTTCGGTACAATTTGGCTCCTGCTTGACGGGACAGAAATTCTGCGTTCAAGCCAGCTGCTTTATTCAGAGTCAGACCTGTTGTGTCTTGCACAAATACTTGGCAACCTTTTATTCTTGATCACACCCGTGCTGTCCAGGCTCCTGTACAAAAACAATGAGGTGAATCCTACCTTTTGTAGAGTGTAAAGAACTTACTTTTAAGTATCTTGTGTGCCTAAAATAAAATGAAGTCAATTAAACGACAATGATCGAAAGATCGATGAGCGTACATCCGAAACTTCAACAGCCGCTGTATATGACAAGAAACCGTTAACCGGATCGACTGTGGAGACTGTTCAGCCAACAGTTTCTCAAGCGAATCCTGATCTTGATTCGTCCTCATTCCAACCTACCAACAGCGTCTCGGAAGCTCCGCAGCACGATTCGTCTGCCAACACGCCTCAATCACCCTTCAGTGTCATATCCATTACTTCTACAGTAAGCGAATCCTTATCTTCGTCTGCATCTGGATTTGTTCTTGTCAACGCTTCACCGGCTGCTTCGTCGCCTTTAAGTTCCAGTTGGGCTGACGCTGCATTAAGAACTGAAGCAGCAACATCGAACCTAGCTTCTCCTGAAACAAACACAAAATCGACCCAGGAACAAGAAAGACCTGGCGCGTCTACCACCCCTCAATTCGCGTTTGGAAAGACTGAAGCCACGGAAGTGGGAATTCCGATAACGAAACAATCGACATTTCCGTCCTTGCGGGGTGAACATGTTTTTAAAACAAGCAATGCTATCCAAAAACAAGATATCCGCGATTCAGCAAAAGACGGCGATAAAGCTCGAGTTAAAGAGCAAGGTAGCCATAGCAGCAGCCTGAAGATGTCACCTGTTGACGACAGCAATGACTATATGGCGCCGGAAAGTTCACTTTTTATATCCTCCATGGTTTCTGAGGTGCCGAAGGAGACAGCTATTGAAGTTTCCAAAAATTATCTGTCTAGTAAGCTGGATAACTCTGGACCTCCCGCGACTGAATTCAGTAAACCCACTTCTGCTTCAGCAAGTTCTCCTTTTAACGTATCTTACCCGAAAAATAGCGAGTCTTTAACTAGTGCACGTTCTATTTCTGTACTTGATTCGACAGTTAGGTCAAGCCAGGGTAGCAGCGATGCACCATCATCCGCCACGCCTTCTGGAGGCTTTCGGTTTAGATTTGGAAGCGCTACTGTCTCCGAAGCATTTCCGGGAACCTCTAGTTTTAAAGCCCCTAAACAAAAAACTACGGAGGATTTCACAGCAGAACCTTCTGGCAGTATTACAGTGGCTTCAAAACCCTTCGCATTTCCAATGCGAAACAGAAGCGATGAAGAACAATCGGGGACCCCATTTGTTACTAGCTCATCCGCGGTTAAAGTATCTTTTGGCAATATGAGCGGATTTAACACATTATCTAATACGGCTACCGCTCATGCACCGACTACATCTTCTTTTGGCATGTTCAAAAAGTTGGAAGAAAAACCGACAAAATCTGCCGGTGCTTTCAATTTCGGTACATCTGCCAGTAATAAGACTGTCTCAACAGCAGACTCCAATATGAAAAACTTCTCATTCGGTGGATTCAAAACGGAGACCAGCGGAATATCGCAATTGGCTACTCCTCGTAAGAGCGCCGATGTAAAGGCTACTACATTGGCGGCGAACACTGTATCTACCTTTCCAGTGCTTCCTAATAGTTCAGTTAACTCTAGGAGCGAAGCAGTTAAGACCTCAGGCTCTCAAATTCTCCCCATATCATCCAGCGCAGAAAATCCACTACTTAAATCAGCATTCAGCCATGTGAAAGGCAGTACTCAAATCAGTGAGGATAGTCCATCGTTATTATTTGGAATAAGCAAAACCACAACCGCCGTTACATCCTTATTTCCGAAATCTACTATAGGGGAGTCCTCTCCACCAGTGTTTACATTGCATAGCTCAAAATCCACAGAGAAGGAGAAGCAACGCAAAACTAAACCGGTTACTTTTAACCCCATTATCACCACGGATAGTGATGATTCGTCTCTATCGCAAGGGACATCTTCCCTTGATAACTTCATGGAAAAATCCAAAAGCAGCAGCGACGTAGCCGCGCCTATATCATTGTTTTCATTCAGCAAGCCCACTGCTATAGACAACGAACAAAATGGCAGTCCTACAGTTTCACTAGGTCCGTTTAGCATAGCACAAACTACAGCATCGAGTAAGCCTTACCCCTATGCGCTTCCTTTGTTTGGAAACCTTCCAAAACCCAAATCAACAATAGCAGAGGCGTCAAATTTAGCAACTGAAAAATCGGTTGCAGTAGAAAACGGGACTAAAGATAAACCAACTATTGCATCGTTCAATTACTTACCTAGTAAGCTCGCTTCGCCGGCAGCGAGTGCAGCAAACAGCAATAGTCCAACATCGATATCATCTGGGAGTCAGAGCGTTGCGACTTCAGCTACCGTTGCAAGTTCTGTACCGGCGTTGTCATTGGAAGTAGCAGCCGTTAAACCAGTCGATAACGTACCATCAGGACCAGTTACCGGTATTAACGGACTATCGATGGCAAATACAACTGTTTCCATAACAGCAAACGTACAGAAGGAGAACGCATTTTCGTTGGATAAAGCAATCAGTGATCTAAGTAATGCAACCTATCAACTTCCCAACCGGATGCATGTATCATTGGTTACACCTTCCTTATCTGGGCTGCAGTAAGCATGGTATCTTCTTTGTTTCTAATAATGACACTTTTCTAAAGGCAAAACCAAATTGTTTGCAACACTAATTTCCGTATTGATAATATACTGCCCACGACAAGAGTAGGAGAACTTCCACAACAGGCACAACAAGAGCTTGAAGATTTACAACACTATATGCGCACAGAAATGCAGAAAGGTGATTACATGCTACGTCACAACAGCAATAGTACGGCGCAATTGCTGGATAAAACTGCAATGAACACAACATCGCTGGCAAAGGTAAATTACTACCGGTGATTACTATCTCTGATTTCTTTCTTCAGACAGTAAATGCTTTGGTGTGTATTATGAAAGGGCAAATACATGTGATACAGAATTTGTTTGAATCTATCAGCACACAGCTTCGATACGCTGTTGATAGTGCCAGCCTTATTGAAGCGTGCAAGTATCCAGGAGGCACAGCACCGTGGCTTTTTGGTCGTGGCGTTGATGACGAGTAAGTGAAGACATAAACATTAGAAGCGGCAACTGACTCTATAATTTAGGTTTTTCCATTCCCTCGCACTGCAGTTGCAAGCACGCTTAGAAGAGTATAAAAGATGCATATGGGTACATTGCTCGACTGAGTGGTTTCTTCTTGATCTAAATTCCGAATTAGGAAATCGAAAGAACAGCAGAATCATGGATGCAAAACAAGACACAATCTCCTGATGGTAAATAATGATTTACAATATATCAAAGATAACAATGCTGACTCTATTCTAAGATATTGCACGTATCATGCGTTGTCAAAATCAGACATTCTTGGCATTATCCGGCAAAGTGGCGATATTACATGAGGAGCTTCAATTGTATAAAGAACGCTGTTATCAATACGGACATGTCCGTTCCCAGTGACTAAAACGAAAAGAATCGAAGCATAAGTATGTTAAACTAAGTAACATACCATTGTTGAAATTACCTACATTATACAAGAATAAATGATTGAGAATATCCGCTGTGAGGGAGTACGGTGCTATAAAAATATTTAGTAAGGTTTTGAACGTCATAGTTCGGCTTACCTGGTCATTGGTGGCCTGTGATTACCAAAATAGCCTATTCGATATGTCCCGGCTAAACCGTGAGAAAGAGTATATGAGGATGCAAGAAGATAGATCACGATGTTTTTCTATACCTTCTGTATTCTCGTCAGTAGACCATTCGATTGTTGCTTCAGAGTGTCCCAGTAGTCTCGCCGTATATCTCCATCGAAATCTACGATATCATATAGTGTGAGAAGTTTTATCGCTCTTGATATTGAATGCTTCTTAATTACATTGTGTCATAGTCGCTGTCAGTTCGGACCACCTTCCATTCTCCCGATGATTCATCTTTTCTTTCGACTGTGAGAAAGGTCTTTTCAGCCATGACATCATTTCGTGGGTTTCCTGCAACGAACACAGCCGTTACTGTGGGACGGGTTGTTCGCAGATATACTGGATGCACATCCCGGATGACGTCCCCGAAGTTTCGGAATAGCTTTGGTCTGTCTCCGCCAAGCCTCGGTAACCAGTGGAATGCTCTCTTTGTGTAGTCCGGAATAGAGGGGAGCCCACTGACAGGTTTCCCGGTGGCCATGGCCGTCGCTAATACTTCAAAAGCCTGAATATAAGCCTGTAGTGTATGAGGACCGTATGGAGTCTACCCAAGCAAAGTTTTCACTGGATGAGACGCGTGCAGCCGCTTCATGCAACTTACCGAAGCGCCTTCGTAGCGCTGCATCTGATACTCTTCGTAAGTCGTACAATAAGACTAAATCCGGGCATAGAACGCCGTGAGTAAAAAAGAAATTGATAGTGCAGTTTTAGTTGTGACAAGGTTATTTGATACATACGGCATAACCATTAGCGGGTCCAGACTGGATCACGGTGATGTTCTCGCCCACACCGTGCTTTTCAAGCACAGCCTTGATTGCTTGGCGTAAACGACGACCACTCATCGTTGTCATTTCCGAAGGGACACCTGCAATGAATACATTGCCAATGCGCAAAAGTTGGATGTCTAGTATCTTTGGCTGCCAATCGTACGGAATTTTGATTTCCCCTGTGTCTAATAGAATGGGTTTGGGTTTCTGACACTCGATCTGTTCTTTTGTTGGTTTACGAATAAAGTTCTTAATCGTATCCCAAAATCGTACACCTTCCGTCGTGTTCTAATCGCCCAATGCATAGAAAAAATAAGAATATACGCATGTAGATTCTGTTACACAGCTACCTGATAAAATCCATCCAGTGCTGGGCCATCTGTGGTACCTGCAGCTAATATGAATTGGTTAGATTACTGATAAGGGCTGGATTTATCACCCTTACCAAATGCATATCCCTAAAGACGATGATAACCAATCAGTATTTAGCCCATTACAGTTACTTGCCGAAATGAAATGAAAAACACCTACCATGGCGGGTAAACAAAGAGAGCCGCTGATAGAACCATCTGATCTGCGTAAGGTTTCATTGGTAATATCCCAAAACATCTGGCGGTAATCAATAGGTCCATTCAGCATGGTCAGGGGTTGCTGAAAGAATAGTTCCAATGCTTTATCCGCCTGATTTTGACCGATGATCCGATTTGATTCGTAATCGCTGACCTGCCACGCTGGCCCTCGACCAGAGCAGGTAGAGCCTGAAGGACACCTGGTATCACGCGAGCCATCGCATGGGATATTTGTGCCAGTACAAAAAGCGCCTAGTGTATTAGGGCTTACATCACCTTCGTTGGCTTGCGCAAATGCAGCCACAAAGGGCCCCTTCCCTGGCAATCCTTGGTTGATCTTTCGCTCGACCGCATAGGCCGCATACCCCTTGTTGTCCCCGTTAACCAATCGATTAGTGCCGTTCACAGATACGCCATGGACAGCAAACCTAAAAATTCAGGTCAAAAATAAATGAGGGGTCTTGTGTGGCAAAAAAAAATGATCGATGTGTATACCAGCTAATTAATCCGAGATCTTGCTTGCTTTGTAGTCCTTTAAAGCTTAACATCGTCATGTCCTTGTCCACATCGTACTTATATTGAGATCGTTCCTCGACAGGATTTAGAAGATACGCTGCAGGTGATCGATTGATATTCGTATTTAGGAGCTCTCCCCTTGACAAGGTGACAGACCCCTCTTCCAAGTTATTGTGTGCCTGTATAATAGAACGAACGATGCCGTTCACCATCGGCTGTGTAGTTTCTTCAATCCATCCTAGGACTGATATCTCGTAGAGGGCTGAATTTCACGAAAATAAAATGAGTTTCAAGAGGAATAGGATCAGAGATGCGTCAACAGGAACGGGCAATAAGGAAAAGACTTACTGTATTGTAAGTATCCTCCCATTCCGCTGTGGGAATGGGTACTAGAGAGCATTACATTTTGTTCTGTATAGAGATCGCCATAAAGATCCTGTAACCCTGCAATGACTCGTTGTTTGACGATTTCGCCCATGGATTGGGTATCCGTGTTTACAAAGACGATGCGTTTGTCATTATCAGCAACAATGAAAGCGCGAGCATAGAGACGTTGCAATATTCCTTCGCCTGTCTGACTTAGGTTGGCATAGCCCATGAAAAGAATATCTGTCACTGGCCCAGTAATATCGGCAATGCCCGTGCCAATTTGATAAGCAGCCACCGTGGCTGCATAGAGAGCCAGGAAAATAGGAGAGAAAAACATGAAAAAAAGAGAATAGCAAGAAGTCATTGTTTTTGTGTGTTTGATTTCCTTTTTTTTTTTTTTTTTTTTTTTTTTTTTCTCGGGGGATAACCTCCTTTTTTCGAATGATCTAAAGTATGGTTTGTTTTTTAAAGAAAAAAGCAAGAAAATAGATTCCAGGTGATCCTGTCAGCTCCTAGACGGGTGTGCGTCATGGAGAGAATCGTCGTCTTCATGTGGTACGGCAAACAATTGATGTTCTTCCTCCTCACGCGGTACTTTGTACGTTTGCGACCAATTTCTGTAATTGCCATGCTTGTTCTCGTCGGATGACCTTGATGTTTTTCAAAGTTAGAATTTTATTCTCCCACATTTGTTGCTTTCTTTTTAATTTTTTTTTACCTTGCAGAAGCTTTGCAATATTCAATGACTAATTGTGCAGAAGTCAATGCACTGACCTATCCATTCCTGTATTTTCAGTTACTCTTATACTTCCATCATGCATAAACTTTACCACGACGATAAATAATCCGGTGTTAAAATACATGGTGACCAACATATACCAAAGTCGAAGAATAGTGGCTATGCAATACAACCCCGTACGCAACAGAATATGTCTACCTATACGTCTAGCCGATCTATAATCCGCATAGTCCAAATAATAGCTGATAGCGCGTTCTGACCAGCATATCGCAATCACCAACAGATAACCGCCTATCAGTCGAGGCGTGTTGCTGAGAATGAGTGATTCGAAAAGCAAATGGACTTGTTTAACATCTAAAGTTTAGTCCCATTAAAAAAAACATGCAGCTGCTTTCAGGTTTTACGGCATGTCATGGCTCACCACTATGGAACCACCATTGCATCGGTTTGACAGGTCCATCCATATTCCTAAGTGCTAACAAGTTCCAGGAAAAGAAATTCAAAATGAGACTAAAATAGAAATAGCCACTAGCTTGGTTTGTCCTTGCTCTGATACAAACAGCCATACACATACATACACGCTTTACTGGGTTGCGGCTCCAGTTAAACCTAGCTATTATTCGTAAGGTATTTGTCTTCCGCTAAATTCAATAATGCCATATCCGTAACCGGAAAGAACGAAATTATGGCCATTTTCGATCATAAACGGTCAAAATGGAACCGAGCAGGAAAACTTGGATGACGCAGATTGGAGCACTAGTAGCGGAGTCTGGTTTTGTTCCACAGAAAGCGAAGCTGTAGTCTTCATCACTTCACCTCATTTGACTTTGGTGATCTTCGAACCAATCGAGAAGAAACGAATCATGGTACATTCTATTCTTTTCATTTCTCGCTTTCGTTTTCTTGTTTGTAATTAAGACGAAACAACAAACATGGGGGAGGAAATAAGCGGTTTCAGACGTGAACGCGCCATCTGGACCTGAGAGAAATTGGGGGAAAAGCAGTTGTAACATAGGCAACTCCGAGGAATCAACCTAATGAAGACGAGATGACTAATGTAACTGTTTGTTGCTTTCTTTGCTTCAGGGCATGCGAATAGATATCAAGGTACAGGTGTCATTGACCTAAGATGGCATACCTAAGATTGGACGTTTTTTTCCCCTCTAATTTAGCGCAACCTTCTGTCGCGTTCGGACCGTGTCAAAAGCGTGGACTTGCATCCAACAGAACCTTGGGTGCTTGCGAGTTTATACAATGGTCAGGTTTACATTTACAATTACGAGACCCAGGTAAAACAAGCGCAAAACGAACGCTAATTGAAACTAAGCTAAAAGCACGCATTTTAGGCGTTGGTAAAAACATTCGAAGTGACAAAAATGCCCGGTAATTCATATAGAAAATGCAAATAGAAGAATAAGATCAGTTAAACTGGGTTGTTTAACTGTTAGTGCGAGCGGCCAAGTTCATTGCACGCAAGAATTGGATCATTACAGGTTCCGACGATTCACAAATCCGAGTGTTTAACTATAACACACACGAAAAGGTGGCCAGTTTTGAAGGCCACCCTGATTACATCCGTTGTCTTGCCGTTCACCCTACACAACCACTCGTACTCTCCGGTTCAGATGACATGACGATTCGTTTATGGGATTGGGAGAAAGGATGGAAATGTGTCCAAGTACGTAGGGAATAATATCCATCTTGATAGAAAGCACAACGCTGATATACAGGGTGATTCAGATGTTTGAAGGACATTCCCACTTTGTCATGCATTTGACATTTAATCCGAAAGATTCCAACACCTTTGCTTCTGCTGGCTTGGATGGTCTTGTAAAAATCTGGTCGCTGGGGTCCAATGTCCCAAATTTCACGCTCGAAGGTCATGAGAAGGGCATCAACTATGTCGATTATTACCATGGTGGCGATAAGCCTTACTTGATCTCTTGTGCTGACGATAAGTAAGTCTGAAGAAAAGGGTTATGAAGAAGGCAGAAAGTTTCGTTTTCTTATTCATATTTGATTAGCTTGGTGAAAATTTGGGATTATCAGAACAAGAACTGTGTACAGACGTTGGAAGGACACAGCCAGAATGTAAATTTTGCTTCGTTTCATCCAGAGCTTCCTATCATCATCTCGGGTTCTGAGGATGGTACCGTGCGCATTTGGCATTCGGATACATACCGTTTGGAGAATACGTTGAACTACGGTTTAGAGCGTGCATGGTGCATGGCATACCAAAAAGGTGGAAACAACATCGCGCTAGGTTTTGATGATGGTTCCGTTGTGATCAAGTTGGGACGAGAGGAACCAGCCGTTTCAATGGATAGCTCTGGCAAAATCATCTGGGCTAAGCATTCGGATATTCAGACTGCGAATATCAAAACCGGTGTTGGTATGAGTTTTGTACAAATGATATATTTTCTGTTAGATAATAACGCTGACCTTATCGTAGATGAAAGCGTCAAGGATGGCGAACGTCTTTCTTTGCCAGTAAGAGCTTTGGGCAATTGCGAAGTATACCCTCAAAGTCTGCAACACTCTCCTAATGGGCGTTTCGTGGTTGTGTGTGGTGATGGAGAGTATATCATCTACACCCCGCTGGCATGGAGAAACAAGAGCTTTGGCAGCGGCCTGGAATTTGTCTGGGCAACTGACTCTAACGTGTAAGTTACAACCAAGACGATATAATTATGTAGTATTTATTTATCCTTTTTACTTTGCCTTGACGTAGTTATGCGGTTCGTGAGTCTTCTTCGAAAGTTCAAATCTTCAGGAACTTTACAGCACGCTCCGGCTTGTTGCCCAAATTGAACTATGCCGCTGAGGGTATTTTTGGCGGAGCTTTGCTTGGTGTACGATCCAGCAATTTCCTAAACTTCTACGACTGGGAGAGCGGTTTGGTTGTTCGACGCATCGACGTCGAGGCTAAGAATGTGAGGTTTATAAGTGGTTTTGTTTATAGTAGGTCTAATGTTGGGATAGGTCTTCTGGTCCGATGCTCGTGATTTGGTGGCTATTGTGTGCGAAGAGTCCTTCTATGTACTTAGATATAATGCTCAGGCGTACGCTCAATTCGTAGAAAGCGGAGGAGAAGTGGGTGAGGAAGGTGTTGAAGAAGCCTTCGAATTCGTCAACGAGATTGCAGAGACGTAAGTGAACGGAGCCTATAGCGTGGTTTCGCATATACTGATCTTTTGAATCAGTGTAAAGACCGGTGCTTGGGCTGGTGATTGTTTCATCTACACTAACAATTCCAACCGCATGAACTATCTTGTTGGAGGAGAGACTTTCACAATCAGCCACTTTGACAAGTATGTATTTTGGTCCCTATAAAAGATAAAACTGATATTTGGTTTAGGCAAATGTACTTGTTAGGCTACGTTCCAAAAGATAACCGTATATATTTAGCCGACAGGGTAGGCGAAGATTATTGAAGAAAAGCGATGTGACTTACCATATACGACAGGACGTCAATGTGTATAGCTATGCTCTGTCATTGAATGTTATCCAGTACCAAACAGCTGTGCTCCGTGGCGACATCGAAGCAGCAACAGCGCTACTTCCTACAATCCCAGAGGACCAGCGTAACCATATTGCTCGTTTCTTGGAGTCTCAAGATATGAAAGAGCTTGCTTTGGAAGTTTCCACTGATTTAGAACAAAAGTTCGACCTTGCATTGCAACTCGGAAAGCTGGATGCCGCTACGGAAATTGCCCGCACGGTGGATAGTGAAGCTAAATGGAGGCAGTTGGGTGATGTGGCTTTAGCAGGGTGGAAGTTTAGCCTGGCAGAAGAATGCCTTCAAAAGGCAAAGGATCTGAGTGGTCTCCTGCTATTCTACACATCTAGCAAAAACCGTAAAGGCATTCGGGAAGTAGCAGATCAAGCAGGTAGGCAGACAAAATCTTTGTAATCAAACGAGACGGTATTGATAGTTTGAAACAGTGACACAGGGTAAAAACAACATTGCATTTACTGCTTTGTTTGAGTTGGGTGCGGTTGAAGAAATTCTCGATCTCTTAGTTAAGACCGACCGTGTTCCCGAAGCGGCGATGTTCGCGCGAACTTATGCACCGGATCACATATCTCGAATTGTGAAACTCTGGAAAGCTGATCTTGAGAGTAAGGATCGAACCAAGACAGCGGAGAGTTTGGCAGATCCAGCAGACTATGCAAATCTGTTTCCAGAACTTCAGAAAGTCGAGAAGCCGCTGATTGATGATAGCGCCTAAAAAGATACATATTATTACTATAAAAATTTTCGGTCTTTTTCTCTCTTCATCCCTTGCCTTTTGTTTTACTTTTGACCAGTGTTTCGACAAGTAGGATGATAACACACAACGGGGCTGCAGTGCGATCCTATACTCAACATGCAAAACGCAACTTACTGTACGACTTAATAAGACGTGCTGAGCATGTATGTCGAAGAAGATGCATATACGTTTCAGATCTGATTGATGAAACCTTATTGTTAGTGGCAAAAGTAAGATCAGTGTGCAACCTTGTCTAATAAGAACTTGGATATCGAGCAAGGCATTAAACCCAAAAGGTGGCATATAATGATGGCTGAGCTATCCCTTCTCCTTAAGCTCCCCTTGCAATCATGCGCACTGACAGGGATCTGTCGCGACTAGCTCCTCTGAAGACAAGGAGTTAGTAACTTGCGTCCTTCTCATATTCTCCTGTATTAGCACCCTTCTTCAGGAGAGTTCAGGCTATGGTTAGCCCATAGACAGAACTGTTTCAAACGATTCAAGCTAAGGGCATCGCACCCTTTGTAGAGGGGATGCTTTCGGTGAGGAGAGGCTAGACCAAAGATCAACGGAGCATGCTATTAATTTGTTTTGCTTTTGCTCATATCCGTTATTGTTGTGATGAATGAAGCTCTTTGCAAGCAGTATACGTTTATGAAATCAAATAAAACAAAAAATTCGCCCTACGGGCAGTGTCTAATTTATTTCTTCACTGCTCGTCGTCTTCCTCCCACTTTAGTCCCTGTCACATTCACCGCCTCCGTTTTCTTCTTCTTCTTTTTCTTGGATTGGGTCTCCCCTTCTGGCTCAGTTGTCTCATCTTTCTCATCGACATCCTCCTCCTCAGACTCCTCAACTTTGAGCTCCTTAGGTTTGATACCAAGAACCTTGCGTACAATAGCCAAAGGCCATTGGATCAGATAGACATCTGTCACCGTTGGCTTCTGCACCCATTCTATGTTCAAATGCACCGGGTCTTCGTCACCATCTGGATAAACAACAAGATACGTGTCCGATTTCACCTCACATTGCAACGTGCGATGGCCGACATCAATGTAACTTCTGCCAAGAGTAGGAGCACCGTGGCCCTTAGGCACTTTGTAAGCCATGGCGGCTCTGGCGTCTTGGATAAAGTTCAGAATTCTTTTCTTTTCCTGATGGTAATTGATACGTTTCGCAATGAATTGCATAACAGCCGTGAGAAGAACCAAAAACACAAGCACTGTGCCAAGTCCAGGTCGAAAGCGTGCATAGTAGTAACCTGTGCCGCGCCATCTTGGCACACCGTTCTTATAAAAGAAGTTGTAGCGTTCACGCGTAGTCGGGTTGCGGAGAATGGCAGCGATCTTGCCGAGACGTGCAAACCTTTCTTTGGCATGGGCGTCGTTGACATTCTTGTCCGGACTAGATCGATGCTATCTGCATCAATCTCTGTTCTATTACCTTACCACCAAAGACTTTGAACTTACTGTAATTGGAGAGATAGCTTTCGATAGGCTCTGCTGATTTGAGAAGCAGTCGCTGTGGGCTATCCATCAATCCGCATGGTTACTAAAATAGGTACTTTTGCCGTAGCCACCCAATTCATGACTTACGGGGACATTCATCCAGCTGTAAAAATTGACGCCTTTTCCCTCGGCTTTTTCAAGTTCATCAACGAGATCGAAAATCTCAAAGTCCTCTGCATCGCGATCGTTGACAGTTAGATTAAAGGGCTATCCCATGCGGCATTTTAAATACCTTGACCCCATGCTCTTGCAGATGGAACAAGACTTAGAATCACGAAAAGCACGATGAAAAGGGTAGAAATGACATCCGTGCTTCGGATGAGCGTGCCCTTCTTCGAGCGCAACATGGTCAATGTTACACGTAAAAAAAGTTCGCGGTAGATAAAGTCAAATTCCTGTCAAGCTGGGATTCGCTATTTGGCATCGGCCAATAGCTGATAGCATTAGGGAGCCTTAAATCTATCCAATGACAAGTTAGCATTCTATATTTCAAGCGAAGCGCTGCATGTGCTACCTTTATCGAACTGTTCAAGCTAACAAGCTCTATTTCTTTTGTAATCTACTGGATTATATTGTGTAGCATATTTCGTGAACTTAGACTTTTTTCTAACCGTTGTTTTCTATGAAAACGTGCTTAATATTCATTTTCATCAATTTTGGGTCCTTTTAGACAGTTTGAATTGCTGAACCCGTCACAGTATAAGCTAGCTATAGAACATCTCATATCCGATTTTTCCTAGAGTCATCGCAACCAAGAAAGCGTAAGCATAATGGCAAATTATCCAAATCTAGCACTATATGATCTAAAAGCTTATCATAATAAGATGCGATATCAAGAGAACGTGTAAGCAGAACAAGGTTTGCATTGAGAGCTTGCCTGTTTGCTCATCGATTATGGTGCGAGCCCTTTGCCAATATCCTTCTTTCTCAATTAAAAGGACCGCAATTTTGCTTTAGTTAGGTAATGAAATAATATAAGCTCGTCAAATAACCAGGATATACGCGATTCGGTCAAGTAAGAACGCTAAGCTCACATCATCCCTCACTGTCCTTACCAATAGTTTACAAGTGTCGAACTAACATGCTCCGGGTTGTTTAGGGTAGTACTGCCTCATGTTTTGTGACGCCACAAGGCATAACGAAAAAAGTAAATAAAAACCGTCGAGATTTGATGATAACGCGCGATGATCTTAATTTAATAAACTGTCTCAGGTTAGCGATCTATCACTTCTATACGGTAGCATCATATAATGGCAAGTGAAACGTGGTTTTTTAGGATTATATGCTACTTAGCAAGAAACACATATGCCTTCCTACCCCTACACAATACATGAGAATGGGTTTATATTTTGTTTACCAATGAATTGCAAGGAAGCAAACTTGATAAACGTATAGCAGTTATCAGCTTGCATGATTTCGCTTAAAGAATGGCAAGCAAAAAATGGGAGCGTTGTATCCGGCGTTTAAAATTCCGCCGGATTTCTTCTCCAGTACAGGCGTCGCCTTCTGTGGCGGAAAAGCTTTGACTGCACATCTGACCTTACCCTTTGCGATGCCTAAAATTGTTCGATCATCTGTTGTTTCTTCATCGGATCAAACTGCACAACCAGAAGAGCAACGTCACGCTCTCCACGTATATTACTGTCTATGTTCAGAATTTCTGCTTGTGATCGATGCTGATATTCGACTATTACCCCGACGAAGAACGGATAATGCCATCGTGGTATCCAACAGTCGACGGACATACAAATTAACTGCAGAGCCGTCTGAATGCGTTATTATTAAAAGGTTAGATCCCATAATTACTAGCTCAATGATCGACTGAATAATCTTGTACAGGCGGGAGGGTTTCGAAAGGCAATATCGATACCGATGTCCAAGTAAGAAGGCTAGGCTATAACTACCGAGCTTTTATGACTTATTTGGGTTCATATAGGATGTAATCTTTGGATTGCATATGAGATGACCGAAAACCGCAAGCGGGGACCGTACACTTATCTAGTGGACTGTTCACTTACGGATATCCAAGGACGGGCACCACCTAATGCCGTGGAAGATATCCCAGCTGTCGAAGTTCAAAGCAACGCATAAAACCTTTATTCAACGCAAGCAACGTAAAGAGACGAACATAATAAATTTTTTCATCTTCTTTCAAACTATTCCACTAATCGTTCAGTATGTTCATCGTCTGCAGTATTGTTTTGTGTGCTCGTCAAGAGTTTCCTCAACTTCCCTCGGGATATCGATGGACAATTATTACTTCCATTAATATCTATAGCTTTGACATATACAAGGTTAGATAACATCTCATAATATGCACCTGATGTTAGACGTTGATACGGACTTATCTGTGCTAACCACAAGAAATGGTGGTCTAAATATGTTTGATATTTTTAGCTATGAACGGAATAAAAATGAATAATACGTGCCCTTGTTGACGGTATCAAGGTAGTAATGGCTATGTTTGCTGCTTTTCATATTGAAAGTATCATCTCCTTGTCTCGCAATGAAGTTTCCTCGGAGTTTCGTTGATGTCCTTTGCACCGAGGTAATCAAACTCAGTCGGTCGTTGGCGAGTCCAACGGGATCAGCACGGTGCGCCTGAAAGAAGATCCCTCCTTCGTTTTAGTATGGGTAAGGCGTATCCATGCCATCGATCGATGCATCCATCTCAGAACAGCCACTAATGACGATTTAAAGGTATCAGCCGTGACTCCAGGCATAAGCGATCGTAAGCAATTCCGTTCCTGAAATACAGAAGCATGCAAGAATGACACGTCTCACTTAATTCTCCCCTAGTGCCACCGGTGCCAGACGTGTTCAGTACAGAAAGAAGAGAAAGTAAATGAAATCAGCACGATGCAGATAAAATGAGCCGAGAATCTGACCAAACGAAACGAATTTGCTTTTTAGGTTTGAGTTGGGTCGCCAACCTGCCAGCACCAAGCTCGGAGCTAAGCGTATCCACTTGGTCCGTGTTCGTGGTGGAAACTATAAGCACCGTGCCCTTCGCCTGGAAGCCGGTAACTTCTCATGGGGTTCTGAAGGTGTGTCCCGCAAGACTCGTGTCTTGACTGTGGTCTACAATGCATCCAACAACGAGCTGGTGCGCACAAACACCTTGGTCAAGGGTGCTATTGTCCAGATCGACGCTACTCCTTTCCGTCAATGGTACGAGTCCCATTACGCCATTACTCTCGGCAAGAAGAAGGTCGCTGAGACTGAGACTGCCGTTGAGAAGAAATCCAACAGCGTCCTGAAGAAGATTGAAGCCCGTAAAGCAAATGCCAACGTGGATTCTCTCTTGGCTGATCAGTTCAATGCCGGTCGTCTCTATGGTAAGCTTAATTGTTTTAATTGCAATAGAGAGATAGGCTCATGCTGTAAACAATAGCCATTATTGCTTCGCGTCCCGGTCAATCCGGTCGTTGTGATGGTTACATCCTTGAGGGTAAGGAACTTGAATTCTACGTCAAGAAGATCAAGGTAAGACAAGAGCTTAGAAATAGCAATGGTTCATTTGTCTAATCAATTGATGATAGTCCCGAAAGTAAAAAAAGGAAATCACCCGAGAACACCGGATATCGCCTGCAATTCACACTCTTTGCATGAAACAATAAACCACAAAACCCAATACTTCATATATATGACAGACGAATTTATTTTACGACACTTAAGTTTTAAGCAGTTGGGCAATGAATTTTTCTCGCTTGTGCTTGGCATTAGCCGGGTTACGTTCTTTAAAATCGGCTTTGGGTCGCAATAACACTGTAAACGTCTCCACTATATAGGCAAGTGATAGGAGAAAGATTATTTCAAGTCAAAGAAAAGAAGTGATATTGACTTACCTATACGATCTTTTCTTTCATGCTTATGGGATGTTGGCGCATAGTTTATTGCGTCCTTCAGGAAGCTAGTGATATAGTGCAACACGTTCAAATGAGCATGTGGTAGACTTTCCATCAGCTAGAATAGGGAATTAGCTACCAGCTTGTTAAACCATCATAAATTACCAGATTCATTGCTTCGGGCGATTCCCCTGCCTCTAAAGCTCGCAAATACAGATTCGTTGGTATAACAGGTTCAGGAAGACATTCCAAGAACGCCACCAATACATCCACCATGGAATTAGCAGCCACTATCTCCTTTTCGGTCACAGTGTCAGCGCCTGATAGCTTGTCTTCACCAGATGCTTTCGTGTCTTTGCTGTTGGAATCGTCGCCATTCGGAATTACGATATCGAAAGATTCGCCTGTATCTAAGCACTTGCGAATATAATCGGAAATAACACGATCACCATGATCCACGAAGAGAGTTTCCTGACAAGCAGTTGCAATAAGTTGATTGTCCAATCTCTTGTTAGCTTACATACAATGCGGAACATGTGCCTATTCCACAAAAAGTTTAATAGCCGCCACAACTCTTTTGGGAGTGTTGCTTGCTGTGCTTGAGCTTGGTCTTCTGTGTTTGATGGACTGTGCGACTTTTTAACTGTGGCTATTTCGCTGACAGGCACCGTCATTTGAGATAGTCGAGGAATTGGGACACCAAAGCATGTAGGAGTGTATTTTCCGGAAACGACAATGAAAAAGTCCTTGCCATTTTCCAGACGAAGAACCAAAATATCATCAATCTTTTGTTCACCTTCGTTAAACGGCGCAGAAATAGACGGATCAATCATTAAGTCAAATTGAATCATCGTTTTCTCGCCTGTAATACGACGGATGAATACATAAAACGAAAGCAAATGAAGATGACATACCTGGGCCAAGGACACCCGAGGTTGGATGAATGTTAAGCCAAGGAGGACAGATCTGCTGTTCATCCATCTTCGGTATGAATCGGAATGGAGCGACCACTTGACCGGTATTCTCAATAACAAGTTTCTTTTCCTTGTATTCCATGAATTGAACCTCGCCAAAGTCAATGAAGGAAGTCGAAATTTGGCCCTTGGTTACGTTGTCCTGTGTCTCTATCAATTGTTGGACGAGCGTTTTCTTTGTGGCCTCTTGTTTTCGGGTATCAATCGTGCGGATCTGAAGACATATATGTTGAGGAAGAATTATCCCATTTAGCCATACCTTTAATTGCATCAAAGCTCGAACAGGCTTGTGGTCGCTCAGCATCATATCCATGCAGTTGCCATAGGCAAGCAAATTCAATTTCGGTGGAGGTTTCTTTTCGTCATCCTCCATCGTATCGTATAGATTGAAACTTTCTTTTTTCCACAAGATACGGTCGGTCCAAGAAGGTGCACGTCGTTTTTCGCTATCATCCTGTTTCAGTTTCAATGTTTCCATAAAAAAAAGGTCCTCTGACCTAGTGTCATAATTGTTTGTGCCTGCATCAAACTTATAAGTCGGTTGAAAATTTAGGGCACCCTCGTCGAACATAGTAAAGGTCCTGCCTGCTTCCCTTTCAATGGAAAGCTTTTACCCAACGTTAGACTGTATTTAAAGCAAAGACAGTTATGTCTTACCTGATCGTACTCTAATAAAAGGTCCAGCTGACCTTGGCGCAATCGAGTCTTGATTTCTGGCTCAGGAAGATTGATTCTATAGTTAAGGTCACCCAGCCACACTAGATGGCTACAAAAACGAGTCAGTGTCTATTTCTCGGTTTTCATATGCTCCATACTCTGCATGGAATATTGATGCTTCTCGGGTCCAATCACGTATAACCTCATTATTTTCGAGGAAACTGACACCTTCATCCCCTCCATCGTTCCAAGAATAGTTCACGTAATCTAGCCTGCTATCCACGCGATGGGGAAATACAAGTCTCTTTGATATTTCTGCAAAATCTTGGTTACGTTTCTCTACTTTGTCCTGAAATGCCGCCAAATGGCTGGTGACAAAACACAGATAACTGTCGCGAAACCGGAAACGCGCTCCAATGCCACCTTTGTTACCCTAACTTATAATGGATATCACTGACGAAAACACTGTCTTCTTACCATCATGTTCATTAACCCGACGCCTGCGTAACAGGTTGAGACCTCCGAAATATGCGCTTTGTGACAAGTCTTTCCGATCACAATCAGTAGCATTGTTACAAGTTGCTTGGATGCAATCTACGAATAATATAAATTTGACCGCTCATCCTTGATGTCATTGTTTACTTTATAGTAGTCATTTGCTTTGTTTCCCAGTGCAGCAATAATACCATTTACCCACGCAGTTTCTTTAGCGGGATCGTATCGTATGTAAGCCCCCGTGTCTGTTTCCATTTCCTGAAGTCTATCTATACATGTCAGGAAACCTAGTAATAATGGGGACCACAAACCCAATAACGAAGAAATCGGGTTCAAACGGCTTTCCATCTTCTGTTCTGAGCGTGCCTAAAATCCATTTTGATAGCGATCCATCGGGTAAGCTCCCATGTACATTCCATGTGCCGACAAAAACACTATGTTCATGTTCAACTTTTCACATAGCCGATACTGTTCGCTTACTTGGCATTGCTCCAGCTCACGAATTTGTCTTCTTGGTCTTTCAATCTTGCGTTTACCCAATGCTTCTTTGCACCAGTCAATGTGAGCTCTTTCATTTTTCTCGTCAAAACGGAGCCAGCACGGCGAAGGTTGATAAGAGCCATCGTATCTTGTCTCTGAATGGGTAATACATAGGGTATTGCGCTCGGCTGTCTAGAGGGCAAAGTCTTTGCACGGGACAAATTTGCGCCACGTTTAACTTTTTCCACTGTCGACCACCATTTAGAAAGAATTTTTGCGTTATTGCAATACGTACAAGTATACTTGTGATATTCTTTAACCCATCCATGACTATCATCATCCTCGGTATATCCGTGATTTCCTATACAAGTTAGTGCAATTTGTTTAATTAGAGATATGACTTACTGGCCACTGTAACAAGCCGTCTAATCTCAGCCAGGAGATTGGACATGATTTCTTTCTCGAAGAATATCATTGAAACTGACTTGTCACCAACTGAAAATGTAACGAGAAGATCTTTTCCTCGTTTTAATTATGCCGTGCTTATCATGAGATATGTGCCACTACCTGTCTGTAATGCCTGTTTAGTAGCGTTTGCTTGTGCTTAGAATCGTAGGCTTAGTCATTAATTGCACCTTTTTCTTGCATTCTAGAACACTTACATATATCAATGTTAAAGTTTGCATATATCGGCAATAAGCTAGAAACAATAGGTGGCATAGCAGGCTCGCTTTTATCTTCTAATATCAGCAGACTTTCATTTGCAGCACGTCAGCAACTTGGCATAGCTTTAGCGTATTTATTTTCGACTAGTGTACCATGCTTCCGTGGCTTTTGTGTCTGTTTCCTCTTTTTCGTGTAGAACAAGTACAAGACGATGCTCAAGAGCGGAATCTGTCGAGCTGTTCAACCTAACATTTACACAGTGCGATGGAGTCAAGGATTGTGGTAGTACACGGAGTTGCGTTGTTGTGCAAACAGTAAAAAGCAAAGGATATATATTTTGCTCTATCTAATGGTCCTAGTAAATTATCAATAGCAGGATCAGCACCTTGCTTCAATGCATGTGAAGGCATCCGTGAGAGAATCTAGTTCTGAATATCAGTGGCAAGTAACTGGGTTGCACAGACACAGTAGTTATTTTTGTTTAAATCGCAGTAAAGGGGCGGAATTTGAAGATCAGATTTGGGATGAATAGACTTTTTGAAAGAGGTGTTTAGTAACCCAGGCGATCATTTGCCTTAGTATCCTTCTCTGTAATCAGCCATGAAAAGTGATCAGTAACCTGTACTAAAACTAGGAAAGCAGCTGTTGTAAGCAAGGTAATACAGGCAAACCAGAATCAGAACGTCAGTCTAAATGAAGACGTGCCTAGGTCTTGTCTTTGCAACTTTCTCCTAGATATTGAAGAGCGCTAATTGAATGATACTGAACAACATGGGATGCCACGGATTTCTTTATTTATAGTAAAGCCACTTTAATAACAAGTCAAAGAAAATGGTCGCCCTTTAGTCTGCGTTTCGCCAACACCAAATACGGCAGCTTAACTCAAAATTAAGATTCTGAATGCTTAGTCCTATAAAATCAACCGTCATAAAAGGATTTAACTCTGAGCATCATCACTATCAGTCCAAGAAAAAGTCATCCGAGTCCACATCAATATAAACAGGTACATAGACCGCTGCAGTTAAATATTATAATAAACATGATGCATTGGCAAGATCTCTTACAAAATCACATAGATAAACCCTTATATCTTAAGGCCGTTACTAACCTTTTCTGATCATATTCTTTACTAATTCTGAATTGGCAATAGCAGTGTAAACGGGTGTGCATCAATCATTCACTTCAATTGGCAAGCTAGCTCTTGCTTTCTTTTTCTGCGGCGAAAGCGCAGGCGATGACGGAGAATAAGAGAAACAAGTGGAACGGAAAGAGGGTGGGATGAATGGGACCGTTTCTTCATCCCCATTATCAACCTCAACAGATATTCCCTCCTTGTCCGCCAATAACAGATCCAAAGTTTTTTCCATGAGCTGCCCGCCGCTCCATACTAACCTTATTAATGGCATCAGCCTAGTGACAAACTGCTCAGTGTTGACTGGGAAAAACAGTGGCTTGGTTCGGATAACGCGGCAGACGTGGCCGGCAGGGATGTCCATAATCAACATGACGATCTTTTCTCCTGGGTTAATATGCGTGTGAGGGAATTACTACGGACACTCCAACGGGACACTCCAGTCCCCCCAATTCTGAGCGCTTTCTAAAATAATGGTGATGATGGTTACTATAAACAGGTGGAGTGTCCCATAGTGGAATTTCTTATAAGCGCGTCTGCCTCCGCTGTCTGTAGGCATATGTATGTATTACAGAAAATACAATTGCAAACACATTATTGACTATATCTGTAACTGCTTTAAAAGCACCTTAGAATACAAAGAAAAGTGAGCAGGACCCTACGCAGGGAACCACTATTCTCTTGGTGTGCGTACCACCCAACGAGTTGAAGGTACTCATTGGCGTATTAAGGACACAATGCAAACAACTGGAAGCTTGATGCGAACTGTCAATTCCATTGATGATGTAATTAGAAGAACAATAAGTCCGTTTGTCTCGGAAATACTACATGAAAAACAAAAGTTACTGACGTTAATCAATAATTAGATGGAGGTGGAAAGGCAAGACTTTTTTTAGTGAGCTATACAAACGGCCAATTTTTGACAATAATGAGCACACAGCCATGACAGAACTTTTTGGCAAAGTCTCCTTTTTCGCCATTAACATGGTTCGAAAAGAACTAAAAAGAGCCTGGGAAAATGCCGAAAATGCCGTAGCAGAAAAGAAGAATAGCTGTAACTGCAAGGCAAAGGTGAATTACAAGCTCCCCTGCCAGCAAATGTTAGCTCTTATCGGAAACGGTACAATTGACATTCGCTTGATTCCTCAGCGTTGGTACCTTAATTATGCGGAAGGTAGCTATTAAAGCTATTAATGCCTTTATTACGATTAACTTGTGCACTGCAATACCATGTAGATTATTTTCCTGCAAATACATCAACCAATGCCGGAGAAATCCAACAAAACACGTTAACTCTATTGCAACGTATACAAGACGCAGTTGAGAATGCGGAAAACAATTTCAAGGAAATCGAAATAATAGAAACTATCAATAATGCGCTCGACTCTTTAAAAGAAGGTACCCCTAGAAGATGTGAAACTTCCTCACGTAACGAAACAGAAAGGACGCCCAGAAACAACCAGTGGGAAAAGAATAAGTCCGGTTTTGAAACTGAGGAGAAACAAATCCGCAAAGATTCTCAAAAGGATGGTACCAGCTTTGACAGCATATATGAAAATCACTCCATTGACAGCAATGTCTATGTTCTGCCTGGAAAGCGAGATCGCGAAGACAAGTTTCTTGAGAGCATTGAAAACAAAAGGTATCGAATGTAAAATAGGTGCCATGCAGGCTAATTTAGTTTTAGGGCCAAACGTACTCTCAATGACACCGCTGACTTCCATATTAACACTGATATACCACGAAGCAGCTTTACGAGTGTAATTGACGTCAAAGCTGACGGATGGTGTGTCTTTCGTGTGCTTGCACATGTTTTCAAAGACGACGAGAACAAGTTTCTGCAGGTTAAACAGGATATGCTTAGCTGCTTGGCTGAAAATGCGGATATTTATCGCGACTATTTTCCCTCAATTGGTCCAGTTGAAAAGCTACAGGAGCTCATTAGCCACGGAATTGACATTTCTTTGTCAGTGAATGGTCAACATTTGCCCTGCAAAAATACGGAGTATTGGTTTACTGCTCCTGAATGTGTTCAACTAACAGCAGACACATATCGCGTTCCTATCGCCGTTTATTCTGACGACGAGACAACTGATACAAATGGGATTTTGGTATCCCCGCCGTTACTTTATCTCCCTGTGCGTGGACCACTACCCCGCCAGAAACCACTCCCAGTTGTCTTGCACCATGTCAACAGAAACCACTGGATAATGTTGAACATGAAACGCGGTATCAAACTGAAGTGGCCGCGTATAGAAAGATACATCAAACAGGCGTGCTCTAAGTTAGGCTATGGGCATAATATCCGAAAGACTATATGGAAATATCTTGATATTGAAAAGGACGCCGAGCAAAGCAGTGATTCTGTTATTGCTATTAACTAGCTATACACAACTTTATTTGCTATTTTACAAAATTCTTTTATCAACTTAAATAATAAATTATATGTCTAACAGTTTGTTATAAGCAGCTCCTCTTTTCCCTTAGCTACTGTCAGAATTGTTTCGTGTTCATTCATATTAATAGCTTATCATTGATAATATTTGTTATATAAACAGATTTCATTTACGGGACACTCCACTATGTGACACTCCAATCTACAGCACTCCGCTATTTCCGTACTACACTCCACCTGTTTATAGTAACCGTCATCACCATTATTTTAGAAAGCGCTCAGAATTGGGGGGACTGGAGTGTCCCGTTGGAGTGTCCGTAGTAATTCCCATAATAACAATCAAAACATTAACATATCCATGACAGTGAAACCCGTCGCGGTAAGCTCATGAAGCATAACGGGTTTATCGCGAGCAAGCTCAAGAAACATATCTTTCAATACCTTGGGCTGCTTGACTCTCCCGTC
This sequence comes from Apophysomyces trapeziformis B9324, assembly GCA_000696975.1. Classification (NCBI taxonomy): domain Eukaryota; kingdom Fungi; phylum Mucoromycota; class Mucoromycetes; order Mucorales; family Mucoraceae; genus Apophysomyces; species Apophysomyces trapeziformis. Next base: position 24,018 of record JNDP01001383.1, on the reverse strand, counting down.
TTTCATGTCTTTCATGCTGTTTTCGGTCTTCTCCCTTCCAGCTTCAACGCAGCCCAACTCATAAAACCCGGATTTGAATAGTACGTCCATGTGGCTGCCAGGTATCCGGCGCCGTCTGGCATGTACCGCAGCAATTGAACGTTTTTTGTTTTTGGCAATCGAATATGCGGTGCTGCCTTTTCCTCCACTGTAAAAGAGAAAAACTAAACAAGCAAACTACGTAAAAAAGAGGCTTACAAGTGTGCATCGATTCTTGAGCTATCAAATAAGGAGACTAAAAAGCCCCATACGCGGCAAAGTATATCTGCTTCTGTGAACTTTGAGAAATCCAAGTCGTCCCTTTGGCTAAGCAATCTTGCAGCTTGGATAATGGTAAACTGGGCCCAAGCGCATGCTGGCTGTTGTACTGGATCAAAGATGTCCTTGAAAGCATGAAGATAAGCTTTTTTTTGCATTGCTCTAAGTCACAGATATAAGTGTGCTCTTGCTTGCTGCTTTCTATGCTACAGTTACCAAGGAACGGAAAGAATCCAAATATTCGGTCAACTCAGCAGGCAGGACTTCCAACGGCTTTTTACGATACTCTCCGATTTCCTCCAGCTCCTCAGTACAGAAATAGTCTTTCCAGACAGGATCTCCAATATCCAAAATCAGGGAGTGACAGGGACTAGATAGCAGAAACACCAAAGCTTAACCGTTTTTGAATGGAATAGAACAGTAAACTTACTGCTCGTAGTTGCAGCTAAAGCGAGCTTTTCCATCACCTTTTCAACCTTATTACCGCTCCTCAGTATCCACATGTTACTTTCGTCCAACCCTTCATATATAGACTTTATTCGTAGCTTATCACTTGGAGATAACGGCGTGCTTGATGACGAAGTGCTGCTGCTTGATGTGGTATATGAGCCAGATGGTAAAGTCACGGGAGAAGAAGGTGCTGTATCGTACCCATGCTGGCGGACCTGATCTTCAATATCTTGCCAATCCACCTTGGCATTTTTCTATAACCGAACATATATCATTATCCAATGTTGATAACCGAATTTCCGTGTATAACTTGCCAGTTCAACACCTAGCAGTTCAACAGTAGTTTTGATCCGATTGATCCATGTGCTTTTAAATTCAGAAAAACTCTGTCTGGATTCATATGTCGAGATAAAGAACGATTGAATTTCATGTAGTATGCTATTCAAGTCCACTGCTGCCTTTTTCTCCTGGAGACTAAGAATTGCTGAGGCGACTTCTACAGAAAACTATTATTAAAACTAGCAGTGAGATGTCGCCGCTCAGTTAAGTTTTCTGATGGACAAATTCAAGACATGTCATGAAAGACTTTAAGAGGTAGATGATTCAATCCTTGAGCCATTGAGATACGGGTCAGGTAAACAAGCTTAACTGAGCACCACCTATACTAGCGTCTATTTACCGTCTCTAAACTGTGGATCTGGTAACGATGGTTTGCTACTATCTGTTACCATAATGAAATGGAAGGCGCCAACGATTAGGACGAGCCCAGTGTTATTACGCTTTATCCTTTTTGCTCCTATGGGAAAAATGGAGAAAATACTATTGGCTGCACGCAAATTGTCACATGCTTATCAGCAACAGGGTTGCCATTGTGCGGCTTACTATGCCCTATGTTGACAGAATTAGTCCGAAGACCGTGCACCAACAGAGGGTGTATACCCATAACAACTTATCATACAACAACAACACCTGAAGTGCTCTGCCAGTCCGGAAAAGGCAGACGGTTGAGATATGCATTTTCTTTGTCAACTGCGAGGTGTGAAAAGACTGATTTACGGCTAAGTTGATGAAAATTCTTGGTTTAGGGCTTTAGCCCAAGCTTGGGAAACAGGGATTGGTTGGCCCTGGCACTGCATTCTCAGGGAAAGGTACTACTAGTAGTCGCAAAACAACCCGTTCTCCGATCTCCATAAGGCCACACCTGAAAAGGGCTGACCATTGTAGAAATAGGCAGTTGATGACTTGCAACCGCGTATTCCCATTAACCGCGCTTACACAAACAGTTATGTCTTCCTGCAGCATCATCCCGAGTCGATAAATACAGTAAAGCGAAAGCATCCTGCGTTTCGAACAATAGACGAACTCCGAACGCATAAAAACGTTACCCACAACAACTGTGATCGGGTAGAAATCCAAGTTGGTTTTCAAAGAACAGAGAAGTAACGTGAAATCTATGTTTGGGGGATTACTTCATAGATGCCGCAGCTCCCTTCGTGTTCCATAACCTTGTCACTTGTTATGGGTGTGGATGCATACTACGATGGGTGTCGTCCTACGTAGCTCTCTCCATGTTCATGACTTTTTTCCTTTTTATTTTGATGTTCTTGGTATGGGTGTGGATGCATACTAATCTCCCATACCGCTTTTAGTATTGGCTATATTATGATTTCTCACGTTATTCCGTGTTATGTTTCTTGCCATTTGGTATTCTTGGACTAGTTTTCTTTTTCGCGTCTTTGTACACCAAGAAAGTTGAAGGCTGATTCCTGTAGGAAAATGGGTGCTGTCAGGAAAAGGTAGGTATCACATGTTGCAAGAATGACGTTTTTATGGAGCTTACGTTATTAACAGGCAGGCGAAGGATGACGATTCCGTGCAAGGTTCTCGTTTATGCAAAATTTATGAGTAGAGCTCCGGGACAGCGGACACAGAGTTTGTTAAAGTCAGTATGGTATAGATCGTAGGTGATAGTTTTCTGACATTTGTTGATGCTCGTAGTAATGGATGTACTATCAGATAAAGCATCTTCTTACGCAAGGGATCAGCTAATATACGAATTACAATGCGTGCTATTGTATTGGGATGGTTTAACGCCGGGCTGTTCTTTGTTATGCCTGTAAATATGTTGCTATTAAATAGAAGTTACATTGGATTTTGAGCAATATTGCTTGGTGGAGATGGTTGATTATAAGGCTAAGGCACCAGCCTGATTTGTGCTGTAAGTATTCACTGTTTAGGCGTACATAAATAGATAGCATAGGAGGAAAATCCATGCATAAGAGCGGTTCCTTTGCAGGTTCTTGAACGTTTGCATTCGTTCGTTTGACGATATTTCGCGCCGATCCATGGATAGTTTAATAAACAGGATTCTCGCCTCTGTAAGTCATGAATGTATGTCCGTCTTAGAAGGTTACTATGGCCTAGAGTATCGAGCAACTGAATTGCTTTAGACAATAAAAAACGATCAGACACATATAGAAGTAAGCTTTATTATTCTGACTTTGTACAGTGATTCAAACCAACTAACAGTCGGAAACAATAGCATGATCCTTCCTGTCAGATAAGAGTTGTAGGCTTGATTTCCTATCAATGGAAAACTGCGCTGCGTCCCAGCGCACTATTAAGTTTCAATCGGCGCAAATTAACCCAAAAGTGTTGTGGCTTGCTCATAATTATAAGCGGCCCAGCAACTGAGCTAAAGCTGAGGATCGCATTTAGCCTGTCATGACGTTAATGCTTAGAGAAGAGAACTTCGTAGTCATCGATGTCGGTGCCTACGAAACTAAGGCCGGCATGGGTATGCATGATACCAACAAACCACCTAGTGTGGTATGTAATTGCTATTACGGTCCCCTTCTGCAGCACTGAATTCAAACCATACCATCCTAGATTATCTCCATGTCAGACTTCAACCATCCTATTCAGAACAATAACATCGTTTCCTGGTCAAATTTAGAAGCAAGTTGGTAAGCCATACGCGGTTTTTATTAAGCTGCCTTATTTTAACCGGCACGGACTCAGGCACCATGTACTTTTCAAGGAACTCGGTCTCAAAAAGTATCGTAACGAAAGTCCAGTATTGCTGACTGTCCCTGTTCAATGGACCAAGGAAGAGCACGAACGTATCACACAAATATTCTTTGAAAATTTTAATGTTCCAGGAATCTATATCGCACCACAACCTTTACTTGCACTTTACGGTTGCGGATCAGTATCCGGTATCATCATAGATATCGGACATACAACCACAGGTACCGCTCTGGTGCATTTCTGGCAAGAGTCTGATGTAAAGATATAGATGTCAATGTTGTTGTTGACAGTATCATACAGCCTCAATCTAGTTTCAGCATCCCTATAGGAGGACAGCATTTTGACAATTACCTGCTTCAACTTCTTCGCAACGACGCTGCATTAGTGGAGGCGTTTCAACAATATGGGATTCCGTTAGACAAAGAGTTTGCCACGTTTGTGCGAGAACAACCAGATGTCTGTAATGTCCTTGTCGGCCATGAATTGAAAGAGAACCTACTTTCAACGGAGTTGCCTAGTGCTTTGGATGCAGCACCAACGGCAGCAGTAGAAGAGTTTACAGACGGTGAAACGACAAAGGAAGACATAGATACGAGTAAAGTGCCTGAAACTATTGAAGTGGAATACAAAGGTCACAAGGTACTTCATATTTTGATTCGACACATTTCAACAGAGGCTTGACTTTACCGAACGCAGTTCACAATTGGATCATACCGACATCGAGTACTAGATCCGTTATTCGCTATGGATATTTTAAACATGGATACGTTGACGTTAAGCGAAGCATTGCGGTTAGCGGTGATGAACTGTGAACCTCCGGAAATCCGACCAAAGCTATGGGAAAATATTGTGCTAACAGGCGGATGCAGTCAAACAGCACATTTACAGGCTAGAATCAAATCGGAGGTCCAAGTGTTCCTTCCAGGATCAGATAACGTAGGAGATACCCAACCTCGGTTGGTAAACTTTTTACGGATACCGGATTATTTTACTGTGCTAAAGGATAAGCCATACCAACGCTTCTCTACTTGGTTAGGTGGTGAAATTGTTGCAAAGGTAAGAGCATTATCACGATAAGTAATGGCGTTGACTGGACCCTCATTTTTTTCCAGCTGGTGTTCATTGATGCGAAGAATTACGTTAGCAAAGTTGATTACAATGAATCTGGTCCCGCTGTTGTACACAGAAAAAGTTATTGAAAGCTTCAAAGTGATAGAAACATAAGTTAGGTGATCATATTAAAAATATATGGTCCAGAATCTGCAGCAAGGTTTTGGACTCTGCTTCAAATTGAATATACTACGTTTTATTACGGTGATTAAAGTATGTGCGGATTTACAATATGACACGTTGGAAGAAGATAGATTAGCGGATGATATGTATATGACATGCCCAAAGCAGTCCAACAAAGAGATGCAACGAAAGTTTTCATCATTGTATGCGACGAACGCCTGGTTATTCAGGCTTAGGCGCCACTGTTTAAAGTTCGGAAAGAAGACAAGATATTCCATCTGAAAGGGTGGCATTCACTAAGAAAAGCCTATAATGAGGCACCAAAAGCTGACTGTGAAACCGTGTCCCATTCTTCATCAAAAAGATCGACCGAATTTGCACTGATCTTGCTTTCGGCATTGTCGCAGGTGTGACCTAAGTAAATACTTAACTGACCTGGATCATTTCAGACACAATAAAGCAATTGTTACGCAAGAAGAGCAGTATTACACCGGAAATGCCGATTGGGATCGATAGCATCTCTCCTTATTCGGAAGCGTCTGCAACTGGTTAGAAACCGTGTCCGGCTTCCGGGGCGTGACGTGCTTCTTGACGACGTTTTTAAATCCGCTGGACACCAATTGCCGTTTACTGCATGTCCTCTTCCTCTACCGCCTCACGTCTACACAACGTAAAAGGGCATCTTGCAGTAGGTTCCAAATATTTCTCGGAAAGAGAGTTGATTGCTTGTTGCTTTTCAGCCCATGTCTGTTTCCAAAAAAAGTCCTATCACTTGTCATGTATTAGTAGCCTCCTTGGGCACACCTGGCCAAGGCATCGAAGTTCAGATTGAAAAAGTCGACGACACTGGCAATTACTCGATTCTTTCAAAATCGTAATCTTATCACTGTTATCTATATCTTACGGTGATAACTAATTAAGCCTACTGTAGTGTAACTAATGCCGATGGCCGCTGTCCTAACTTGCTACCGGATGATTACAGGGTTGAGAGAGGTACATACAGAGTCACGTTTGAAACGAAAGCTTTCTTCAAGAAGATCGGGCAAGAATGCTTTTATCCAAGTGTTTCGGTATTATTAAAAGCAGTAATATTGTTAAAGATACTTACTACGGTATTTGACGCGCAGGTGCTCTTTGAAATTACTCGCCCAGAACAGCATCATCATATCCCTTTGCTTCTCAGCAACTACTCATATACCACTTACCGCGGAAGTTGAATAAACTGGTATATTCAAACCTTGTGTAACATGCTTGCCAAAATCGGTCCCAAACGAACGGGATTGAGCTAGAATACAACGCTTACTCTGTCGGCATAACAGAGCAGAACGGTTTTCTGCAGAGATTCATATTCCTATGGCTATACTATTGGTTAAATTTGGTTTTGAAAAAAGACAGTTCTGCAGATGTAAACACTACACTATCAGAAACAAGTTATGCATTGATGGAAGTATCGATTACGACTAAGAAGCAAGGAAGATTACAGCATAAGGAAATCGGTTATGGGAGATACATTGTGCGTAAATGAGTTCAATCCTTGTATGGATAGAACTGCACAAAGATTTTATGCACGCCGAATCATTCTTTGGAATATGGACACGGAGAAAATCAATGGAGACATTTAAACGCAATAATGATATTGATTGAATAAGAAGGTACGCAAGCTCTTCGAATTGGTTGTTGAGTTCCTAGTTATGTAAGATTGGATGCCTCTTTTCAGCTTCACGCTATCTTCCGGAATGATTTCGATTTTACTCCATGCTTACTTGGTGAACGAGTACAAATCTGTTTACCCGATTTTGCGCGCTTCTGTATCCCAAAAGTTCGATGTCATTGAACCATAAATTTCTGGCGGCGGAATTTCGCCCATTATTGTAGTGAGTCAAGGTAAAGAGCAAGAACGGTTTGTAAGCATGTGCCTTTATGACACTATCAGAGAACAGTAGGAATTGTTAAATATCTCTCTAGTGATGTGTTCTTTTCCACTCCTTCATTAGGTGAATAGGATACCGGATATTGTTTTTTCTATTCAAGTGAGTGACCAGCATTATCATGCCGTCAAAAAGAAGTCCGCTTCTTTGCTGAAGTGAATATTAAGGCGGCGTTTTCTTGAACTATCAAGCATTCGTCAAAACTTCCGATTCATGTAAAGATAAGCATTTGCTAATAAAATTAAACAAAGATGGTACTATCGAAATTACACACATTACTAACATTAATCGAACCAATACATACACCTATTGACACTTGTAAAGTGAGTACAACTAGTCATGAAATTACTGTCATTTACTCAAACAGAAGGATTTAGTTGACACACGAATACCAACATTAAAAGCCTGTTTGAATGGGAAACAAAAGTTCGTCTATTCCTTTTTTCCGATTCCTAGTGATATTTGTTCCTACAACCCGCAACACTTACTCTTGGAAGAGTGCGACATCGGTTCCCATTAGGTGCGACTTTACTTTCCGGAAACAGTGCAAGGTACAACTAGGTCGGCATAAAATCGCGTGTTTGTCACACTTATCGGTCTACCCATTCATAAAGTAAAGATAAGTACGGTTTTACGCTTACTAGCACGAGAGAAGATAAACGACAGCATGTTCGATGGGCGGTTATATGCAACAGGCAATCAATTGGTCCGTCAGAATAATATTCGAGTGTAATATCACCACAAAACATGTACCACAATACCCTTTGGGATGTGATGGACGTGTCATCGGTAAAACAGCACCGTCAGGTCGTGCCTGTATCAAGCAACGCTTACTAAGTTAACAAAATGTTGGGATCCAATGGAATCCAAGTGAGTGGGGAGTTACGTCATTTTTGGAATCGAGTGCCTATAAGGCGGGCCAATTAACCCTATTTATAATTCTTTCCTTTCTTTTCCGAACTTTACGCACAGGAAAGAAACACTCTTTTGTTTTGTCTTTACCGACATGAACATGACATCTTCAGCCGAACCCACTGAAACCCAGCGTTGGTTGGTGGTCGGAGCCTACCAAGCCGGAGCAACTGAGAAAGAAGTTGCTTGTATAAGTCAGCTCCCCAGGTCAACCGTTCACCATATCCTTCTAAATTTCAAAAGAACTGGAGCACCTTCAGCACCAAAACGAATATCTCACAGAGGTATCTGAGCTTCAGTACATGGAAATAACAGAACAAAAGAAAGACTTAAAGTGGAGTCGGATAGCGAAAAAACGAACAACTGTAGAATATGATGAAGAAGGAAATGTCATTGATATCGACGATGAAAATGTAAAAAAAAAAAAAAAAAAAAAAAAAAAAAAAAAAAAAAAAAGAGAAGAGAAGAAAAAGGAGTAGCTTTATTTTCATGTCTATTAAATTACGGCATTCTGATGTTTTTGCCTAATCTGTATCAGTCCTGGACAGACGAAGAGGAGCCAGGTCCATCTAAAACATGGCGACTCGCCAAACGACAACGACGGATAACCAAGAGACTGACGGCTAGAGACATCATGGTTTATGTCTTACACAAAAGTAGGTCGCAGACACCAATGTATCACGAGGTAAGGAATAAGACCAGACCACGCACGAGATTTTGTTCTCATACGAACCGATTAGGAAACGAACATCAACCCCGATGCAAACCACAACAGCAAAGAATGGAACGACAAGAATAACGGCAATCCATGGCGACCGCCAACCCCTCCACGCGATAACAATCATCGAACAAGTTCTGGCACGGAACGAGATCGTCCATCAACCTTTCTTCCTCCATCACCGCCGTTGAACGGCCTCGAAATTAATTCATCCGATTCCTTGGAGAAGAAAAAGCATGACCATAAATCGTGGAGCTTAAAAGATGATAAGATTCTTTTACATCATGTCCTTACTCGTCTGCATGGCGGGCGTTGGCAGGAAGCCGAAACAAAACTAGGCGGCCGGCACACTGCCCGGCAATGTGCTGAACGATGGCAACATTTAAAAAAGTTACTGCTAAAAGGGATTGACAAGACTGGCACACAAGGATGGGTGAGATAGGGTCCTAACCCATCCCCTCCCCTTCCTCCCTTTCTACAACTTTCTTCTTTCTCTTTAGGAAGAAACAATGGTTTGATGCTGCCGTGAATAAAGAATATATTATTAGCTATAAAGGTTTTGATATTCATGACATTCGCATTATCTTTGTTACATCGGCCGTGAAATGCGATACTACGCGAGGGATAATGGTAAGAAGAGGGGGCTCCAACATAAGTGTGTGAGCACTTTTACTACTATCATCACAAGCATGAACTGTGGTTTGAGTGGTATTACTTGCACCGGTGTGTGTGCTAAATGCATCATTGCCATCATCAGTGATATTCTCTTCATCATCTCCTTCTTGTTCATGCTCTTGCGGTTTTTCGTTTTCTTCATCTTCATCTTCTGCTTCCGCTTCTGCCTCCTCTCGTCCGTCATACGGGATGCAATTGTTTTCTTCAATCTCCATATCCGTGAGATCCAGCAGGACGCCTTCTGTTTCTGTCGTCTTTGGCAATAATTCGAAGAAGCTATGTTCCACCATGCTTTCACTGATCTTATGACGGATTCTTTCCATGTGTTGTGTTTTCTGTTGATGGCGGTACTGACATAACAGGCTAATTTCTTCCTTCAGAACCTCTCGTTCCTTCTTATCCGGAATAGCGGTCTGGACAATGAGGTCCATGTCCACCATGCCTGGCATACCATGACCCATGAAGCGGAAGATGCGGTCAACATAATTAATCAGGTCATCAAAAAGATGCGATTTTTCCCGGAAATAGACGCAATGAACGAAGTGATAGAATTTCTGCTCGTAACGTTCTGTTAGTGCCATGAATGGTTGCAAAGATCCATCGGAGGTTTCCAACAAGTGGATAAGATCCGTAATGAACGAGGATACATCGCGCACCGAATCCCCGATGTGGGCTGCTCTGTACACCCGACCCAAGGGTTCATAAAATAAAATGAACAATTCCTTGAGTAAATTGGCGGGGGTACCACGGAACACAAGATCAGTCAGAATCTGTTGCTCACGTCGACGCCCGTACCAAGTCCAGAGAAGATGGAGTTGATGTAGAAGATCATGTGCTTTCTGGTCCTCCTTCCAATACACCACCTTGACGATCTGCTTCGGCGTAAGCCTCGGTTGGATATCTTCATTCTGAAGAATAGCCAAAGTCTGTTGCAACGTTGACATGTCTAGAACAGATGAATAGGGAGATCAGCATTTTCGTTCTTCTCTTTCTTTCATTCTTTGTTGCATTTTCTTTTTACCTTCCATTGCTGCTGATGCCTCTTTGGAGACCGGTGTATACACAGCATTGAAAAGTTTTTGACATAATATGTCATCGTCGATCGTTCTTTCTAATTCCTCAATTTGTTTTTGATATCCTTTCGCTTCTTCGTTTAAGTTGGCCAGAACAATCCTGAATAGCATTTTGCAGTGAGATGACTAGCAAGTTAGAGATTAATAATCAGCAATTTTTTTTTACCTTTGAAAAAGACTGGGCATGCCTAATGGTTGAGCGAGGAATAAGTTCATAACGCCTTTGACCATTTTGAGTGGATTGGCAAAATTCAAGTAGGCAGCAATAGTACGGTAAGGCATCAGCTTGTGCGTCCGTTTCAAATTGGCAATGTTCTCTGCTGCCATTTCCGATACGATAAAACGCTTATGCAATGCAAATGCGAAACTACATCAGGTATTGTCAGATTCTTTTGCAGCCTCCTGCAGTTTCCTCCTTGCCACAAATAGAGAGGTATATACCTTAATCTTCCCCATTCGAATGCTTTTCGAAGCGTCGGCGGCAATTGATGGACATTGTCTGTGATTCGGATGATTTCAAAGACGCGACGTAGACCGTCTGCTTTTTTGATTTCTTCCTTCAACAGGTCCAAAAGTTTATTAATCTCCATGGCTTTGCTATGGGCTTCTTGCTGACGTCGTCTTCTCTCCTCTTCTCTTTCTTGCTCACGTTGAGCACGTTCGTACATGTCTGCCATTTCACGCTCGGTGAGTTTGATCGGATCTTTGCTTAAAAAGTCAATGACAATGGAACTGCTTCTGAACTTGGGATTGGCGACAATATGGCGTAAGAAAGAACGGAGCAGAATCCGATCCGTTTCTCGGTGAGCTTCATATGTTTTGGGAGGGATGTCGGGCAAAGGTTCCTTTGGAAAAGCTGCCTTCAATTCGTCCCGTAGATGGCGGAAACGACCATGACGGCGGCCTACATAGACCACTGTAGCCTTCTCATCGTCTTTGAAGCTTTTGATGACAAATTCAGCATGTTTTTTCTCTCGTACGGTGACGACATCCAACGAGTGGTCGTCCGCAACCGATGAACCATGGGCGTCAAAGCAAAAGCCGCTCTCTCCAGTTAGTTTGATCGTCTCTTCGCTGCCTTGGAAGGTCTTAATACCGGCACACAAGGTAATTGTTGCGCCTCTCTTGAATCGATCGATAATCCGGCGAGCACCAGCTTCTGCATCTGGAGCATAGGTTTGGAAAGCAACATTAGATAATTCATCCAGAAGAGCTTGACACTTTGTCCATATTTCGTCTTGAGGGCCTGACTTCAACAGCGGGAATTGGGCCACAAAATGCTGAAACATATAAGAAAGGAATGGATAATGATCGCATGACAAACGCGGGACCATCAAACCAGCTAGATCAGGCTTCCGACGAAGTTGAGCCAACTCCTTGTCTAACTGGCGCGTTACAAGCTCTCGCTTGAAGTAATGGAGTTCGGTGGGTGTAAGATTCATAAGGATGAGAAAAACAGAAGGAAGGATGGCTAGCCAAACAAACACTGTCTTTTATGTGCATCCATCCAATCTATAGAAAACGGTCTTGTTTTTTTGTATTGATCAATTGATCCAAGATCTATGCTAACTTTAAAATACAAAATATGATTAATTAATTCCTTTTCTTTTTCCAGTAGAGAGCACAAAATGAGACAGTTTGAGTAACCCATACTACTATCTGTGTTGGAGTCTTTGCTTCTATAGGGTTATGTGCATGACGGAAAATGATATCGTCACTACAGATCTTTTTGTCATCCAAATACTAACAACAGCTGCTTTTTTTACCTATTTGAACAAATGACCGACATCCATACCTTGCATATAAACAGAAACTGTTTCAAGAACACGCGAATCTCCCACGGCATCCTATCTCTCCTCGTTCGCTGCTAACCCCTTCGTACTATCACGTCAAAACAGAGTCTCGGTCCGTTTGACATTCTTTCCGATTGTTGGCTAATCCTACCCCACATGATTTACTGTATGTGCGAAAATATAAACGATAGACGAGTCTTTCTTTTATCGCGCATTATCAAACTCTAACTTTTGATCGCATCCGGATTAAACATTATTATGTACATGCTTTATCTAACTGGTATCCTTTACAGCTTAGAAAGGTACGATATCATCTTTCTCCTGCTCTGTCTTTGACACCAATAGCAGGGATCAGTCGCCTTACTGTCGTATTGATGAATTCTTCTCTGATGTACGGCTCTTTTTTCTTTTTTCTTTTTTTTTTTTTGGGAACGGGATAGGCAACGGGTTAGATTAGAACATAGGTAGAAAGCAAAAAGGAAACAGAGGGAACATCCCCTATTCGTTGGCGAGAGGGGTGGGAAGGCGCCAATTTTTATGTTTTATTTCTTTCTTCGTTCGCATGTTGCAGGCTGCATAGACCTTTAATAGGTTTCCGATCACTAAAGCTATCCGTCCTCTAACAAGTCTACACGCTTGAAAAGGCATGTGTGCTAGCACATTATCATATGTTACTGCAAGAAACAAGGCTTGGATTACGGGATCATGCAGATGGTTGCAGTCCTGTCATACTATACGAGGAAAGGCCATTGTGGCACAGCAAACGAGCCTTACCTTTCTGGCGTCCTTCAAAGCTGGATAAAGTCCTTGGGTTAAACGTCCCATCGGCAAACGTGACTGACATACAATTGGATTCTTTTTTCTTTAATTCTTTGTTTGTACTGAATAGAATACATCAAGCTTACTACCGAAATTGAATTTGGTTATGTCCAAACATAGCCTATGATTAAATTTTGTAGCAAAAGGAAGTAGCACTCTGTTGTCATTGTATTGTTCTCTTAATTACTGGGCCATTTGTCGTTCCACAACCATTAAACTGCCCACGAAGGTCAAATTCTATAAAAGCAAAATTCAGACTCTCTATTCCTGTGCCACACACACACACACGCGCGCGCGCGCAAAAACCAGTTTTTGAATCTTACCATCTTTTGTCTGACTTCGACAATATCTTCAGGCACCAAAAAGATGGTTGCACCTAACTTACGGGCAATGGAAATAGCAAGCTTGGCATTGTTAAATGCATCCTCCTCTGCAAATACTTACGTAAATCATCTGACAACATTTCATAGGTAGTATTACAAACTTACCAGTACGACCTGGAGTAACAAGTGAATAATCCACAATACCGGGCTTAAGACCATTCAACACATCAAGGAAGAAAATACCCGTGCTCAAGCTGGGATCACGGAACGATCGCATGCTACTCTGCTTGCCACTGCGTTTCACAACGTCATTGGCCCAGCGAACCATATCTGCATCCGTGACACTTCGTCCAGCTTTCGTCAAAGACTCCAATGTATGAACGATATTTTCACGCATCAATTGCCACACGAGCCCAAGCGTCAGTGTCTTCTGACCATCAACGATATCGGAACCTTGAATACCGACAAGAGAGAACTTAAGCTCTTGACCAAGCTGAACACAGTAATTGCAGTTTTCGATTTGCTTAAATCGTGACAAAGGTTGCTTGCGGCTAACTGCACGCCAATTCACCACACCAGGAATAACTTTCTCAAACGCCTGCAAAAGAACCAACCCATCGGCAAGATCTTCAAATAAGTTGTACACACCGGGATCGACATTCAGACTGTTAAGCCAGAGAGTAAACACTATATCGCGCGTTTGCCGTTTAGCAACATTAACTATTTTTAAAAATGAAACAACTTACTTCTTGCTTGGCGCTCGCCCTCAGCATCGAAAGGTTCAATCTCCGGTGCTTCTTCCTCCGACAGGGGTTCCAGCCCAGGATGTGTGTTAAAGAGATGAGCAACAAAGGCCAGGTTCAGTTTGGGGTTGCCAGCAACCAAAGCAGTTGGCGTCAAGTATTTACGACAGCCAATCTTCTCTGCATTGTCGAGAACCATTTCTGCACGTCGCATTGGATCTCTCTCTTGTAGGGGAGCACGAGAGCATATCTCTGGCTTCAGTTGGCTCAGCAAAATGGTATAATTTTCACCATCCGCAACATCCTTGCTGAAATTGTTGACTCTAATATGCATCCTAAGTTAGCTCTATGCTCTTGTCTCCTCCCTTCTTTTTCCTTTTTTTTTATATACCGTACCTTCGTTCCCATTTGGCTGCCTTGAGGTGATAGTTGAACCAACGTAACAAGATCTGGTCGGGAGGCAGCTTGAGCAAATCTTCCAATGTTTCATTGTCTTCCAGTAATCGATACAGTTCGGGGTGCAATTTGATGTCGATCTTGCTCAGCAAACCTCTCTTAATAATCTGCCAAATCAAGCCAAGAATCAAGTGCTCTCTAGCTTCGATAATATCTTGGGAACCAATGTTCACTACCGAACAACCGATAGCCTTGGCAGAGTTAATCACGATATTGTTGTTTTCCACCATCTGGAAGTTGTTCATTTTCTTGGACACGTTCAACACACGCTCATCAATAGTATCCGGTACCGCGTCATTAATCAGCTTACAAAGCACAAGACCATCTATAGATATCCCGAACAAGTTTAAATAAGACATACTTCGCCACTCTATTCCCTCATTTTCCTCTACCTCTGCATTCATCGAACAACTGCATTGTATTTGTGGGAATAGGCAATCGGTGGCCAATATGGGGATCGCCTGCCATGACACTGTTGATATGGCGGGTGAATTCAGTACGTTCGTCCTCGTTGATCGTGTGGGTCACATTAGCATTTGTTCCATGGACCTTTATCTTATTTTGATGGACATCAAAAGCACCTCTGTTTTTGCCTTCTTTCAGTCGAGCTGCGAGCTAGTTAAGTTAAAACAAAAGCATTTAGTATTCTCCGGTCTCATTTTAATAAAACTCAACTCACCTCAATAAACTCCTCCACATCGATTTTGCTTGTCGCGTTACTGCTGACTTGTTTCAAAGTGGCTCGGATTTCGTCATAGTTTTCGCTGTAACCTGTATCTTTGCAAGCTTGCTGAATTTCTCGTTGGTCGAGATAACCGTCCCCGTCGATATCACACTCACTGAAACGCGTTGGCTTTATTAGTTTGTCTTGGCAAAGTGCAACTAGGTGTCCTCCTTTTGTTTACCTGAACTGGTCAATAAGCGTGTTGATATCATTGACTTGTAATGCAGGGTACTTCTTCTGCAAAGTGAAAGCGTTTACAATGGGCATGATGAACTATAGTGAGACAAGAAGAAAGAAGAGATGTCGAAGCCTCGAGAATGGCGTTGTTCATAAATCTACATCGCCATTCGAATTTCAACGTTGCACGAAGCTCGGCCTTCTTAATGAGGAAGTCGTTCCTTTGCTTTTCCCTGTTAATTTTTCGTTTCAGCCATTGCCGTTATGACAGGCACAAATCCGTTCGAGGATAACCCTTGGACAGGAAACAGTGGGGGTCCGCGATTCGGCAATGCTTATGAAGATGACTCTGGAAAACACGAGACCTATCCAAACATGACCATGTCCCCTGAACCAGGAAGTGCTTACCAGTCCACCTCAGGACCGCCATTACCGCCAAGAAGTCCTGCGCAGGCAGTCCGAATGCCTTCGCCTTCCGATTATAGAACTACGATGACAACAGCCACATCAACGACCGTATGGAATGAGTCGAACAAGACAGAATATCACCCGCCCGAAGTAACACACCCCCAAGATGCTTATCAGTACTCAGGTACTCGGTTCGGCAACCAGGAATTCAGTACGGCAAACGCCTATTCCTCCTCTCCACAACCAACGCCTTCTCCTAAACCGGAAGCAGCAGCAGTACAAGCCGCTTTACCTCCTGTATACCAAGGAAACAAGAACCCTTCCAAACTACGTGTTCTTTTACGCGTGCTGCAATTGATAACAAGTGTTGGATCATTAGGCTTTGCAGCAGGCGCGTCTCCAGTAAGAAAGAGAGGAGAAAACGCAAACCCTACTCTAATCACGCGAATGTTTTTTAGTATTCTGGTGTAAATGTTCCATTGTCAGCGAGCGCATGTTTCTACTTCTTGTTTGCAGTGGTAACGTTATTATGATGATGTAACCTAAGAAACAACGCATTTATTCTTAGCTTTTCTTTGTCTCGGCAGGCTGCTCTTTCCTTTGTTTGGTCATTTTTCCATATTTTTGTTTATCTTCGCCGTCGCTTATTTTCCGGAAACAAGCTCAACCGACCAGTCATGACCGGCATTGATCTATTGTTAGCCATCCTTTGGGGTATTGGTGTGATAGTTGAAGTGGTCAAGTATCGATGCCCGCCTGGAGGATACAACCATTGGTGTGATTTCTATAATGTCAGCATATTCTGGGGTTTTCTTGCTTTCGTCCTTTTCGTCGCTGCCGCTGGTTGGGATATTGCTGGCGCTTGCATCAACAAGAGAAAATGAAACCCTCAATCTATACTCCTTTTATGATTCCCCTCAATTTGTCCCTCCTCTTCTTCGTTTCATTATTGTTTTATTTTCCTTGCTTTTTTTTGTTCCTCTGATTGCACGGTATAGAAAATGAGATAACCTTTATTAGTGCTACTTTGATCGAATAATAACATGGTTCGTGCTATTCAATTGTGTTTTACTTAAAAACCACAATAAAGCGAGTTCGACAGACTTTGACAATAAAACTACAGAAGGATGCCTGTGTTGCATAGATATATAATATAAAAGATTATGTACATGTAGAATGAGAAAAGAGTAGGGCAAAAGATCTAATGATCGAGAAAACAAGAAAGAAATCACAAGCCCATATCCCGGAGATCGTGGATGATTGCTTTTACATGGTCTTCATTCGCTGCCCGTTTTAGTTGATCCATCTTATCCGCAGCTTCGGCTATGCCTTCCAGCTTCTGGCGCCAAGCACAGGCTACCCACGATTCTTCGGCTGATCGAGTCCTTTTGTGTTTATCTTTCTTGATAGTCGAACGAGTACGTTTCTTTGTAGAGGTCAATAGTTGCTGTTGTTGACTTATGGTCCGACGCAACAACCGGTCTAATGCTCTTGCATGGTCTTTCGGGTTTTTGTATATATCAGGTTCTGGACTTAGACGTTGGAGCGAACATGTCAGTTCTTCGGCGAACATGGTGTCTAAGAACGACGATTCTTGAGGGGATGGAGGTGGGGCGGCAATGGGAGTGAATTCGTCAAGCTCATCGATGCAATCAATAGTATAGTCCCCATTTGAAGTCTTACAAAAAGGATCTAAGGTACTATTGATACACGCTAGCTCACCAACATCATTCATCGAAGTGGTATCCATAAGCAAACGGACGAAATGAATGGAGCTTTTTTTTTATACACCGCCAAGTGGGTGCCTGGGGATTTTTTTTACAGCAACAAAAATTAATTGGCATTTCCTTTTCAAACTAAGAAATGTTGAGAACACTAGCAAAAAGCTGTCAACTAGATCCGGAATATCGAAGGATTACTAGTAATAAAACCTTAAGAAGAGTTCTAGACCTAATGTATTCGGTCTTTAATATGTTGTCAACTACAGTCACTCCGTAGGAACGATCGATTAGTTGATGACTATGGATATAGGTATGAACGGGAAAGTGAAACGTTTAATCCGTTTACAATTATCTTCTCTTTTACTTATGTTCCTTTGTGGCTCAAATAGATATATTACGTACTCTTAGAATACGCAGTGAACGGCTCATCAGGGCGATTGTTGTAATACACCCACTAACCAAATCTGGATCGTCCTACTGTCCAAGTTTTCGTTTCAAAGTTTAAACAGGCTTGAAAAAAGTTTATCATCTCGTATTGACAAACACGAAAATGATAAGCTATCCTATGTACATCTATAAGCAAATTAAACTTGTGGAGATATGGATGAAGCCCTAATATGTAACTGCTAATACTGGGATTGAAAAGTTGCCATTCTTCATAAACATCGGTGAATATGCCGATGTTAAGATCCTATTCTTTTATCAATCATCGTAAGTCTTTAGTCCTGGGTTCGTCACTGATCATCCACATCCAAGTGTCCAAGCTCCAACATCAACGAGTCCACTTCCTGCGTCATATCTTTCTTCTCCTCTTCTATCCTCCCCTCTGTTTGTGTGGAGGATGCGAATGTTACTTGGGAATTTGAAGGAGAGGGTGCTGGAGACGGCGATGCGATGGGTGACAGTTTGGAGCTGGCTAATTTCTTGCCTTCCGCGAACAGGTTCTCGAACAATTCCCGTCCCAAACTCTTTTGTCGCTCGCTCGTTGACTTGACCAACTTGATACTTCGGGCAAATTTGTGATCAAAAAACATTTCCAGTGATTCGTTCGTCAGTGCAATCAATCGAAACGATGGAAGTGAAATCTCAATATCTCCCACTAAACATGACTCAAGTTGGCCAACACGTTCTGCAAGACTTGTACCTTGACCCGTCATGGATAGATCGGCAAGCAGATGTGCTAAACGCGTCTTATCTGGGGGATTACCCTGCGCGATTTCAGATTGCTCACAGCTCTGGACAATAAGACTAGTCACTGCATCCCATGCTACGGATTCCTGCTCTTCCGTCTGTCGGAAAAGCCAGAAAAGCTCTTTGGCCATTCTCACAATATCACCAGATTTCAAAACCCCGTCGGTATCAGTGTCATACATGCTGAAGAATAGCCCTATTTGAGCCATAAGATCCTATAAAGCATAAGAAAATGATGTTTAATCCCCATAATGAATGTATACAACAGTCTTACACCATGCAGAATATCGCTTAAACCGAGAACACTGTCTTGGAAGCTAATACCTTGGTTCTTATCATGCTGAAAATGCCGGTATAATCGTTCGATAAAACTGTGACCTAGTGTGCGAGCGATAGCTGCATCAGGAGATTCGTCCGCTGACTTGAGTTTGGCCCATTCAGTCATGCTGGCCATCATTTTCTGGAATGTGTCATAGTTCATAACCGACTCCGCCTTGTCGCCCTTCTGCTTAGCATAATACAGAGCGCCAAAGAATTTATCATACACTATAGCAATTTCATCCTTAGAAAAGCTAGCCATATCGTCAAGGTGTCGTATAGCCGATCGCTTCGTAAATGATTCGATGCCTGCCACTACTTTGAGTTGGTTGCGCCTTCGTAGCTCAATAACCATGTCGTCTGTGACTAGAGAGAATTCTCGATACTACATCGCGTTAAGCCTGTACATACGGATAGAAAATGAGACTTACAGCTATCAGCATCAATTCGTTGAATTTCTAAATAAAGGCGATCTTAGTACACCAATGACTGATAGTAGACCTTCGAACTTACAGTCATATTTTTGGCTTTTCCACCTTTGGATTCCTGTTCAAGAGGGGTATCAAGCGTGGTAAAGAATCTTTTAAGGATATCTAGGAAGGCGCCATCATCCTTAGCTTGTAAAAGCAATTCACCGTTCAATTTGAGGATTGCTATTGATAAGTAAGCAATTAATCAGCTGCTGATCTAATGTTGTGGTACTAGCATACCAAGTCTAACAGCAACGTTGAGTTTTTCGTTTGTATTAATGACAGACTATCCTTACCCAATTTGGAACAATATCCGCGGTCCTTCAGCGAACAAGCAATCCAGCACCCTGAATGCGAAAAGAAGTGGCATGGAATTAACATAGAGACTAAGAAACCATGGGAGACAAGCAACAGAAAGTTGAACATCTGTCTTTTTAAAGTGATTCCACAGGATAGGCATCGTCTTTTCCACCAATTGCTCGAATATGATCTGATCTAACAGCGCTCCATACATAGATGTGCTACATGCCGAAGTCGTACGTCAGAATTTTAGTATTTCGATTATCAAGACTCACCTATAATAACCAGGGCACATGCGATCAACAAGCACATTTAAGATCCAAAACGCCTGCTCCTCGGTTGCATAACTGTAGCAATCATGATGAACGGGATGTTCCAGTAATTTTTTCTGCTTACATTAATATGGCTGAGGTTACGATATTCATTGCTTGGCAGTATCCCAGCTCAGGATTTCGCCACGCATATGCTGTAAGAACTCTGCGTAACCGGTCAATACCTTCTGGTGTTTGATAGGCAGCATATTCAGGAAGTGATCTTTGTTCAAGTTAAGTATGATGACCAGCTCTGCTTTTGTGATCCTAATCACTGTACCTGTTCAGATCTTTTTCGATTTCTTCCGTGGCAAGAGAAGTTTGGCCCGCGTACGTCCGCAAGATCTCATGGTAGAGCCCTTCGTTCGCAAGCCGAAGATAGATAGCACCTGAACATACTTCCCACATTTCACCTCGTAACTTGTTGGGTAGGCCTACGCGTACGAGCTTGCCGAATGTAGGAAGTTTCACAATAGTCAAATTCCGACCATTTTCTGTGTACCGTCAGTCCATCTGCTACCACTCCTGGCATTTCTTACCTTGATAATACTGTCTCCATAACTTCATTTTATGACGGTCTTTACTGCGTCTCGCATCACCAGGATAGCCAAATTGAATACCAAGTCCACCCCTTGGCTCGTCTACATTCACTAGCTGATGGACTTCACCTTCAAGAAGACGCTCTGATTCACATGTAGCCAAGAAAGGCTTGAGTCGTTTCATCGTTGGCATTTGTGACTCGAGCATATTTCTGAGATTATCACAGAACTGCTCGCAGGCTGTTTTATGCGCCTAAGCCATAATAAAAACAACCGGAATCAGGGAACTTGAAATGAAGGGGAAGAAAGTTGCTTACATGAAGTTGGAAGATATGCTCCATTTTATGCCATGTTGTTACGGATAAAGCAGAAGTATATGAGCCGGTATTGAGGCGCTCGACTCTTTTTATGGTATATAAAGGCAAAACTAGCGAACATGTGGGTTGGTGTTGTTGCGGTTTCGGTAATCTCGATTCTGATTCGAATGCTAAAAAGGTTTGTGACATATAAGCGCGTCCTCGATAATGAGTTTTCTCGTGCTGATCATAATTCACTGCGCCGGCTTTGGTATAATCCACATCAAGAGCATCAACCAGTTCCTCGGTTAAAGGTAGTCTAAAATGGAAACAAAAGTTCTCATTCCTCTTTTTCGCAGCTAAATCCTGCTTTAAAGGATTGATCAATTGACGAGAATCGGAGGTTTCAGTTGGTAAAGCGCCACTACGTTGAAGGAAAGGAGAAGGTGCTTCAAAGGTAGCATCATTGGATGCGCCGGGAGCATCTGCTCCGGTGTTCTTTAATAATCGAAGCATTGCTTGGCCCGTGAGCTGCACCAACAGGTCATATACCTAAGTCATTCCCGGAGCGGCCTAAGTATCCTTCCCATTCTTTCCCTTTTTGCACCTGTTATTCCTGATATTACCTCATCGCGACGGAACATATTCGTGAAAAGATGCTACTAGTGTTGATTGTGTTATTAATATGACCACATCTCACAGTTGCTTCGCCCGTTTTACCTCTTTCTTGTCTTTGGTGGTAACTTTCAGATTGTCCACGAACATTCCCCTCTTTGACCTCTCCTTCGCGAGATCTTGTACATCTTTCAATTCCAGTAGAGCCTTCATTTCCATTCCCAGCAAGAACGAATAAAATCCCAGATAGTTTTCGCTGACATACATCCACCCCTGACGTCCGTTATACGCACAAGAATAATCTTGAAATCATGTTAGACCGCGCATATAATAGGGCAGATGCAAAGCGATAAGACTCACAGCTCACTAATCGTTCAGAAGATGGAACATCAAATATTTGACGGAAGGTTCGGGAGGCGTTCCTTACGTTTTCATCGGACGATAGTTCGTCTGTACCGTTGCCTATCCATCGCCTCGGTTCAGTCAACTCCATTATCGCGACAAGCTATTTACCAATAGTACTGACGATCATGCTCATCTTTTCCGCCATCCACTGTTCCTTATCAAATGGATCATCGATCATATCCAGTTCAGGGATCATGTTTCGTTGTATCCACGCCCATGCAGATCCAATTTTTTGTTCTGTTTCCGCTACGGCTACTTGCAGACATATGGCATTTATTTCACGTTGGAAAAGAATACGGTAAGGAGGCTGCTTTGTGTCGAAACTTTTTTTTTTCGGTTTTGTAAAAAAGAAGTGAGTATAGAAACATCTCACAGTGTCATACGTACACATTCGCAATGGTGCTTAACAGACTCTTGAAAATGGGATTTCCCGGTGCATGGTACTCTTGTAGTAGGAAATTGTCGTGTTGTTGAGTGGTTGTCCAGAATGGGGTCAATGTAATGTCTGTTGGCGTTGGCAAGGTAAACACCTAGAACCAACAGGTTGCTTAGTCCAACAGCCTATACTGGGGCTCTGTCGAACAGAGGACAAACGAGAGGACATAGCCTTACATTGCTCGGCACACCAGCACGGGAAGACTCAAAACTTGCCATGGTATAATTGTCTTGTGCCAAGTTTCATTCCACAGAATACTGGCTTCCACTGCGGTCCACCAAAAAAATCGGGTGCATTCATGTGGTCCCAGTCCCCGACAAAAGCTCCATGACAACTGCGGAGATTGCTACTGATTTTTTCAAAAGTTTCTGAAGATCCCACCCAAAATTGTTTGAAGTATCGGAGAGTCAAATTTTGAAGAATCATCTAATCAAACTATGAAAATTCGCAATAAGAGATTTTGAATCAAAAGCGTGTGCTCGTTCAGATGCAAGTGCAACTACATCACAAAGACATAGATAACCGTCCTACTAATTATAAGATAATTCTAAACGTGCCAATGCTTAAAACAGTTGAGGACACGGGAAAATATCAGCAAAAATAGTGTAGCCGATTCTGTTTGTTTCATGCAAAACGCCAGATGTTTGTATGATGTATGGATAAGACAGTAAATAACGGTTGAGCCTTATCAAATATATCAATTACAATAACAAAACAAAGTCAGTAGCAATTTTCAACGTAAATAGTTTGAATTGCTGAGTATTACGTCGAGACATACTATTATTGACTACCAGATTAGGATCGTAGTAGAGGATAATAGGGCTACAATTCCAGGGTCAGAATTGATACAGCTGAAAAAGAGTTCTTTATTCTTCTAAGCGCAGACTAATTAAATAGCTGGCTTTCAATTCTACTTCTACTTTCTACTTTCGGCTAATTCTATAACACATCTCATGGAGGCTTACGTGATATTTAAAGCAAGCCATGGTTCCCCAACTGTCTGACCCTTGTTCTCAATATCTTGTAGATTGTCTCACGAACAAAATGATCACAGAACTTTTGTTTATTCTACCATATCAGCTTCCTCAATACGTGAGGTCTCATCCATAGCTGCCCCGCTGTGTTCAACAAGTGAGAGTAGCACTTCCTATTTGGGACCGCTATTCATGGCGTAATCAGTCATTACAACAATAAGTGACAGAAAATTAGAAAATGAAAGACTACAAAAATTCCACTAAATATATCCTGTTTTGTTTATAAAGTGCGATCCAGAATGCATATCAAGGAAAGTTTGATTGTTCTTTCTAATGAAAACAACGATGAATTCATATTTTAGTGGTAAAGTTAACAATGAGTGTACAAAGAATATTATCAATGGCCCTTCTTTGAGCAGACGATGACCACGAATGACACATCATACATGTATCATCTCATTCTGATCTCATACACACTGGTACATCCTCCTAAATCAGGCAAATGAAACCTTACTGACAGTGGCCGTCAAATGATTGCTCCCTTCTCTTCGGCAGTCAAGCAATTGTTCACGACACGAGGCATCACATACCGCATCTTCCTATGCGATTTCTCTAACTTTGACCGTTATTTTGTTTTTATTTGGATCCATTTTCAGCACTTGTCAATAGATGAAGTTTGGCAA
>JNDP01001382.1:0-238764 GCA_000696975.1 Apophysomyces trapeziformis B9324 | reverse complement strand
AAAAAAAAAAAAAAAAAAAAGATCATACAATTTTGTATTCTACCTCCTAGAGTAATCCTATGTGAATAATGCTAGTAAAGTGGAAATCTTCGTGATTACTTCTACGATGCGGGTTGCCAAGTTAGAATTATAATTGGTTAACTTCCAAGATCGACTCCTTTTTATCATAGGATATGCTATCCTTGAGTTTCTACGACCCATCGCATGCTTATATTTTCTGCTGTACTACGATCCATGATTGTTCTCCCCATACTAGTGCGCAAGAGTATGTTGTTTATACAATTGCTTTGTCTGATGACAATAATTAAAATATTCATGAGTCCGTAAGATACCATTAAACGCATAAATGAGAAGGATTAATATTGACTGCTGATTAATTAACAGCATAGCCAAAAGGAATGACACGCCTAAGATAAGGCCGGCCTGTGCGAAGTATATAGAGTACAAAACAAAAAGACGTTACTCGTTGATCAACTTTAAGTATCAGTCCGATCAGTCTCTTAGATAGTAGACAGCTTTGATCGTTTGAAACACAAGTGCTAGACGTTTTTGTCTCTATATTCGGATCATGGACAGTAAAAAATTGTGTACACAGAGAAAAGGATGAAAGACTATGTGAGAAAATACGAACGCTAAGTACAGAAAAAACAAAAGTACATCAAAGAACTCGAAATAATAAAAAAGAAAGTGAGGAATACTGGCTACTTCGAAGTGAGAGTTGTCAAATTAAAATGTAGCATTGTACATTTTATCAATTCCCTGCGATTGAAGGATACCCTGCTGGAACCTAAGCAATTTACATGTTAGGTATTTATATATTCCTTATCCACTTTTTATGGTCGTATTACTTTTTTAGATTCTCGTTCTCTTGCGCAAGTCGTTCTACTTCTGCCAGAAGCTCATTCTGCATGCTCCTCAGATGTTCCATATGCTGTACAGCTATGCCAAAAAAAGTAACAGATCATCAGCTGAACTGATCTACATATCTCACTGCAGCAATGACTTACTTCGTGTAAGCAGTGTCGCTTTGCTCATCTTCTTGTTGTTACATCCAGGCAGATGGCTTCGTAGTTCCTCAAAACCATCTCTGATCTGAGCACGACGCTTTTGTTCTGATTGGATGTGGATCTGTCGACGTATTTCTGAGCTGCTAAGGCTTTTTGATTTAGACATCAGCACCGTTACTTGGCTATTAACCATTGTATAGCTTACTCTTCCTGAGCTTCATCGGATTCATCGTCACCTTTCTTCTCAGAAATACTCTTTTTCCGTTTGTTGGGCAAAGATTCTTCGGCTGAACTTTCATCAGTATTTGTTTGAGCAGCTGACCGTTTGCGTTTATTTCGCTTTGAGTTGAGTTTCTTTTCATAGGATTCTTTGGAATATTCGTGAAATTCCGTTTGGAAAAATTCTACAGGCAATGAATTGGCGCGTGCTATTGTTTCTTTGACGCGCTCTGCAGTCGAGGCTGATGTTGATGGAACAGGCGTCATCATGGAGGAACTTGGATGGGATAATACGACACGAGCTGTAGATAGTGGGGTCTGTGTCATTGGCATTGCGTCATGCTGGATGGTAGCAGCGGGAAGTGTGGCGGTGGCTGTCGTCTGAGCTGTAGATGGTGACTTTGCGGGGGTTGATTCAGGACTTTGGACGATATCTTTTGACGATTGCTCAGGAAAATAGTTATAATTTGTAATGGGGTATGCGACAGGCATCCCGGGATATCTCACAGGCATTTGCCGCAGGGCATACTCTAAGTTGGGAATGATCTTTTTTTTTAGTTTCCGCTATCCAATCGTGTCATCGTTTTTAGATGAAGTGCACGAAATGGGGAATACCTTGATAGGCATTGTAAGGTTGTCGTTGACCGTTCTCGAGGGATGGTTGGGAATTAGACTTTGGTGAGATGACGTGATCCATATCGTTCACCATAGGGGTGGATGAATAATTGAGAACGTAATGCGCAGGGGCTTTATGGACAATCTCACTCATGATATTACAGATAAAAAACAAAAATGAACGGAATGTGTTATTATAGAAAAAGGAAAGGAAAGATAAGCGAGTCTGTTGTTACAGACAAACGAAAGTGTAGAGGGAAGAAAAAGGCTATGGCAAAAAGAAAAAAAGATGGATTTTGGTGTTCAGCTGCTGAACAAAATATAAAAAATTTAGCGTTTCTTGTGCAACAGCAAACGAAGCACCGTCACCGAACACTTAGCGAGCTTCTTTGGTCGAAGAAAGCCAGAGTTTCTAAAGGTAATCCATCACGTTGAGCATTTAATTACTTACCTCCTTAAATTTCACACGCCCATTGATAAAACGGATGCCAACTTTCATTCATCTGGGCTTGGACATATAAAACTAACATTGGATTATATACTGGTCATCTATGTGGCTTTAAACGAAGGACAAAGAAACACGAAAAGAGAACATGAACACGACAGAACATAACATGCACTAAATCCCACTGCGCCAAATCTGGAAGTCGCTGGCCCACGGAAAACTACAAGTCGTGCCTGCTCAGAAATCTCTGCAGTTGCTTGTATACACGGAAAAAATTTATCGCACAAGAAGGCTTGGCAACTGGCGCCCGATATAAGAACGTCAGCTTTTCGAACTCTTCATCCTCCATTCTCTTTCTCGAAAAATGAGTAGTTAGCCTTGTTTACGAAGAAGAACAGCGTCATGTTATTGATGAGAATGGCTGTCCTGAACCCATGGACTATGTTGTTCATGAGAATGGCTGAATTCTCATATTCACTATTTGCCGTAGTATATCTCATAGCCACAATGAAGAAGCAGTTGCATACTGATGTGCGAGAGGATATGGTACGCCTCAACTGAACGCCATATTTTTGAAATCAATGGGCTCTTGCCCACTTCTCGACAAAAATTATGTTCACGGTCATGGAGAACAATATATGTCCCAACATTTTTAGATACGATTAACTAGTGCAGTCAGATTACATCCGAAAATGAGGCCTTTTCATCTATTAAGTTGGCCGAAATGACCAGTCCTCATTGCACCAAAATCTCCGGATAAGATGAACCATGGATATACGCCGTGCTATGTTCAGAAAGAAGAAAGAAGACATTACCCACGTACCTCCAATTTGGAAGAAATGTATCAGTGCGTCTTCGTTATCACTAGAAGAACAATGAAATTTGGTGATCTGCTATACATTGAAAAAGTTCGGTACACATGTTGGATGCTAGAAGCAGATCATGGATCTACCGTGATACCTTCCGCTCGAATGGATGCGGAAAGAAAATCAATCGCAAGAGACTAAGCGAGTTCCCTCAATGGACCTCTAAGAAATGGATTGATCGTGAAAGGCCACGTTTGTTCCCCAGAAAATTCCAGCCTAAAGAGGCAGCTCCCGTCCAAGAAGAGGAAGAAGTAAGGTAAAACCTTCGAGGAGTGTATGTACCCAAATGAGGACAGTGACATAATAGAACAAACCTGCCAGACGGGGAGTTGCTAAACATTGATATCAATGCGTTCGATGAATCTTAGCAAGTAAGAAAGACTGACTGAAAATGCTGGAGAATATCTTCGAGCTTCTTATATTTGTACGCTATGCTGCCCTTCTGCTAAATGCCATATAACACATTTATTCCATGAACATCTGAAAGAAGTCAAAGGGGACAGCGTGCAAAAATAAGAGAGCGTTAAAAGTCAATGCCAGTTGGTAACAAGAAGATTACAGATATGTTCTGCAATCTGCAGGCCACCATTAGGCAACTACCAAACAGCTCCTCACAAAATGATATTATACGAGAATGCCTCCAGAAGTTAACAGACACTGTAAAAACCGTCAACAACCAAAGTCCAGCATTGAAAACGAAATGACAGCATACACGACATATCGATTGTCTTGTGTGCGTTTTCATCTTTTCCTTCGTTTCGAAGGAAAAACAAAAATGCAAGCGCCACAAAACGTTACGAAAACTCTGCAGAAGTAACACTGCATACATGGCAATTTGCACTCGTGGTTAGGCCAGAACATACATAGCTGACAGATGGCTACCAGAACAAAGACAAGAAAAGCATCTAAAAGACGGTCGCTTCTTGCAAATAAGGATGTTAAAGAAAAAAGCTTGGCATGATTGCATTCCATTAAACTCCAAGAACGTCATCCATATAAGGTTACAGAGCAGTAGTGAATCATACCTTGTTCCTTTCTGCCTTGATGTAAGACTGACCATATCTGTACAAACAACTTACTCAATGTTTGTACGCATGGGGTTTCCACTTGCAGAAGAAACACAAAAGTGTACGTTACCAATGCAAGCTATATCACGGTAACTGATGTACCTGCATTAATAGTTATATTATAATGGTTATAAACGAGAAGATGTGACAAAATATCGCATTGAATGGAACAAGTGGATGCTGGATTGTAGTAAGAAGATGAGAAAATATGAAGGACACCTGATGACCAGGAGATTCTGCCTGCATTGAATGATGGCAATCAAGCATATGTACTAGTTACACATACGAAAACAGATTTTATAGAAACAGTGGGCTCAATTATGGCTGATTAAGCGATGGAGAATCGATGCTACGCAAGAAAAGCAAGGAAGTTTCTATCATAGTCTCAGAGCTTCTTTGCCCATAGCACGGTCTGCTGAAGATCAACGTTGCCAACAAAAACTTTTTTGATATGCTTTGTAAACAGTAATTATTCATCCAGGTGCAAACAAAGATGGCTATTGACGAAGTCAAGATATGGTTCAACAGTATAAAGAACGGGCAAGTCCTGTTTTTGAAGCTCGTCACATAAATCCTAAAGATAATCTAGAGCAGCATCTTATTGAATTAAATTAACTTTAAGCTTTGACTAGCTACAATTATATTCGACTAAAGCAGCAATCACAACGCCTCAACCACAATGCTCTTGTAGCCAGTCGTATGACACTTAATGACAAACCCGCAAAAAAAGGAGCCCTGTGACAGATTTCGGTATGGGTGATACTACAGTGATAGTTAGCAAAATGGTCAAACACCACTGTGTTAATGTATGTAGTACGCGATCTTTAGCGACCCAAACTTCGATTGAAGTCTTCTGCCATTGAAGCAGATCATTGTTGAGCGCTTGCCATCTGGTTGGCTGACAGCAGATTTCCAAGAGCAAAAGTCAGCAATAGAGCAGGTGGTAAAAGAAACTGGACATTTCTTGAAGATGTCTCCAAAGTTCCATTGCAAAAAAAAATTTCATTGAGAGATATTGAGGAGCAATAAAACGGACAGCAAGACAAGAATGCGATTGCATCATGTCTTCTCTTATGTCAGTAAACCATACTTCCATTTATTGAAAGTTCAAACGTAGGCAACAATTGCTCTTTACATGGTTAAAAACAGTGTGAACTGGAAAACGAAAGCAAGCAAATAATCAAACAAGCCTTTACGACTAGCTTAACGAGGCTTTGCCAAAATGCGCCGGTATTGGTCTGTTCCAGTCTTACCTTGCAACCTTATCGCTTCAATTGCTCATATACACATTTGGAGGTAACATATCTCCTATGAAGAGTACGACAAATCGGCGGTCGATCCATTAGTAGAACGATTAGCGTGTGGATGGAAGAACGTAAAATCAGTGTGTTGGAATTCGTATCATTCATCTTACCCTTCATAGGTTGAAGCTCAATGAGCACATAAGGCGACAAAAAATGTCGACGCGAGCAAGGAAGAAAACAAAAAGAGAAGAGAAAGTCAGATAATCTTCATGTTGAAGAATACCGAACAAACAAGGTTTGTTCGTTATGCGACCAACGTATAGAAAATACATCATAGTAGTGACACATCATGGTGCAAGCATTAGGTCTAGAGGACAAAGAAATACCACCTTTCCATGCATCGACATCTTCGATGCTAAAGTATCAATAAAACAAAAAAAAGTTATATGCGACGTCAAAATGTCCAGAAGGGAAAAAATTAGTATCGCTGTCCCCTTCGTCACTGTATCAAGTTGTGCTCCCAATATGGGTCGGCTAGTACTGCTAATTAGCAAGCGTAAACCACACGTAAAGAATTGCATCTTTTGCATGTGTTCATGCAGCCACCTATTGTGTCTTTCAGCTTTGGAACGGGGACCTGAACGACGAATTTTGATCGCATATATTGAGACCAGCAATATCCAAACCCCGCCCTCCCGCTCTTAAAGCGGGCCAACTTCATCAATGGGCTCGACCAATGACGTAACTAGACAAGCCCCGCGATAGGCTCTCCGATTTACTTGTGCTCAGTTCCTGCTCGTATCCCACTTTCGTCTTTCTTTCCGTTTGCTTTCCGTCTCGATATCATGGGCACTTTGAAAAAGTTATTCACAAAAAAGCACGGTCATCATGGAAACAGTGAAGCGACAGAATCATCCAAGTCCCTCTCCAGTCGACGAAAGTCCCAACAAAATCCATCCGATGAAAATGGTCTTCTAAGCGACGTTACACAAAGCCAACCAAAACCAATACGTGGCTATAAGCACCTGTCAATCCAGTCAATCCCAACACTTTCCCGTACGAGCTTATCCAACCAACCAATAGACAAAAGTCCGGTTGATGAAGATATTTACGAGGATATACCCAAAAAACGTCCATTCTCTTGTTCTATCTTGGATAAAAAGCGCCGCTCCTCCTCCACTTTGGCTGATGAGCATATTGATTGTTCCACAAAGGAGATAGTAGAAACGCCACTGTCTGGGCGCTTTTTAGTACCTACTGCAATAAAGGCAACTTCTGCCTCAGAAAATGCATTTTCGGTGCCACATCGTCGCCATTCCTCGAACTTTGACGCCACTGAATCAACACTTGTTTCACCTGCATACCCAAATAGTGTCGTCTTCAACCAAATGGATAGCGACAAGGATAAACACACGGTCCAGGACCCGGGTATGTAAAACCCTAATTCTCTGAGAGTGCTAACTGGGCTCGCCAGATAAACAACACCCTATACCGTATCAAACAAAAAGCGGGGAACTAGTCAGTTCACATGTTGCAAAAATAGCTGTTGAGATGCAACTGGCGCGGGTCAACCAACAGCTACAACGCGTACTGAAAGAAAATGAGGAATTGAAAGATCGCATCCTGCAGTTAGAAGAAGTCTCACACACACCTTCGCTGAGCAATATGAGCGAGTCGTCTTCGTTCTCTTCTTTGTCTTCAGGACATCTGCAGCAAGACGAAATCCTGAAGATCCATATGAGGGCCCAGCTCGGGTTGATCGAGTTTTTGGAAGGGGAAGCAGACGTATCTGCTGCTATGGCTCGATTCAAGAAACAGCTGGAAATAGAAGATGATTCATAATAAAATTACAGACTTATTTTCTCATCTTTTCCCTTTCTTTGGTGATATCTAATCCAAACGAAAGATGCAGTTCAACGGCTATTGTCGGTTGATGTTTCGCTGTTGCACCAGCTCTGCATAGGGTTCGTGACCACCTTTCGAACAATGAATCCCCGCTGCTTCTGCAGATGCCCACTTTTGTCTCAGGATTGCCTCGGTGTGTGTGTGTGCGTGGTGACTTGACTGAACAAACATAATGCATGACGCCTTTCAAGTGACAACAGTAGTGGATAAGGTCAATCGGATTGAATCCATATTTGCTCATGGTAAGCAATTAGTAGCTGCTGTTGGGATTGCAACTCATAAGAAAATGGAAATCTGAAACTTCCATAGGAGATCGACTATTGATTGGAACCGGAGTGGGTCAACTACTGGTGTATGATATTAAAGAGCCTCTCGGTAGGGAAAGCAATACGTACCTGATATTCTCTAACCGGATTATTTCCAGTGGCCGATGACAACGAGATACCCGAAGTAACCTTGGCGCAGACTATCAAGAATTTTTCCAAGCGCCCAATCGAACAGCTCGATATCATTAAAGAGATCGATATGTTAGTCTCATTATCAGGTGAAGCCCGATAGCATACAAGTTTTTCGGATAAGGGTAGACTAAATCATCTTATACAGATGGATTGGTCAGCCTTCATGATCTCCGAACATTTGAGCTCAGAATGGCATTGGGAAAAACAAAAGGAGCCAATCTATTTGCTATACAGACAATGGTGGAAATGAGCCCTGAAGAGAAAGTACCTATGCTTATTACACGACTTGCTGTAGCAGCGAGGAAGAAGCTTCTAGTATTTGTATGGCAAGATTCACAATTTCATGAAACCAAGGTAATAACACGGGTAGTCTAAGAAAGACAGAAGAAAATTTATGCATTTTACGTGGATAGGAACTTAATATACCAGATCGAATTAAAGCCATGGCATGGGTGGGAACGACAAAAATATGTTTGGGTTTTTCATCGGAATACGCTCTTATGGATGTCGAGGCAGATCAGTTAACGGAACTATTCGCTCCGACTGGCCCAGTAGAAAGTGGTCCGATCAGTACGATCAGCACGTTGAATAATCTATACAATATGTCCATCGGTTCACGAGGAGGAAAGCCTATGGTGACGAAAATCCCCAATAACGAGATGATTTTAGCACGGGATCGTGAGTACAAGGCGTATGGATATGAGCAGAAAAACTGAAAATGCAATAGACGTGAGTATATTCTTGGGATTAGATGGGACACCCACTCGCAAATTCGGCATCGAGTGGTCGGGCGCTCCAGAACAGATGGGTAAGTGTCCTACGTTGCAAAAGATACATATATATATATATAACTGAACAACTCTCCTTTTCCTAGGGTACTCGTATCCTTATGTTATTGCTATTCTCCCGAAGCATGTCGAGGTGCGGAATATCCAGACCTTAAAACTTGTACAACAGATCGAATTATCCAATGCTCGGTTCCTTAACCAGGGCAAACTGGTTTATGTCGCTAGCCATAACCAGATCTGGCGACTGACACCTTTCAGCTTCTCTACGCAGGTGCATGAAGTAATAGATGCTCTATGTGGAACTAACTAGTATGTAGATTGATCAACTGGTTGAAAAGCACGAATATGAGGAAGCAGTGAGCCTCTTAGATCAGATTGACGCTGTACATGTGGAAAATAAGGAAGAAAAACTACGCGCTATCCGAACAGCTTACGCCAACGATTTATTCAGACGCGGTGAATATGACACGGCATTAGGACTTTTCCAGGAACTGGATGCACATCCTGCCGACGTGATCCGTCTTTACCCTGAAATGATCTCCGGGAGTCTGGCAGAAACTTCTTCATTGAAAGACGAGGAGGAACTGCTAGCAATGGCGATGAAGAAGAAAAAGAGTACCGTTAATGAAGAGAATGACGATAAATCATCGAAAGATGAACGTCCGGCCAGCCGTGCATCCAGTCGAAGTCGAACAACAGTAACAACAGTAACCACCACTCGAAGCTCACAAAAAGATGTAGCGCTTACTGGCGATAATCTCATCGAATCAGTGAATTATCTTGTGCGATTCCTAACTGACAAGCGTCAGAGATTGTCCAAGAAGATGCAGGGATCGCCTCGCTCACCGAAAGCAGCCAAACCTGTTGAACAATTAGATCATGATGATCTCTTATACCAAGCCTCTCTGGTCGATACTGCTCTCTTGAAATCGTATATGATGACAAATGATGCGCTAGTTGGCCCTCTGCTACGAGTCCAAAATAACTGTGACGTACAAGAATGCGAAACAATTTTACTAGATAAAAAGGTAGATATACTCTTGGCATGAACGGCTATATTCAGACTAATCTGTATTCTTCAGAAATACAAAGAGCTAGTTGATCTGTATAATTGCAAAGGTTTGCATGCGAATGCTTTGGATTTATTAGCCAAGTAAGTCTTTATAGGGCTGTACAATTCCGATCAATGACAGTTAACTAACACGGCATCACAATAGGCTTGGGCAGCAGACAGATGGCCCTCTACGAGGTGTGATGCCTACAGTCAGGTATTTGCAGCGGTTAGGATCGAGTCAATTGGATCTGGTGTTACATTATTCCCGCTGGGTGTTGGAAAAAGATCCAAGACTAGGCATGGATGTGAGTTGTTCTTCGTGCTGAAGATGGTATGCTGACCAGGAATGGAATATGGCGCCTTAGATATTTATCGATGATTTGGCTGAGGTGGAAACTTTTCCGAGAGAAAAGGTTTTACATCACCTGGAGTCAATTTCAAGTGATCTATCTATACAGTACCTTGAATATATCCTGGAAGAACTTCACGATACTTCACCAGAATTTCACAATCGATTGGCTATTGCGTATCTGGACAAGATTATGTCTGTTACTGGTAAATGGTTTCTTGATGTTTTAAAGAAGCTATGGTTCACATACTTTAATCTAGATCAAGAACGAAGGGCCGAAGTGCGTTCTCGGATGCTTAATTTTCTCCGTGTGTCCACGCATTACCGTGCGGAGAAGATCTTGATTCGGTTACCTATGGATGGTAAACATTAGCGTCACTATTTTCCAAACGCGGTTGTTGAATCCATCTTAGACTTATTTGAGGAGCGTGCTGTGCTCCTGAGCCGCATCGGACAACATGATCAAGCACTTGATATCTATGTATATAAACTTAAAAATTACGCCATGGCAGAAGAGTAAGTTTTGATAGCACCATGATACGTGGCTAACAATGAATAGGTACTGCACAAAAGTTTATCAGGAAGACCCGGAAAAGGGAGAGCGGATGTATCTAACGCTTCTTCGAGTATATCTTCAACCAAGCAATAATCAAAAGCCACCCCTGGAGCCCGCGCTTGATCTGCTTGCGCATCATGGTTCTCATATTAATGCTTCGGAAGTGTTGTCCATGCTTCCAAAAGATACTTCCCTTAAAGGGTTGTTTCCTTTCTTGGAAAAGTACATCCGAGCAAGCAATCAACATCGGAACATGGATATGGTTGTTAAAAATCTTCTGAAAGCAGAACAATTGCTCGTAAGTTGTTCAGAATGGGGTCCGAGAGTTATCGCGATGCTAAAAAAAAAATTACTCAAGGTTGAAGAGCAACTGGCGTTTTATCGGTCACGAGCTGTCAAAATCACGGAGGATCGGATGTGTCCACAATGCAACAAACGCATCGGAAATAGGTAAAAAGAAGTCTTAATAGAAAGGGGGAAGGTATTAAATGTGAAGTCCTCCTTAGTGTATTTGCGGTATTTCCTAATGGTGTTGTGGTGCACTATTCATGCAAAGAGAAGATTGAACAGACGCAATGGAAATTGTTGTAAAGAGGGATTGAAAGATGGCGCTGTTTGTATTTGACCGTATGTACGACCCGAAGGCGCTAAAGACAAATAAACAGGACATGATTTGACAAACAAATTCGGAGTCGGCGCAAGAGGATGTATAAGGAATATTCGATTGGGCTGACTCTTACCGATAAGCACTTTTTTGTACTCTGCGCAGGAGTCAATAGCAGTGACAAACAATTGCCGCTTAGAGTTTTTTTTAAAAAAAGAAAAAACAAAATAAATGGCTCGCTATCGTTGTTGTTTTCTTTTGTTTTCCTCTTTATGTCAATATGAATGAAACTTGCGTTGGATAAAGACGCTACGTTTACAATTTTTGAAGAGAACGAGCAGTAGCATACCGTCGGTAACTTATCAACTATGAGCTAAATCAATTTCGCTCTTTCATAACAAACCCTCATTATACTTCTTTTACTAGGCTACTCCACAATATGCCCATTGTTTTCCTGTTTCCTGTTTCTGTTTCCTCCTTTTCTCTATACTCTCGGTCTGCCAAGAAAATTAACATGATACAGCCGTGAATGGCTCTGATTCAAGCACGAACCTGTTTATATATGTATGCATTCTCTGTTTCTTTCTCGGTCTCCCTCTGTCTTCTTTTTTTTTCTCTTTTTTGTTTTTTTACGTGTATTATAACAAGAGCAAGATGTATTCTACTTACAGTTCAATGTATTCTTTCCTCTTTTTGTTTTCCTTTTCCTACTCTTTTTCTTTTT
Source organism: Apophysomyces trapeziformis B9324 (assembly GCA_000696975.1). Classification (NCBI taxonomy): domain Eukaryota; kingdom Fungi; phylum Mucoromycota; class Mucoromycetes; order Mucorales; family Mucoraceae; genus Apophysomyces; species Apophysomyces trapeziformis. The sequence continues at coordinate 226,863 of JNDP01001382.1, read as the reverse complement.
GCTTTTAAACTGTATTGAATTCTATTCTTCTTTCTTCTTTGCAAAATTGCCGACCTTTGTACGCATTCAATTAAAAAACAAAATTCAGATGTACCAGAAAACGAATACTATATTTTTTTATTACTGGTATCGCCTCATGGGAATCATGATCAAAAATAATCACTCCTTTTTGTTCTTCTTTTTGCAAGGTACCTGTATTGAAGGGTTAATGAAAATTCCGTAAAAGTATAATTACACAAAAAACCATGCGAGAACAGGTGAGACTTGCTGACCAAGCATTCAATCCAAAAGAAAGAGATGACATGTTCCAGATGAATGATTAAAATGAATCTGCTTCCTTTCTATTCATGACACATGTATATGTATAAGGTAGCATTCAGACCATTTTATAGCAAGTGGATCATGCTCCTGGAGAAACAGCGCATCCAGAGAGCGGAACCTTTTTATGCAGATTCTGACAAATGTCGGTGAAGTGAAGTCTGTCCAATCAAGATAAAGATTGCTCACCATTTTCTGGCCCCGCTCAGGCCTCACATCCCATTTCCTCTCTTTCCCTTTTCTTTCCCCCATGCGACAAAGAGGCCTCTTTATCTTCTTCTGTATAATCGGTGTATCCTATACTCAAGACACAAATTCCTCAGATGACAATGACAATGACAATAACGACGACGATGATGATTGTGCACTCATATCAGGGCAAACCTGTGGCTCCAATGGTATCTGTAAATATTGTGCCATGTGCCTTCAGAGCTCTTGTATCCTGAGTAAATCCATCAGTAACAATACATCAACTATAAAAGAGAATCATACTTGCAATTCCACACGATTTGGGTCAATAGATATCTATCCATGGTTCGATTACTGCCTTTCGAATGGAACGGATGAAAGTGGAGGTAAATGCAGTCATCATTAAGACGCATCATCATTCACACACGCCTCTTCTTTTTTTCAATCTTCTCATTTATTTTCTGTCAGATTATTGTGCCACGAGTACTCAGTGTTATCAGTATCAAAAATTGGGTGCATCCGTTAGCTATGCATGGCAGAACTTGACATGCGATCCTAATCGATGTGTTCTGAACACAGTGAATGGCTTACCACCCCCGCTCCCTGGGCCATTACCTACCCTCAACAGCAGTACGGCCAATCCACCAAACCATAACAGTGGCGAGCCAGCTTCTGCAGACGAAGAAAAGACACATCATCGGTCACACCACAACTTCACACATAGTCCGCTTGCCATTGCCCTGATTATCCTATGTACCTTAGCCTTCCTTGCTGGCTTAGGATGGACAATGAAATACTGGATGAAATCCAAGTATTGGCCAGCAGGCTGGTGGCCACGGTTGAAACAAAGACCCGAATCGGTTTCTTCTAGTGTACCGAGTTCAGCCCCGCCGTCATTCGCCACGAACCCGCCGGAGATGCGCGAACGCAATTCGTCATCGCCAGCGTCGCATAGGTTAAGGAACGATGGTCAGCAGTTTTCAGGCCGGTCATCGGCCCATTCGACGTTAAACCAGGAGCCGCTCCCGTCTTATTTTGCTCCTGATCCGTCCCCACCTAAATATGAACATGCCATTGTGACCCAGATCCGCGGATGGCGGGATGACCCAATGGTTGAGGATCAGCCGGCGGACGATCTTCCGCATAGCAATGCCATTTCCGCTCCTCTGTGGTTACCGGTCTATTTCGGTCCAAACCAAACTTCATTCTCCTTTGGGCGTTTGCATCGCCATCCCTCTTCGTCAGCAACTGCCCCTTCTTCGTCTTCCGCAGCCGGTCCGGCATGGAATAGTACAGAGTGGGAAAACCGTCTGCATGCGTTTTGGAGCCAGCGACAGAACCCACCGCGAGCAACTCCTACTGCTGTGACAACTGCTGAGCCTGGTCCATCCGTATCTTTGGAGAGACGCCTATCAGCCCTTGAATCATCCCACCCATCATCATCCGCAGAAGAGCAACACCAAGAACAACAACAACAACAAGAACAACAAACTTAAATAATCGAAATCTATAGACCATATAATCGCCATTTTTATTTCATCCCTAAATTTTTATCATGATGCATGCGTGATGATGCCGCCAATCTTAGATCTTAGGTGCAACAGATCAATAGGGGACGGGGAGCACAATATATGCATCTGCATTTAAAACTAAGAAAAAAAAGCTTGCAACGTGCAAAAAAAAAAGAGAGATCGATCCCTTTTTTAGTCGATGAAGTATTTTTGTTGATCCGCTAGAATCAAAAGGACTAAAACCAAGATCATGAATTGATGGGTCCAGAAGTACTACCAGAAAAAAAACGAGTACAAAGTTTCTAAGTTTTTATAGAATGGAATGGGACAAAGTAGATCTTTAACACCGCATTGGCGTGACACAAACACATTGCTATCGCAGGGTCCAAGACAAACAAGATTTATCGTTTCCATTGAAGCATAAGCCTAGGCCAATGATGGTGCCATCCGATTGGAAGGTACCCAAGCCAACAACATCCATATGAAATAGTAAAAAAACAAGGGGTGGGGCGAGAAGGGGGGCGGCAGAACTCGTGATCTATAGGAAAAATTAAACGCACCAAGGTTTTGTTACCAATGCGCACGTCGTTCCCTCTCCTCTCCTTCCCTTCTCTCCCCTCCCCTCTCTCTCTCTCTCTCTCTTTTTCTTTTTCTCACTCTTTTTTGTCATTTACTTGCTTATTTCTCTCTTGTATTTTGTTCTTTTTTTTTCTGCTTCTTTGTCTACCTTCTTCCTCTCTCTCTCTCTCTCTCTCTCTCTCTCTCTCTCTCTCTCTCTCTCTCCCTTTCTCTTCCTCTCTCCTACACTTTCGGAGATGCAGCCGGTACCATTAGCAAGTATTCATTGGTCGTCATGGCACCTACTCATTCACCATGGTCTTGTTGCCATATTTCTGCTATTGGCTATTGTGCTTCCAGTCTTATATAGCCGTACCCAGCAACCACCTATCTGGGCATTATGGCTTGTGCTTGCTTTATGGGTGGGCATTTACACTTCTTATTGGGTAAATGAGTGACACGACAAACTCCCGTTCCGCCCGAAAAACATTGTTCATTAACGGCTTTCAATTTTAGATTTGGTTCTGGTTTATCCGACGACGACGAAAGCATTTACATGGGGAAGACGGCTATAATCCATCCACAGTGGGTATCCCACCTAGTTCATTCCTAGCCACTCATAGACAAAGTTCATCCAATCCATCGACATTACGACACGATCAAGCGCCGCCATCCATGCGTTCGAGCGCTGATCAATCCTTTTCCCCACCACCGCCACCTTATCAACCATCCGAAGAACTTACCCTACCGCCACCCTCCTATCATTCAGCAAAAGATGATGATCGTGGTTCCCTCGTTTTATCCACCTTGACTTCCTAATGTGCTTTTTTTCTTTTCTGTTCCTTTCTTGGTTTACTATCTTTGTCTTTTGTATCATTTCCCATTCCTAGTTGTTTATAGAGTCCACGTTTATATCCATATATTGAAAGAAGAAGAAGAAACAAAAAAAAAAGTTCTAATAATAGATTTACTTTGTAATTTTTTTTTCCAATCCGATACAATTTTGTACCCCTCATTTCAGTGTTTCGTCAGCAATGGAAATTGTTACGGAGCCAGATCCATTGTCCCTGAACTTAGAGAGACTCCGGTGTTTTTACCATTTTTTTTCTTTTTGTTTTCATAAGATCATCTAGGCATAGGCTGCGCTTTTGTATATACATACATATACATGTATATATATGCATATGTATGTGTGTTGCGGTAAACCATTACAGCTTTCCTTGTTCTTTCAAATCCTCGCGTTCTTGCGGTGATAATGTCCAAAACGATTGTCGTTTCGCATCAAACCAGCGACGTACCTACATAAAAAGTTATTACGACCCGTCCTTTTTCTTTTTCTGTCCTTGTCTGTCGCATTACTGATTCCACTTACAGAAGAGAAGCAATGTTCTTGAGGACCGAAATCAGCTAGAAAGACAACATAACCTGCCACAGCTAGTATTCGTTTGTTTTTAGTTATCAGAATCCATTCATTGTTAGAAAGTCTTACACAATGTAATGGCCCATGATAATACTTGTACTTGACGTGCCCGCACGTTCCGTGTGACGTATTCTGGTGAATAAAGTCGACGCTTGAACTTTTCCTGAATGTGTGGCTCGGCTAATGGAACGGGTGCTTGATCGTTTGTTTTTGGCATGGAGGAGGCTAATGGTTTTTTCAAATGTTTTTGAAGATTCCACCCAAAATTGTTTGAAGTATCGGAGAGTCAAATTTTAAAGAATCATCTAATCAAACTATAAAAATTCGCAATAAAAAGATTTTGAATCAAAAGCGTGTGCTCGTTCAGAGGTAAGTGCAACTACATCCCAAAGTCATAGATAGCCATCCTACTAATTATAAAATGATCCTAAACGTGCTAATGCTTAAAACAGTTGACAACACGAGAAAATAGCAGCAAAAATAGTGTAGCCGATTCTGTTTGTTTCATGCAAAACGCCAGATACCTGTATGATGTATGGAAAGACAATTAGTAACGGTTAAAATTTATTAAACAAATCATTTACAGTAAATAAAAGAAAGTCAATGATAATTGTCAATGTAAATAGTTTGAATTACTGAGTATTAATACAAACGAGGAGGATTACATGCTGTTTAAATGAAGCCATGGTTCTCAATGTGCTGATCTTCGTTCTCAATGTCCTGCGGATCATCTCACAAACAAGATAATTACGGAGCTATTAATTATGCCACCATATTAGCGTTCTCAATTACGTGATATGTCGTTCATAGCTGCCTGTTATGTTGAACAAATTAGATCAATCACTTCGTATATGGGAACACTGACCGTGCCCGTAATTTCTAAAAAGACGAAGTAAAAGTCAACTAGAGAAATGAAATATTTACAGTCCATTTCATATATCCTGTTTTATTTGTGTAGCGGGATCCAGAGCGCATATTAACAGAGAATTTGATTGCTTTATGCTATAGAAAACAATGCTAAATATCCTACTGTAGCGGTAAAGTCCATAAAGTATAGTATCAAGAACCCTTTGCCGAACAGAAGAGCTTACAATGGCACGGCATACTTGATCAAGGTCTAGTCCGATTCGTTCTTATTGCATATACACTGACACATGCTCCTAAATCCGGCAGATGGAACCTTGTTGACAGTGACGGACAAAACAATCAAGTCGTTCTCTCTGTGTTGTCACTTTTATAGTCTAGAACAAGTGCTGTCGGCAACAGGCAGTGCATACCACACTTTCTTTCTCTCTTTCTTTAGCTTTGTCGTTTTCTGTATTGTTTTGTTTGGATACACTTTTATTATTTGTACAAGAGATGAAGTTTGGCTAATCTGTAGGGTCCAGATTATTAGGTACGTGGGAACTGGGTACGGAACATAATGCTGTCCAATGCATAACCTGATTGGCACAGAGCCAGAAGAAAGGTGAAAAGGGCTTAAGCTTATTGAAGGGTTTCCTCAGGCTTCCCCGTTCTAAGACTTCCCCATGATCTGTTTTCCCATGGTATGAGTGGATAAATATATGATGTAATTTTGTGATAGACGCAAAAAGACAACAATCGTTTTGCATTAAATACGTGTTGTCGCGCCATTCCGGTTTCAATCACCGCTTATTGATCAGTTCTTTCTCGTGTGTTGTCTTCCTCCCTCTTTCTCTTTCCCTCTTCACCTCGTCTTCTTCTTTTTTTTTTTAGAAAAAAAAGCCCTCTGACTATATTGAAATAACACAAGCACTTCTTGCAAGTGTCGGCGTCTACATTGACGCGGTTATGATTTTGATCTTCCATAAGAAAACCGTAAAACTAGCTGAACAGGCACAAGAGGCAGAAAGAAGAAAAACTGGTCTGTAATTTGGAATATGCGTTTCAGAACAGGTATTAACAAACAATCAATTTCCTCAGTGATTTGCAAAGACTGCTCTGAAGAAGGGCATCCAAACAAGCCATACAAAGCTTGTCCTCAAAACAAGAATCACAGCAGAAATCAAGGCAAGAGACATCAATGCATCACCAGAACTGTGCTCACTCTTATTTTATAGTTGGAAAAAAAAAAAAAAAAAAGAAAATTGACAGCTGAGGAAGAAGCCGAGCATTCCAGGCAAAAGAAACGCGGCAGGGCTTCGAAGGATGAAGAGACAAGAAACAGAAATATCCCATCTAGGCCATGTCCAGCATGTGGTTCGACTGAGCATGCTTCTGCAAGAAGCAGGTCTTGCACGGGTCATGCAAAAACTATAAATGAAAAAGTCAATGAAGAACTTGGAAAAGATCACGAAAGATACATAAGAAAGCTACCGCTTGATTCTGTCATCCGTCCAAAGTACCGTGAGGAACTCAAAAAGAAACTTATGCATCTGTGCGGCTTTTTGCGCGAACTAGTCTTCCGAGCTCAAATCTTCGTGAATGGTTACATTATCTCGAACACCGATCAGGAAACAAGTGCATACGTTTACACGCAATCTTTCTGGTATTCTGTATGTCAATTGGTCCTCGATAAAAAGGTCTCCAACATGCCATCCGATCTACTAGGTTATTTGTCACAATTTTGTGCGACATATCCTTCTGTAATCTTCTCTTCACAGGGTTTTTCTGGCTACAGTGATGCCTTCTCGGCGGCCTGCAAGACATTGGCAACCTGTTATACCAATAACATCGTCGAAACTTTTGAGAACCGAGCGGTGCAGTATTCAATCCGCAAGCTGAAAGCAGCAGTACCGGTAAATGTTTGTAATCAATAGAGAAATCATAACCAACGTCGTTCTTACTTTTTCTAGGAACTTCCTAATGGTCGTATAAAAGATCTCGCTAGGGAGTATGTCTACGAGCGCGTCTGTGGCGGAGATCTCTTATGGCCTGATGCAGCTCCCTTAGTCTCTACGCGTATAACCAGCGTAGTTAATTCTCTATGTGAGGAGCTATCCAGTGTCATCCCCGTCCCTGCAACGGCAGGAGACCATGTCCGCTTCCCCAGGGAGGTTTGTGCCGGCGCTACGTCATATCTTGAGTACCTATGACGAAGAATATAAAACAGCAAAGGTTCTGATGTCGAGGAACTCCCACGGCGATTCAGCCTATCACCCATGCCGTCTACAAAGTGGCGATTCGCGACAATCAATGCAAAAGCCTTATCATGCTTAACAGAATCCACTTTTGAAGGCGGTTTTGAGCAAAACACTGCCTTATTTCATACCGTCTTTGACTTTACCAAACTAGGATACAGAAGGTAAGATAGAGAAAAGTCATTGATAAAAAGACTTCTAAACTGCAGGATGCTTAGTGTTGAAGAATTGAAAAACTCATCGGTGGATCGTGGCGTGATCTTCACTAATCAAATTCTCTCAGACGGTTTCGCAGTTGACTTCCAGTTTGCAAGAAAATCGGCAAAGAAAGAAAGAGCTACAGTGAACGTAGAGCTCACTGGCACCGATTTTACAGAAGAGGAGATTACTGATTATTTCCAACCGTGTGCAGTGGACCCCGGCAGATCGCAAGTGTTTACGGCCGCATATGGGTGCGGCAACAGTCCACATGAAATTTGCAGATGCAGTACAAGGGAGTACTATACGTACACTGGATCCCCCTTGCGTCAAAAAATAATTCTGGCGGAAAAGAAAGAAGCAGGTATTGAGGCCATTGAGACGGATTTAGAGACTGGCAAAACACAGAGTCTCGAGGTGTATGATACCTATGTCCGTTGCACCTTTCAACATATGAATTCGCTATTTGCGTTCTATGGGCCGACGAAAGCAGAGGGACGATTTCGGAATTACCAGGGCCGTCAGCGCGCTCCAGAGGAATTGGTCAACATCTTGACCAATGGAGGAAAAAAGTACAACAGAAATCGCCGTAGACACACAAAATGGAATCGCAAGCTACGTCGCAAAAATAGAAAAAAACGAAGGAAGAAATGGCAAGCAAACCGGGATCCAACTGAGTATGTAAATCAAGTATGAGCTTGTTACTGAATAACTCAATAGAAAAGCGTGTCCACCAGAGTCTGCGGTGAGATCGACTTTATGCAAAAACAAAGGTTTTCGAAAATGGAAGCGAGCAAGCTATCAAGAGTCGGAAAAGATGCCATTCATCGTATTCGGCGATGGGATGTTTGGCAAAAGATAGCGTGAAACTGAAGGGTCACCGGAGTGGGGTAGTTGGAAAGTTATGGAAGCACATCAAGCGAAGGGAACGAAGAGGAGATCTATTGGCTGTCAAAATGGATGAGTACCTTACATCGCAGGTACGGTACATAGATGGAACAAACGAATCATCGATTAAATGAAGCGTTTATAGGTGTGCAACAATTGCAACAAGAAAGATATGAAGAAGATTACGACTGCAGACGGTATCTCTCGCCATGGGATACTAGTTTGTAAACACTGTGGAGTGTTATGGCAGAGAGATATTAATGCTTGCAAAAACATTTTCTCGATCGCGCTGTCCATGTGGGTTGGGGAAGGACGACCACAACGGTTCTCTCGTCTCCCGGCCCCTAACAACATCCCCGAACCGAACGCGGGTCTTCCCCTCAGGGAAGTTTAGATTTTTACGGCAAGTGTAGTAGGCAATGTTTCCAGTTAGGATTTTACTAATGTTTATCTTTCCTAGATGATGCCATCGGTAAGCCTTCTATCACATTTTAACAGGAAGGTACTCACCAACAATTACTGGCAAATTCTTTATAACTTTTATCTCCAAATCTTCAAACAATTTTGGGCGGAATCTTCTATCAATTTTGATGAAATCTTCAAAAATTTTTGAATAAACCAGTAAAAACATCCCCAATTGACAGAGCCCGTCAAATTCCAATAAAGGAAATAAGCATAGCAGTCACCACCATAGGGCGCTTCCCAAATGGTGATACCTTGTCTGTCAAGGCTAAACAAAGCATCTTTTTTTAATTGCTGTCTAGCAGATGAAAGCTAATGGAACTGGCGTACCAAATTCAAAACAAAAAGATGATGTATACATCTCTACTTGAAACACAAATTTGGATGGATGACAGGCACGGCTTTTCCTTTCCACACACATCAACGCGGAGTCCTAACAATGGGCAAAAGTTGGGACTCGCATTTTTTCATGGTATCATTTTCGCGGAGGGCACGACCTTCTGAGAAAGGGTGGCAAACAACTTTTCGAAAGTTCCGTTTGTACCATTTCTTCGCCATGAGCATGTGGTCGAGCTATTCTCAGACGTACGTCAATCCGGACAACCTGATATTGGCAGAACAACAGGTCGATCAGTTTATGCAGTTATACAACAGGTACATGAGACTTTATTCGGTGTCGGGGAATGCTGACTGAACGCTTCTCCATGCTTGCATAGAATTCTCGAGACATGTCAAAAGAAATGCATACCTATAAAGTATCATGAAGGTGACCTGAATAAAGGAGAAATGATGTGCATCGATCGTTGCGTGGCAAAATACGGGGCGATACAGAAACATCTTAGTGAGAAGTTGGAAAAAAACCCTCTCAATGCAGCTCAAAATACGACCAACAACAACGACTTTTCCGACAATACACTGTAGTTGACCATACCACTCTCTCAATGTACATTTACTTTCAGATAGAAGCAACCAACCGAAAAAGAAAGAAAGAAAACGTTTTATTTCAATTCAATACATCCCGGTGTCGAACCGGGCAACCAGAAAGTTTAGAATGAGAAATGTGACTAGGATCAGACTTTTGCGGATCGCAGTCGTTGAAACAATCCCGTAACAATTTGGGCCAAACTCTGTTGTCTATCGTCGTGCGCAGTGGGAGTAGTAGTCATAGTAGCGGCAGTGATGTCCGTGGTGGTATTTGAAGCATTTGATGGCTTTGCATTGAAGAATACTCGACCTGAAGGTTGAGGCAGATCGAAATGAGGATCTTGTTCTTGCATAATCATGCGAATTTTCTGTGCATAAGACCAAAGACACGTTGCCCAGTAGATCTAATCGAGAATGAGGTTCAGAGGGTTGTTGATCGCAATTCCCCGAAAAAAATCTTTATTTCACTTACGTAACTTATCGCCATGATGGAAAAAATAGCAATGGCAAATTTCATTTCATCTTGCCAAAGTTTAAAGCAATTGTAACTGTCAGGTTGCAAACTGATGGACGTCAGCGCCAGGTTTGTCTGCGTGCCGTTATTGAACACCATGGTCACTTTTTCACCCGCAATGGTCTGAGATGTATTGATGCACCAGTTATTGTATTGTCCTTGTTGGAGGCCAAACACGATAATGTCGGCGAAAAAATCCACCAGGAAAATAAAGATTACAACCCACATCGAACGATGAGCAATACGTAACAATACAACATGATCCTAGGGAAGCATTTGTGGAATCAGCCCCTGGAGGACAATTGCTTCCGTTATTTTTTTTTCTGTTCTTTGTCTGTACCGCAAAAAGAGCCAATAAGGAAAAAGTAGCAGCGAGGGCAAACAAAAGGCAAATGACCCCTTGAAGAATCAATGCATAATAGTCTAGATAAGAAAAGATTGCTGCGTTCCAGGAGTTGATTAGTGAAGCCATATTCAGTTTTGTTTTCTACCCTTTCTGCTTTCTTACGACTCTTGCTGTGAAATGCTAGAATGGCTCCGTATAAATTAATCCCCTACATATGAAAGAAAGAACAAGACGACGTTTGTTAATTAGTTTTTGATGATGGTCTTTTTGTACACGATGTTTAACGGGTTCTTTTGTTTTCAATAGCCTTACAATCCATATGCCACAGGCAACGGCGCAACCTGCACGAAGGGACATACATCCACAGAATTTGCGTGTAAAGGAGCGTTTTGCATGAAAGGTATGTGTTCGTTGGTCGGTATCTGGATAAAACATAGTGGGGCAAAAGAAAGAAAAAGAAGATGTGTGCAAAGTAGAACAGAACGAGAGTTACTTTCTGCCTAATTCCTTTTTCGGCCCATGTCACAAAAAACATCGTTCCAAATTTAGACAATCATGCAAGCTGTTTGGAGTGATCGAATTGCTTACAAACATAAGTAATTAAAACAACGGATACTGAGTTCTGTCACGCTTATTTTGTACTAATCAGCTCAAAACGACTTGCATTCGGAAGCAAAAGAAGAGGATACATTAGCTCTTTCCTGGTTGAACTGCATAAGACGATCTCTGTGATCATCGTTAATTATCTTCACCTTAAAGTTCTTACATAGAGCAAAAAATTCTCACTATTTCTCCCTCGACATCTGCAGTTTGTCCAGACAAGACCTATTTCATCTATTTAGCAAACTTAACAATGCTTTGTTACCCTGTTGCTTGGGTGGTGTATAAGTCAGCAATACTTTTGCTTACGCAATAAGTTTCAGGAAATGTGCACCTATATTTAACATCCTATAATGTTTGCACACATCTGAAGCGTTGCTACGAATGCACAATACAATCAATACTGCGTCGGTTAGCTCCTCGGATCAACTGGCGGAGCAAATCCTGGTGATGTTGGGACGAAACACTAGATTGTAATGGCAGAGATAAGCACACCTACTTGTAATTAGTACAATCGTCCAGGAGCTGAAAAGACACGCTATTCAAGTTCAGTCCATCAATTTCAGTCCGATTATATTAGACAGATCGTTTGTGACATAGAGGGCCTGTGTTATCGGCGTCTGTAGGTCGGGTTTCACCGGTGCACGGACGATAAAGGGGGCACCGTGCAGGATAAGGTTAATATAACGGTACATTTGTCGATTCTTTTCTGTTATACACAATAATTATCATTCCTGCCATGTTCTGTTTTATGCTGCTGCAATTAAGCGCTCCCTGAGATTGAAAAAGTAGCGATGCGAACAGAAAAAGAAGGATGGGGTTTGTGATTTGGTATGGGGATGCAGGGCTCTCAATGACTTCCGCGAGCTTTCGGTCAGATGGGGTATTTCACTAGAGACACACTAGTGACAATGAGGACTGCTGCCAATTTAGGGACTGAATCTTGTTATCTACAAAAACCACACAAAAGATATTCTCTGTGTCATGTATTGATGGTGTTATACTGCTATTTGAGTCAAATCCCTCTAAAACACATGGGTGTGGCGCTCTTGCAGGATTAGACCGAATTTCCATACAATCACTGGTTAATAATCTGTACATAACTTAGCGGTCATTTTGGCTCATTATTGTTATAGAATAAAGAGTCTCTTAAATATACGTATTTGATTCGTAATTCTAATCTATTACAGGGAAACAGAATTGTCATCTTTAGATCTGTGCAGTGATGGTCAACCGCAATCACCTTTTGGTTTCAAGTGTACCTTCCTTTTTTGTACTTGTTCTAAGGATGTTGATATATAAAATGAGTGGATACATCGGAGTGGGGCTAGTTGTTACGGGTACTACGAGATAGAAATCTTGTGCAAAAAAGGAAAAAAATGCTCTGCCTGAAATCTGTTGACCAAGAACCTGACGTTCCTTGATAATCTATACTTCTGAAGCAGTCTAGTTCCATATGAATTCAGCTAGATATATCATTTACATGCTAGTGTCTTTTACTGAAAAACCACACTTCACTAACAAAGCAAAAGATCCTCTCATGTACAGTGAGGCCTTGTTCATCGCGGTTATGAATTTCGTTAATTGGTACAATTGTTTCAGAACATTCTGTGTATCGGTAAAAGCTTGTAATATTTACGATAACTGTTTCTTGAACAGTTATGAGAGTTTTATGGGGGTCATCAATAAGTTAGTGGTTGCAGAGGGGTAGTTTATTTCCCAGAATTAAAGTCGCATCTAGTAAATACACTTGGTGCATTTTGGAAACTGAGCTTGACGCTAACAAATCATATTAATTGTCGTGTCATAAGAGTTTGGATTGATCATTTTTACATACTCGTCAGAAAACTGACGAACGCCATATCCAGCTCTCCGTCAAGTGAATGCAAGATGCGTGTATAAATTTCAATTTCTATGACCTGCGACTTTGATCTTCAATAGCTTGCGAAACCATTTTCCGGAAATACAGTATAAGGTATCAAGTTCTGCCAAACTGCAATCACCGTTTTTAGGGGAGAAGATTATACCGCCAAACTTCACTAGCAATAAGCTTTTCAAAAATTATTGGCATTCTCAGGTCAGTAATCAGATCCTTGGTATACATCCAAACCTCCTATGAGTAAAGAATTTCATTACTGAGAAATACTAACGCTACTAAGAAAAATTAGCAGCAATGACCGCCTGTCACAGTTTCCTGAAAAGGCTGAATTATAAAGGGGTCATTTAGGGAAACAAATATTACTGAAGCCTAATGAACCTAATCTGTTGTGTAATAAGTCCAAAATAGGCAGGATGCATATAACAATGTGTTTGTAAGTAGAAGTGTTGTGAGAGAATCGTAACCTTGCAATAGCAAATACAAACAAAATAGCAAAAGAAATAGAAATCCCATTGCTGTTTCCAATAGAGACGGATTTGGCAATGGTATATCGAGAACACACTTAGCTAAAGAATAGTGACGGCTAAATTTACTAATTTTAAGGTGTCGCTCTGCCTGAGGAGCAGAAATGACCACTGTATGCATAGAAAAGCCATTATCTGTACGTGTACCGCAAGCATGGAGAAAAGGACATACAGTTATGGAATTGAGCGCACATACATTTGACCGTGCTGAAGATAAAACTTTGTCGTTTTCGATATCAACTGTGCGACAAACCATACTCCTTTTGGGTTCCCATCAAATTACGAAAGTAACATGTTCTAAATAATATTCCGTAGAGTAAAGAGGGATCACATCGTATGTGATGTTATAATTCGAACCATTTACATTTGTTCCCAACATATAAATGAAGCCACACAAAATGTGATTTAACTTGAATGTGTAATAGAATTATCAGTTAGTATATTGTACATCACTGAAAATCAGTTAATTAATTGTGTGGTTATTGGCCGTGTTTACAGAGAATTTTTGGTCATGTTGGATGGTCATGGTTACGTAAACTCTACATTAACGTATGTTCAGTCAATGATAAATTTCGGTGATAGTTTAAACGGATCAGGGTCCAAATAGCGAGACAGTCCGATCTTCCCCCTCATTTTAGCACTGACCATTTATCCCGTGTTCTTTTCTCTTGGTCTTTGATTTTCTTTTCTTTAACCTTTATCTATACTTTATCTTATAACTATGGTTTTCAAAAAGCTACTCAACAAAGTACATCATCGACTTGCTGGTGATACACACGAACCGTTTTACCAGCGTGGATTTTGCGGACGACGATGGAACGATTCCCTAAAAGAGACTGCAGGTTCAGCCTCTCTTTCTTTCATTCCATCCCGCTCCCTAAACTCTACCATTCCAACAAGTGAACATACACTGGTTTCAGCAGAGAGTACGCCCAGGTTTTCAACCCGTCGCCCATTCTCCTTTCCAGAAGAGGAAGAACAAGCCGTCGTGATCCCGGAGATCCTCGAAGCGCTGCGGGCCTGTGGCACCAGCATCAATCTATCTATTTCCTCCGAAAGTACCATGCAGAACATCACGTTCCAGTCCGACACCGCCAGCGAGCGTTCAATCGACGATAACGATTCATTTTTGGAAGCGGTGCTACGTAGTTACGAACGAGCCTCGTTACGCAGCCAGTCGGCCTACCAAGGACCCTACTCCACCGATTCAACTCCGCAGAACAGGAAGGATACGGGTAGTTCGTTTTCAGAACGGTTTTCCTACCCATTTTCTGAGTGTAGTTTGACAAAGCCAAACCAATCAGTAGGTAGGTCGGATCTGCGAAAACCTAGTTGGCTTCACGAAACCTCCCTTTAAAAAAACGAATAGCGCCACCTAGTCCGCCTAAATCACCGGATTGTGCACCCTCAAGAAATGGTATGAGAGATAGTGTTGTCAAGCAAGTCAAGAAAACCATGTTGGAGATGGAGTTAGCATCTGCATGGCAACGTCTGGAGTCAGCTCTCAAAGAAAATCAGCAGTTGAAAGACCGATTGCAAACGTTGGAGAGAAAGCAGACGACAAGCACGACGGATCGATCCCCTCCTGAAGCACAGTGTCAACAGGATGAGCTAATGCGCATGCATACACGGGCGCAGTTGAGTCTGATTGAATATCTAGAGGGAGAATCAGACATGGCGGGGGCCATGGCACGCTTCAAAAAGCAACTGGAGTACGAAGAAGCGAAAAAGGATGGTCTTACTGACTTCCCTTCTCATTTAGCGAATATGGCTATCTGTGGTGACTGAGGCATTTACCTAAATAAAATCGAGAATTTTTTCCCTTCTGGAAATCGTTTATCAAATAAACAAGAGAGATAGAAAAGTATGATAGATTAAAGAAAATCAGAAGAAGCAGAAAGCCGAGAGAAACACACGATAAGGGATGGATTTTATTCTCTCTTTTTCGGAACTGTCACGGTTTGAAAAGTAAACAGAAAAAAAAGATTAGAAAGAGCTGTAGTCGAAAAGTCAACTTCGCCCATTGAAAATTAAGCATTAAAAGAGTTTAGCAGAACAGGAAGAGATGCATGTTAATATAGATGCAAATTGGAGATAGACAGGCCGAAGGACCATGGCTTCGGGGATATTGGTAAGTCATCTAGATGTTGTGTCTTTATGCGTTTTGGCTGTCCAATGCTATGCTTCGGGGATTGCGCGACGAACTCCCTCAATTCGTGTTACCCTGTCTCTGTCGATAGCATCGGAATTTTCCGATGTTCAACACGTGGAAGATGAGAATTTTACGAGTAATTCGCTTCTTTTTCTCTTTTGTTCTCCTTTCGACAAAAGAAATCAAAAATTAAGAGACACGTGTCAATCAGATAAAAAACAATCTATTGACTAAAAATCTTGCCTTTATTGTCCAATGGCGATTGAATGCTGGATAAGCTACAACAAATCGTATGAGGGAACTATGGTTTCTTTCTTTTTGCGTTGTGTATATGTATGTGTGTGAGCGCGTCTGTAGGCGTTGGATAACTAAGGGGTTGTTTGTCTTTAAAGGGCACGTACACTCAAAAAGCAAGGGTAAATGATTTGATGTTATTCGATAAGCTTCGTGCAACCGATATTCCCTTTTCACGCAGGTCAAAAAAAGAAAGACAGTTCTGCCGGTTTGTCTGAAAACGGCTGTTCCCAAAATTCACTTATAAATTCTGAAAGTCATTCGATTCCCGTCTCCACCTGAAAATTGCTTCTTTTCTCTTTTTTGCTGTTTTCTCCATCATGTGTCAGAACGAAAACGTCTTGGTCTCGTCAAATACAGCTGGTGCTGAGTGCGCAGTCTGTGGTTCCCAGAAGCATATGACAAGTACGTTGCTCTTAGCTCTCTACGATATTCTCTTCCCCTTGTACTAATAAGATTGGCCACGTTATCTTTTAGAACACTGTCCGGTCTCCCCATGATCCAATGATCAAAACCATACACTCATAGATCCTAACAGGAGGATTAGACCATCCCTCTCATTCATTGTTACATATGCGTATCATTCATCTCCCTCACTCTTGACTCTCATACTTTCATTCTTTCTCACTCTGTATAGAAAAAGTTTTCTCTTTCAATTTGTCTATATGTTTTAATCCCCCCAATCTCTTTTTGTTCTTCTTCTGCCGTGAGCCACTCAATCACGGTACCTTTCTTTTTTTTTTCTACATTATTATTCTCTTTTTATTTTCTCATGACATGATCCATTATCCCATATTCATTCCTTGCGTATGAACCCTCTTTTTTATTTTCAGTTATTCATGTACATGCTTCTGTTATTGTATACTCTCTCACAAGTTTATTTCTATTTCTCTCTGTGAAAGAAAGGACAAAAGAAAAGTAAATATGATTTGAACGCCATGAACCCAGAGAACGTTTTGGAATGGGAACTCGCAGTGGGGTAATCGCCAGAATGTCCGACAGCGACACAAAGGCCGTTTAGTCTCAGCTCTCAAACAAATGAGCTCGCCCACTTTGAACGATACCGTAGTGTTACCCCAACCTAGCATTTCTGTTGACACGTGCTGACGTTAGCGAGCTGTTACGACCAGTTGTTTTGCTGATGTATCTTTCACGTTTACCTTTTTAGTGCTTTTTGGTCCAATCAAGAAAGCATTGATTTACAGCGACTTCTTATCAGATGGAAAATTTTTTTTCTGAAGCTGCCTATAATTGGATCCACGCATAAAGCGGAAAATTCGATCATCACTTTGTTTAGCCGACGTACGACATTATGTTAATGAGTTGTGCTGCAGTTGTGCAACCCGTCAAAAATAAAGAGAGAACGGTCGCCTTGGAGACGCGTCTCCTAGACACGTACGACTATATGTCCGTTGTGCTGCCCCGTCATTCGGTGTCGATGTACTTAATAATAAACTATTTCATTTGGTTCGTTCAAAGAAGGTCCAATGTAAATGCATGTGAACGAAATAGCCACGCATAGAGGGCTGCAAGAAAAAGTACCGAAATCTGATAAGAGAAACCATCTGATAACGAGCCCGCTCACCGACTTTCTCAGATGCTCCGTTTGTGAAACAAGAAAATCCTTTTTTTTTTTTTGTTCTTCGCCTTTTTCAAGCTTAATATGTTTCTCTCTTTCTCTCTGAAGAACCTGTCCTTGTACCAGCATCAAGTTCTTTTTTTGTTATTTGTGATCATTTTGCTACGCGTAAAGTTCGCCACCGAAACCTATTTTTATCTTTAACGCGACGTGGGCGGTAGATGAATGATACGATGACAGGACGGCACGACGAGAAGGAAAAGAAAATGGGGCTTTCCCCGCAGAATGAAACAAAGAAAAAGGCAAACTTAAAAAGGGCATGGTTTGTTTCTTTCCTGAGTAGCCAACCCATATGAAGGTAATCGATGCATAGTGCTTAGTATGAGATCTTATGCGCTCCCTACCTAAACAACTTACCTATCTATTTCCCTTGCATTCGGCTGTTCGTGTTTTTGCTATTCTTGCATTTCTTGAAACTAATGAGAAACATCCATAATAAAGTCGGCGATAAGAATATTTTTATACTTCTTTTTTACCTTTTTCTCTCTCTTTCTCTTTCTTTCTTTTTGTTTCGCTTTACGTCTGTCTTTCGAAGTTTAGTACTCCGTAATCTTTAGAGCGGTAAAATGAAGTATGGAATAGAAATGCTTTCGGTAGAAAAGAAGTTGCAAAACGTTTAACCCTATGGTCTCTCCGACAATCACTTTGAACACGAAACTTTAAGGCTCCGTGAAAATTTCGCTTGTCGGAGGGTATTTTTCAATTTCCTATCAACCGCTTCCTATCCCCATGTTTTGCTACCCATGTGAATCAATCAAACCCTGAATCGGATAAACCAAGTTTACTAGAAGCTATCTTTCCACTTCCCGATAAGTAGGTGTATATGTGCTACCGCTCGACATACAGTTGCGACATCTTATAGCGATAGATAGATGTGCTCGGAAGCGTCTTCTTATCGTAACTGATTTTGCCGTCATGTCTTCGTTGAAAACCCAGGTTGTTCAGGACAAATGCCGTTACCTCCTAAGCCAATCGTGCCAGCGTACAATGACCGAAAATGGGAATCTAGATTACACGTATTATTGACGTGTCAATCCTGATTCAGTAACCTCTGGCAATAAAGGAAAAAAGGAAAGCATCAGAAGACTACTGTGGCTGCAGATTAAATGTGCCTACTCGCATGTCTAACGTTATTAAAAAGATGCTGCTTACCATTGGAGCGCTTTCGAAGCGTTTGATTGCCAATCACACCTACTGCACACTGAGAGTCTTGATTAGTCGTTGCATGATATTGTCACATTGGGTTTGTTACATGAATTATCGGACATTCACTTTGCTAGAGCCGGAAGCACACCGCAGATAGGCTTCGGAAAACGTTACCGGACAGATCTCGAGTACAAGTGCTTCTGCAGCTAAAGGCCTGTTATGCAGTGAGCTGTTCAGTAGCTATATACAAGTTCGTCAAACCTTTTCTTAGTTATAACAAAGTTATAATATGGATAGGATCATGCTAGAACACTTGCCACATAGTAACACCTAAGCTGCTAGGATATAACGAGGTTTGACCAGAAGGAAAATTGCTAGTTATTTCTAAAGGCTTCCTAACAGTTACCATTGAAACCATAGAGCCATGCCATTGTTATAAAGGAAAATCTTCATGCCGAATTGTTTAGTTTGACTGCTTGTGGACTTAATCTAAGTCTAAGCATTCTTTATCCTAAACGTTGTATAGTCTTTGGAAGACTTGTCATCAGAAACAAGGATCCGGACATTGAAAAGAATGTTTCGCCAACTCATAAAAATGCCCACTATCATTGGGTCGAATACATAGCGCAAGAAATCCGTTGAAGCGAGGCATTTCTTGGCAGTAAGGTTCACGCTTTAGAGTTTGTTCATCGTTGGAAAAATTGAAATATACTTGATAGTTCGATCGCCTCTGTATATCAATTGAATTACAGACTGGAATTTTAGGTCAAACGCCTACTGTCAATGCACCTATGTCACTATACATTTCTCCATTTGGGCCAGAATTGTATAACAGCTGAAAATATTTATATCAGTTTGTGATCACTAGTGATCTACATACTGCAGCATCGTTCATCGGGTTAGAATCACCTCTCGTTTTGTTCTATCCTTTTACCAGATAAGGTTCATTTTATGTGCACCGGAAAGCTTCGTTAGCTTTACTGTCCCTCGTCCTTCTTTCTTTAACGGCAAGGCCTACCTCAAGTTTTTTGGGCCAAAAGTGGTTAATATACTAATTCATTCCGCTCTTGGGCATCGGCCAATCTAGCATTGTTTTAACTGCCAGACATACCTTGAAAGGTAGATCAGCACCTGTTTGTCATTATTGTACGTTTCAGGATAGTGGTTACCAGTCATACCGACTAACAGATCACCATGGGAAATGTAAGTTCCTTCTGGTCTCCATCAGTTCCTATTGAGCTATTTCTGGTTCCTGATGTACTATTATCTATTAAGTAAAAAATACTTCATTGGGAACCAGCGTTATACTCTGCAGCGGACACGGAAACTATGGTTCCTGATGTACTATTTTTCATTAAGTAAGAAATAGTACATCAGGAACCACTTCCCATAGTGAGACTCTTTTCTGAAAATAATTCTTTCTACGGCCTAAATTCACGTCTACTTTTGCAAATATAGATGTGGTGTCTTTGATAATTTAAGATATTGACCTTTATAAAGGTTGAAAATGATATTTGCAAGAAGATTTTTCTCGAGAAAGCTTTGGCATCTTTAGGCCATCAAGCGCCCTAGCGTATTGTAAAAGCATTGACTTGAAATATCTTCCAGTTCTTGCCGCAGTGCATCCACGCTAATTCAAGCATTCTCTCTGCCAAATATGTTACAAAGTATTCGAGTTGAAGTGAATTGTAGGCAACCTACCACTACTGTTCTCACTCCTTCATCCTACGTTATGTAAAAACCGTAAGGTTAAGGTCATCCGCTGTTCAAATCTGCAGACAAGGAGAAACATCGTATATCTCCATTTTATCATTTGGGTATTTACATAGTCCATCATGGAATAGCTTTGCATGAATCTATTGTATAGGCAGTCCTTGCTATTAGGGTTTACCATCAACGATTACGACAAATTATTGGCCCTACCAAGCAGATAGACACATTATTTTCTCACTTACAACTCACTCTATGCTCAATGTTCTTAAAGGCTTCAGTACTTACAAACAACAATACTATTAAAAGTTGTTTCTTCGTCTACTATTTCTAATAAAGCCAAAGCGGTTTTTTTCAGTGGAGCAAATGTAATAAAAAATTCATAGAACTTGACAGAAACTAGCATTTGCTGTAGTCCTGCTTTCATTACATTCTATGTGTCTTTCCGTAACCATCTCATGCTTGCCTGTAGTCTACTGCCGATAGCTTATGGGTACAAGTGTCAAAGCATTCCAAGTAAAACGTGAAGACTCTTTGCTTTTAAAGTACGTATTAGTTTTCGAAACCGCAAATACGCTGTTTGTAGGCATAGTACGGATTCTGCTAATCCTGTTTCTTAATGAAAAAGTGTGAATAGTGTTACAGTTTGATCTACTGAAGATATGTTAATGCGATTAGACGCTTTCTCGCTCGTAGGACGGACTAACCGAGCACGGAAAGTTTTGTGGTCTTGCACGTTATCTACTGGTAAGTCAGGGTTGTCGGTTTGTCGCACTATAGGTCAAAAGAAACCTGGTTTTCGCTTTTTTTTTTTGCCTCTCCCTGTAGCTTTTCTGAAGCTTTTCTTCGTTTTGTTTTCCCTACTGTGAGGACAAACTGCTTTATATTTTCTTCTTTTATTTATGACTAGGCGAGATCGAGTATGTTTTTATAAACGCAGCGTTCAATGTTGCTAAATAAAGACAAAGGTTCACCTTACGCTTATTGAACTTTGCTCTTGTAAGTGTTCATTACGAGGCAATAGCTCTGGTTCAAAATGTACGAACAAAAGTTTGCGTATTGCTTGGAAAGGAGATTCATCTCAACCTTAGTTTCCTGACTTTGGGATAGAAGCTGTAGAACTTCGATGCGTTCTCTGGACATCTTATTTATCATACATGGCATGGTATATCCTAATAACTGTATATTTTCACATAATAGGCTGAATTAACGCACTTTGGAATACACAGCTATTTAACATCTACGCAGATATTATGAGCGGACGCCTAATGCAAATTGACAACCGGTATTGTGTATATAAAAATGTTATTGGCGGTTTTCCAAATATAAACTAAGTAGCTATTTTCTTTTCAAGGTAACGCCCATATGAAGCTCGACGATTCGGAATAGAATACGGATTCACAACACGGACATATACAGACAAATTGCACTGGTTGTCCTCAAGCAAAGGACCCTTTCCTTCATGATTTTTAGCCATATACTAAACGGCATAGAAGTGCTTGCATCCAATACCAGTGTCTTTAATGAACGTCTGCAGAGTTCCTGCTTTCTTTTGGTTAATGTAGGATGAGTTAAACTAGCTGACCTACCTGTTTTGTAATAGTGTTCTTCAGGTTTGGTCACATTCGATATCATCAGCATACATTGAGCTTGCACACTATGTTCGGAGTCCTTGCAATCGTGTCGAAGGTAAAGGGAAATATACCCTTCACCATATGCTAGTTTGCATCCTTCAGGATATATCGCAATGCACCTATTTCCACTTAACACTTTCAGAGCAATGCAGTTCAGTACCATTCATGTCCGCCTATGTGGAATGTCTTGCTTATCACTTCTCCTTTGAGAGCCTGCCAGTTGTTTAGGCACCAGTGATAGGAGCCGAAACAAGAGTTTTTATGATTATCAGGAGGAAGAAGTTTCAAACCCATACTGTCCACTATGCAGAACAAGTCAATTTCTGGAGCACAGTGCCTTGTCTGCCTACGATAATCATGTGTTTCAGTCTTCCCACGTTCATTGGATTCAACTTCGACGTTTGATATAGCCGAAGAGATTTCTTGTTCACTAAGATTGACAAACTGTTCGCTTTGCTTATCACTCTCCGTCTTACTCTCTACATCTGTCTATGTGATAAAACTGGTTATTACGTGTACATTATGCCCAGAAATTCAAATATAAGGAAGAGAGCAATCAATGCTCCAACGTTTACCTGTACGTTTTCTTTTTCTGCGTTATCTCAACATATTTCTACCAAGTGAGCATAACCATTTGACTTTTCCTCTTTCTTCAAATTTTGTATGATGTTTTTATAATCATTGGCTGTTGAAACGGTCTTGAACCCGTTCTCGCCATGGTTATGTTTTGCTTTCACTGTGTAAGATTCAAGAGAAAATGCTTCTTGTATCTAAAAGTAATGGTGTTTGTAGACTAGATATAGAATTTTAGCCATACCTTTTTGCACAGCTCATTGTAAGCTGTGTACTTATCAAAAACAAAGCAGCGCGTTTTCTGAACAGACCCGTTCAACTTGGCTACAATGGCCAAAGTTTCTTGCAGGTCGACTTTTTCCATCGCAGGTTGGCTTTGGGCAATCTTGCTTTCCACGGAGTGTAGCTTCAATTCCAGTTCTTTACACTCTTGCGATTTGGCGTCATATTTCTGTGTCATGTCCTCTAGTTTGGAGTTTACATTTGAAGGCTCAAGTTCACCATTCGAAGATTATATGCGCTTTGACACTCCGAAAGGCCCAACTTAAGTTTGAGGAAATCAAAAGAAACCGCGTCTTTATCTTCCTTTGACATGGAAGACTCGTCTTCGATGAATTGGATATGCGCGGTTGTTTGCCTCATAAGCTCATCCACTTGTTTCATATTGTCTCCATCTGTGGCTTCCAGTTCTTTTATATCATGGAGACGTTGTCGAAGGAAGTGTGAAACATGATAGTAGAACTGCAGTTCCTGGACAGAACATATGCTCATGTCAAACTCAACCACGTTCTTGAAACTGCTTACTCACTGATCTGTGCTCGTAGGTTCCACTCATAAAGAAATACAAGGCTGCACTAAAGAAAGGAGAAATGTCTTGGTCATAGACAGCACAGCCTTAAATCAACGTTTGTCACAGTTGCTACCCCGACAATAAATAAATATGCGGCAGACATCATGTTACCGATCTGTAAGGAGACGTACTTCTTGACATGCAATTATTTGTAGCCCTAATTACATCATAATAAGAATCCTCACTTTGGAGAGGCAGAGCCAAGGTTGCGTAGCAGCAACAAGGCGTATCGCTTATAGCCATATTTTCCTAAAGCTCCGCGCCCGGCGACTTACCCATGCTCCACAACGGGATAGAAATGCTGCACACGTCGCAGGAAAGTCGCATGCCATATAAAACGTCACTTTTGTGAGACTTGTGCGGATTTAAAATAAATGGGATGTGCGATGTCTGTACGATTTATGCGATCCATGAGACATTTTTGTCCCACAAAATAATGTATATCGGTATTCAAGCTTCTAGTGAGCTTTACCATTTGTTTTGTTGACGCGAGGAGAGTTAATCAACTTGATTCTGGAGTTCTTGTGTATGCCAGTAAACTAGTTTATTTTGAAGACAGGGAAGGCGAAATATGATACAAGAAAAATTCATTGTTCTAACAGTTTGTTTACAAGTAAGGATCGTTGGTACCTAAGCACTCAGCGACAGTTTGGAATTTGTATCCCTTAGACTTGATGTACTCAACGGCCCATGGAACAAGTTCTTTAGCAGTGTGTTCCCAAACCTATTCAACAGATATATACATAAATTGCTAAATCCTTTAATGGTTGAGGACAAATACTTACATCGTGCATCAGTGAAATGTGACCACCAGTGGGGTTACCAGTCTCAGAGCCGAGAACGTTAGTAATTTCGGTCTTTTCATGTTCAATCCCGAGCTTTTTCCAGTCGTTGCTATCAATATCCCATAGGACAACGCCTCTGTCAAAATAAAGAATGTTAGGTTATTTCGAAAACGTAGAGAAACAAAGATATTTCTTACTTGTATCCAAGTTCGGCCAAGACAGCCTTAGCCTGATCATCAAGGGCACCCTCAGGAGGTCGCATGTCTAATAATGTGGTCAGTTCGTTCAATCTTAGATCATCGCCTAGCTTCGCGTCTCTAATCACTTACAAGCAGGTCTACGAAAAAAAAAAAAAAAAAAAAAAAAGGCGCCATCAGTACATAAGATTGGATAAGATTTTTTCTTTCAATATTTTACCTCTTTCCAATTGCCTTAAAGATAATGTCAGACTCTTGGTTCATCTGGTATTGCACTTCCTCTTTGGTAAGACCAGGGAGGTCTTTATGCTGATAAGTATGGCTAGCAACCTGATGGCCGAGATCGTGGACGTATTTGATGACCTCCATGTAAGTCTTTTCGCCGTCGGAAGTCTGAGTCTTAGAATTTTCCACATCACTAAGATAGACCATTAGTATCTCGTGCAAACATAAAAGTTTTGGTATGCTTCCTACATGAAATTGTTGCCGTTCATGAAGAAGGTGGCATTGATACCCTGTGCATTGAGGGATTTAGCGAGATCCCATGTGTATTCGAACGGTCCGTCATCGAAAGTCAGGGCGAATGTTCCGGGTTGTGTACATTTGTCGACTATCAGAGAGGAGCTGTTTTGCCCAATGGGGGCGGCAGATGTGACGGCGGCAAGAGCAGCAGTGAGAGTGAAAACCAAGCTTGTGCGCATGAGACAAAAATTGCGAAATAGATCGAATTGAGGGTGTGTAAAAAGAGGAATAACAACTCCAAGGCCAAAGACAAGGACGACCTTTATATAGTTATTGCTTGGTGCCTGGTAATTTCACTACCCGATTAGGGTCGGTTCCCGGGTACACAGAGCAACGTGTGTCACTTTTTCAATCCAAGCACTACATAGCAAATCAGTGTGCTTTACCTGGCCTATTTTTACCCTAACTTTTTTTTTAGATCTCTTACGGGAAAAGTAAACAAGCCTTCCTTGTGTAATGTCAATGTCGGGAAGTATCGCCTTATTGCAGAGATGGGAACGAGAAGGTTTGTATAACCTGAGTCCAAAAACGTCCGTAGAGCAGCTGTTATATCTACAGGCTAAATACAATAGGTTTGTGTAGAAAGGGCGACCATTATCATATCACTGGCTTAGAAAATCTCCTATATAAGAAACCCAAACGCGTACTTCCCCTTTGATTAGACGCCACTTTCCTATTGTGATGACTAAGTCATCAATAAGGCTGGATTTTAATGGGCTGAATACACTGACAGGTTGTCCTGCGGTGTGGCGGGATAAGATTATCGCCTTAGCCCACTTTTTAGGATTTGGACCTGCAAGAAAACTCCGTTTGCATACGAAACACTTATTGACTTTGTCCAACTGCTTCTTTGCATAAGATTTTCTCTGTATACGAACGAATAAACAAGATACCTTCCTTCCATTACAAATATTATTAGCATCTGGATTCATGCTGCATAGAAGCATCTTTCCTAAATAGTGCAACAGATGTACCACATGCTGAGCCACGATCGAAAAGAACATGTCACGAGGAGAAGCAACGCATTATTACAAGCTTTTGATACAAGCACAGCTAAGTCGTTCCTCGCGTAAAGGCACTGCAATAGAGTCTCTAGGGGAGTGCTGTATTATGTATATTCCTTAACGGACGTCAAAACCTTACTATTAACCAAAGTTGGTTCTTAGAAAGTATGTTTATATCGAGAAGCTACTGTTGATATACTGAACTTCTGACTCTATTCTTCAGCTCTACAATATTTAGCACTAAATTGCTCTGTCTGCAATGGCTTAGATTAGAAACAGACGTGAAATCTTCGCCACAGGTTGGACATACTGGACGCTCATCTACTCCTGTCTCCATATCAGCACGCAAACGATGAACATAGAGTGCCACCCGTAAAAGGAAAATTTTAGAAAAAGAAGCATGCAAGAGAAAGGACATAACGTAAACAGCAACAAAAGAAGAAGAAGAAGAAGAAGAAGCAAAGGGTCTCATCCAACATATCCAGTTTTCGTGATTTGTATTCTTCCAAACAGGAGAAAACATGATAAAGGCCCTCATCTTCTTCGCATTCATAGCTTTTGAACCTCGTCTAATCATCGCTATTTTTACGTGCGGATATATTTTCCAGTGGCCGTACAGATCGATCAGTTCTCTCACCGTATGGATCTTTCTTAATAAAAGTTTTGAAAAGCTTAAATATTGACAGACGCCTTGACACAATGAAAGCCAAAAGCCTTCGTAAGCTTACGAGGTACAGACAGAAAGTGACATGCTGTCCTGTTCAAGCAAGATTGGCTTTGTCAGCGCACGCCAAGACTTTTGGACAAGTACAAATTCTGTTTTTGTCACCACTGCAACTAATACGTGCTAAGCACGACTTGGACCGCATTCACCGAGGTTGCCAGTTTTGGAATAATACGTCGCGTATAAATTAGCTTCCGCTACTTATGCTATAAACTGGGAATATTCCTATTTATACCAGATTTTCCCATTTCCTATTTAGATAATTCCAAACTGAGCACACACAGAAGGATCGTCAAGAACTTGGGTTGCAACCTACTGAGAATGTCCTTTTATTTACCGTTCTATGTTTTCCCTTCACACGAAATGTAAGACCATGTAGGCATTGGGCAGCATTGCTTGCATTGGCGTTCCTTCTATCATTGACAACAATGTAAGTAGACAGTAATTTTGTATACATCTGATATCAGTCTGGCTGGTGCAGAGAAAAACCCTATTTTGTATGTAATGACAAAAAATGTTTACTTAATATGGCAAAACAGAGCAAAAGCATATACACACACTGATAGAAGGGAGAGTGATCTTTACTCCGCGCAAATGTGTGTACTTTCTATTACCGGTACGACAGTAACATTGCTCTGAATGATTCGGACAATATGCAGTAAATCTAAATCGCTGTCTTCATCCAGTTCATTGTTGCAAACGGCAAAAAATACCTCAGCGCTATTTATAACTTATTCGAGGGCATAACTAATGCAGTGCATGTCGTTTGCAAGGCATTGAACGATCCTGGCCAAGGCAAAGTTGCTCACGGAGACTAAAAATACAGTAAAGTAGAAATGAACATAGTATAGCATTTAGTCACTAGTACGGAAAAGCAAGCAACATCAACAAGTTACAGCGGATATCGAGTTTAGAATCATATCCGTTCCATGACAAGGGCCGACTGTGTCTTAAGTCGATGCTAGTGCCTATTTCCTGACTTGCTGGTACAAACACCAGATAAAATAAGCTCATCCTCTTCGTAACATACCCTTGAGGATTCTCCAGACACATATAGTTTGAGCTCACGTGAGTAAGTATTTACCATGCCGAAATTGACAACGCCACTGCTCCGTTGAGGGTAGCTGAGATTGTGGCTATATAGTGCAATTTTCACTGCTATCCATAATCCCACCTTGTAGCAGCTATAGGAACTGATACGGAATCGTGCTGATGGCTTGGTACCAGTGTTCAAAGCATTCTAATAGTGTAACGCAGAAAATTTTTATGGAAAGCCATCTCTACTATCGCCATTGTAAAGCAAAATAATGGTGAGCTGATGATGACATTCGGATGATTCTTCATGTTCAGATAGGTTTAGCAGCTGAATTTGCATCATACTTTAACAGACGCTCAATGCCTGCAGCAATTTTTAGTAATTCTTCCTTAGATCATTTATGCATTTACGACTAGCTGACTTTTTTGATATTGAAATTTTTGTGGGCTTTAAAAGAAACTAGTTCACATAGTATGATGACCTTCTTTGACCTAACTGTGTTTCTGACATATTCAGGAATATAATACGCGGTAATTCTAACGAATTTTTGAGCTTGCTATCCGCTTCAGATTTTCAAGTTCATAGTCAAACAATGCTACGATATCGTTATTCATGTGTTTGAATTGTTATGTTATGCCGCGTATCGCTGGGTAATGCCCTTTTATTCCTTGTATATAGGTGTGTCTAGACCATTGTCTCTATCTTTTGCACGTGCTAAAGGTATTGATATCTTTCGTCCCAAAGAGGTGAAACGGCTGTGACGTGCCGGCTTGAAGATCTTACCTTTTTGGTACAGACATGCTACGATTCTCCCAACCGAGATTCCGTAATGTAGAATGGGCATTGCAATGCGTTAGGTGGAATAAGCGACCTTTGGCCAATTCGACATGCTCGTCCATGCGTCAGGGCAAAAGGCCATCTAATACACGTGATCGCCGGCTGTTTCAAGATCGTGCCGATCTACAAGCTCTCTTGCAATCAAGGAGAACACAATCATCAGCAGAATCAAGCAAGTGCTGCTTTCGAAGCAAAAGAACACTATTGACGTGCGCTATCTAGTTTTGGACACCCGATTAAAGTTATTCGGAAAGAATGCTTCAATACGGCGGAGAGCAACGGATATGGGCATATCAGGAAAAATGTTTACGGACCTTGCTGAAAAATTCGCAAATGCTATGCTTGCTCGACAGGTGCCGCAATGCAAAATGCAAGATATTATTGCATCCTACAACGAGAGCAAAGACATAGGTAGAGAAGGCGAAAAACCATACAATACGCATAGTTAACAATTAGCCTAGCTACTATGGATCGAATGCTGCTTGCTGGATTTTACGGGTTTGCCGATCCATACCTGCCAAAATCCGTACGCCAAAGACTGGATACACTGAGAAAAATTAGCGATCTAAGATACCCCAATGAATGGTTTCCGCAAGCCAGAAAAATGCAAAGGTACACATACCCTTTGATACATGCAGAGGAAATAAACTCATATGTCGCTATCCTTGTAGAACTATCTTTCTTCATGTGGGGCCAACCAATAGCGGAAAGACCTACGAAGCATTAGAACGCTTAAAGGAAGCTCATTCTGGATTATATTGCGGTCCGTTGCGATTACTAGCACACGAGATTTTTGAGAAAATGAACGCAGAGGGAATTGCTTGTAACCTGCTTACCGGAGAAGAAAAAAGAGATATATCACCCGATGCACGTCTTACCAGTTCCACTGTAGAAATGGCGAATGTTGACAAGCCCCTGGAAGTCGCTGTTATAGATGAAATCCAAATGATTGGTGATTCTCAGAGAGGCTGGGCATGGACACAGGCATTCCTTGGGCTGCAAGCAAAAGAAATCCATCTGTGCGGCGAAGCTTCTGTAGTGCCTTTGATAAAGAGTATAGGCAACGCGCTTGGTGAACAAGTATTAGTTCGAGAGTATGAAAGGTTGACGCCACTTAAGGTGGCGAACCATTCCTTGAAGGAAGACTATACCAAAATCGAAAAAGGAGATTGCGTGGTCTCCTTTTCACGTTCGATGATTTTTGCCATAAAGAAACGGATTGAGGAGGAAACTAATTTGCGCTGCGCCGTTGTATACGGAGCGCTTCCACCGGGTAAGTGGTCTACTGACAGATTCTCTCATTCACTATGCAGAAACTCGAGCGTTACAGGTTAAGTCATTTAACGAACTGGATGGAGGTTTAGACGTATTAGTTGCTTCGGATGCTATTGGCATGGGTCTGAATCTGTACGCGTTAGAAATTGATTGATCGATTGATTGACCTCCTATATGTGATAGATGCGTAAAGAGGATGATATTTTCCTCTGTTAAAAAATATAATGGGTCTACAATCGAGCATATCCCTATTCCGCAAGTCAAACAGATAGCTGGTCGTTCGGGTCGGTTCGGGACTCTTTATGACAGTGGCACGGTTACCACGTAAGTACTCTTTACATGAAAAGCATGGTTTATCTTTTTCTCTCAGGATGTGTGAGCAAGATCTAGCATATGTGAAGCAATCAATGCAGACACCAATCCAGTACCTCAAGGTAAGCAAAACAAAACAAAAAAGAAAAGAAAGGGAAAGAAAAGAAAAGAAAGCATGCCTAGTTGCTTATGGTGAATGCAGCTTGCAGGACTGCAGCCGCCAGTCCGCATCTTAGAGTTATTTTCACAGCAGCTGAAAGGGGTATCTTACTCAAGTCTTTTGGTAAGTAGAAGTGGTATGTGTATCACCACTCACATAGCGACTACAGGAAAAGTTCGAGGAGGTTGCATCCGTCGGAAACAGCTTTTTCCTTTGTAATGTAAAAGTACAAAAGGTATGCTCGTAATATATATGTATGTTCTGACTTGTCTACCTCAGAAAATTGCCGACGCTATTGAGCATATTGATATACCGCTACGTCACAGACATCAATTTGTGGTCGCTCCCGTTGATATCGACGACGAGATGTGTGTGGAAGCAATCGAGTACCTTGCTAGCTCATTTAGCAAACGGAATCATTGCAGTATAACGGATGTAGTCCAGCTTCCGGAAACAGTTACAGACGAGAAAGTACTTAGATATCTTGAAAGTTCTCACAAAGTGATCATTCTTTACATGTGGTTGAGGTGACATTGCATTGCAGGCTTATAGCACCGGATTCTGACACGCTATTAGTCTTCGCTACCCGGAAGTGTTCATAACAAAATCAGAGGATGCAGTACAAATGAAAACCCGATGTGAACATTTAATTGATCAAACCTTACGCAATCCTGCTCTGGAAATGGTGAGCAAAAAGGGTGTCAAGCGGAGCACACCTCGGCTAGATCCCGTCCTCGATATCCTCCAAGATGGCGCGCCAAACTTAAAAAGACGCCAATAGAATCAGCTATAAGATAGGGATTACCTACTATTAAGCATTGAAAAACAATAAGATGTAGCACTTAGCACAAGTATAGAGATTGTTTTTCTTTTGCCTGGGTGTGGTGTAATGATCTATGGTGTGTATATCGCATTTGCCGGATAACTTAGCTTTGTGTGACAAGCTAATCAAAATGTGAGAATTCTGCTGACATCCAGATCATCTTTGTTGTATTACAAGAACATCATGCGTCATATGAAAAGAGGGTTAAAATAGGAAAGGAAAGCAAAGCGATAAAACTTAAGCTATCCTAAAAAGCTAAACCACAGGTAGGATAATCCGTGCAAGGCTAAGTGAGATCATCAGGAGGATTTTGCACGCAGATAAAAAGCAATTTTGAATGAGTACACCCATACTACTTAAAATGTCAAAACCATGATATGGGATGCCTATTTTCTTGTACCTTGGTTTAGTTTACTGCAGTCTTTCCTTGTTGTTCTGGACTTAATTGCAGTTATCTGGTCATCGAAACAGTACTATGCCAAGCATAGCATATACTGGAGGACAAGCCTTACAATGATTAGTATATTTGATCCGATAGTGTTTATAAAAGCAAACATTTAATTACTCCTTATTTTCGTTCCATGGCTTCGCTTTCAGTATTGCTCGACTTGGCGGCAGTGTCGGCATTAACATTAACATTGATGGATAGTTTCCAATCATTGCGAAATATGCTTTTATTGTACTCATTGTCATCGCTGTCCTTTTGGTCTTGTCTAAAGCGTACAAAATAAGCGCTTTAACCCACACTTCATCGTCTTTTTGGGCCTCCATTTCATGCTCCTTTTTACCATTTTCAAAAGCCCGTTTGCTATTGATCTTGCAGACATAGCTACGATTGGTGCATTGTTTCCTGTACTTAACCATATGCTTCAAATGGATTGTCTCGTTTGAGGTGTTTCGATAGCTTTCTGCTCCAGATAGAGGAATGCATGGCTTGAAATGGGCGGGCCTTAACCGGGCGGGTCATAACTGGGCCAGGTCATGAAAAAGCTTGCTTTTGAACAATCAAACAAGGTTCCTTTACTTCGTATTGGTGATGGAAAGTTCGACCAAAGAGTCTTTCATGGCAAACCGCATGGTCTGGCCAAGGCATTCCGCAAAGCAATCAAACAAGCCCAACCACAGCATCTTCTCTTTGCTGTGGATGTGAATGAAGCTTGGACCTTAAAGGTGTGCTCGACTTGTGGGACAAGGACCATCGTGGATGTTTATATAAATCAAAAAACCGATCATCAAAGTTGCACAATGTGTTGGCTGCACTAGCTGCCATAGATTGTGGCAACGAGACGTCAATGCGTCGAGAAATATCCGATCTCGGGCCTTGTTTGCCCTCCTTGAATTCGTGCCCTTTGTTTTCAAAAATGAGTATGATGGAGATGATATCTCCCAACTTCCTGGTCATAGCCATGGTCAAGGTCTCCCAGCCCTTCATCTGGGTAACAGAAACCTGTTAGACGTATAAGCCGTAAGTTGCACCATCACCTTTTTTTCTTTCTTTCTTTTTTTAACCCTCCCCTTTCCATTGTTAGGCTATGTCTGGTTTATTCTTCGTCCCGGTAACCCATCTGGAGTCAACTAGATCTATGCTTTGCTTTGCGACAGACAACTCAATGCTACCCTAGTATTGTATTTCTATGTTATGTGTCTTATATTCTATAAGACTGAAAGGCAAAGCAAACAGTCTCTAGGAAAATGATGCACTTTGCGCCAGGTTTGTCAATTAAAAGCTGTTCAAAGGTTGCCTATTGAACGCCGACTGAATTGAGATTATAACAAAGATTCTATGCTTTCTGAACGTCCTATCTTTTAATGTACTGGGCTCTGCAAAGGGCTGGCAACAAATGATGAAACGTTTACCATATTCATAAGCTCTGCTCTTTGAGCTAGACGTGCAGTACGGCGCTCATGGCTACCCTGACATAACTTCACCTCAGCCTCAGATTCCGGAATGGCTCGAGGAACCATAACGGGGAGCAATTCTTCATCCACTGCAGCTACAGACAAGATTAAGTAAAATTGCATTTAGCTATTTATTTGTGCATTTACCTATTGTGAAAAAGCCATCATTGGTAAATTTGGTTTCGCCCGTTTGCAAATTCTCTGTTTTAAAAGATCCGAAAATTTGTTATTGATATAACGAAGAAAAACACTTCCAGAACTTTACCAGCCTCCACGGTTACATATACCTCCATGGATGAATTGTAAGATCGTGATACACAGGAGCGAATCGTAATAACATCTCCGACATTAGACGAAGAAATGAAATTCAATGAGTCAATGCTATGATTATGGTGAGAGACTATGCCCTGTCTTTGTCGTTTAATGACGGAAATGTAAAACATTTACCTGGCTGTCAGAAGATAGGCTCTTACTAGTCGATTTGCGCTGGCCATAGCACATGCTTCCATCCAAGCCATGATTTGACCACCAAATGTAATACGAAGCGTATTGGCATGTTGAGGCATAACCAATTCAACCACTTCGGCAAAGGTGCTTGATATACGCTTTTCTTGTGGCTGCAGTGACATACGAGGGTCTCTAGAAAACCTTCGACCTTTACGCTGAAAGATCTCGCGTACTTTTTCTTGGTCTTCCTCATCATCACCCTCCTCGTGCTGAAGCGCATTAAGAGCAGGATGTGGGCGAATGGGCGCGTCAGCAGTTGTTTGGCGTTGATATCCTCGGGCCCATTCCTGCATAAGTTTTTGAATAGGTTCATTGTTTGGCTGCTTCCTGGCAAACCGTGCACGGCGACGTTCTTCTGCCTTTTGAAAACGGCGTTTGTCCATATCAGAATAAGGAACTATCTCTGGCACTCGTATCGGATGATGTTCTATCAGTTTGCGACCTAGATAGGTTCGGGGCGATGGTCGTGGCGAAAGAGCAACAAAGGTTAAATAGGCATGAGCGACAAAATAGCGCTCTCCTGTTAAAGGAGATTCGGCCTCTACTTTCACTAAAGCACAAAGTCAGCAACTCAGATCGATGAGTAAGATATGTAGCAGAGCATACCGCCGACCTACAAAACGTACGTTATCTAGATATGTCACGTCACATATGCCTTATAGAATACCTCCATTGACGTCTTCCATGATTTGTTAACAGCGGCTTGAATGGTCAGCTGCCATAGGAAAGATTAACCAATACGTCAAAGAATGACAACCAATACTTACGATATCTCCGACTTTCACAGGATGCAAGAAAGCAACGTCATCCACAGATCTTGTTACCTACAATGATAAATGGTCATGGATTCCGCAACTAAACATCTGTGATATCAGTTTCTTACAGAGGGTGTTGAAGCATGCCGCTTGGCTGCAATTCCTGCAGCAATATCGATCCATCCCATGACTGTCCCCGCATAAGCCAGTCCCTTTAAGAACAGTAAGTTTAACTCTTTTCTACCCTAATCCCTTTTCTTTTCCAGCTGCCACCTTGACATTAGCGTGGGCAGGTGAAACCGTCTCAGTCATGGTGACCCGACTTTCGTACGAAGGTTTGGCCACCACACGAACATTCCCTGCATTGGTGTATGGATCAGGTAACAGGCGCCTCATCACGGGCTGCG
The DNA here is from genome assembly GCA_000696975.1 of Apophysomyces trapeziformis B9324. Classification (NCBI taxonomy): domain Eukaryota; kingdom Fungi; phylum Mucoromycota; class Mucoromycetes; order Mucorales; family Mucoraceae; genus Apophysomyces; species Apophysomyces trapeziformis. The sequence continues at coordinate 192,190 of JNDP01001382.1, read as the reverse complement.
TTACGAGATAAAGTGCTCGAAGCCATAGCAACCTAACATATTCAAAGGTCGCGACAAGATTGCGCGGCAGCGGCATAAATAAGGTGGAGGAGACGTGGCTCAGTAAGAGAGAAAAACAAACCTGATAACTTTGCTGAGGTTGAAGTAAAGCACATGCGTACGACCTTATTGGTCAGCATAGCGTTTAAGCTATTGCCTTGGCGTCGTAAGTACTTGCGATAACCGCCACTTATTATTTAGCCTACTATAGCAGTACGCATAAATGTTGTACTTGAATGCCTTTTTTTTTTATCATACAATAATCGCTTATATCTTTGCTGTCTTTCTTTCATTAACCCCAAGCCGGAGAATAAAGGGAAATTCTGCGATTCATATCAAAACCTTTGGAAAGCGTGCATAGTTAATGGTTATAATAGAATTGTATAGACTTAAAATTGGCTGACTATCTGAGATTCTGGATGGTACTGTTTGTTGGTACTAAGTTTGTGCGAAGGAATATGACTATGCGTCTTTAATATGCGACTTATGCGGAGACTACACTTTGCTTACAGTACATCAACTTGGTCCTTCAGTAAAATACAAAATTCATCCGAGCAGCGTAAAATATACGTTCACAGTTAATATATGGAAAGATACAATTAATATCGCTTACTCAACCCAAAAGGGCACCTCACCGCCCAGCGCGGGCTATGAGTGATCTGAAAAGAAAGAAATAAGTCCGAGAACGAACACCTGGCATGGAAGTCCCACTCATCGGCTGGGTGATGTCTTGCTTGGCTGCGCCGCTATCATAGCCTGTAAAAGGAATCGAAATTAGAAGCCATAATAGCATTCAATCTATTTCGGTGTCTTACCTCTTTGTTGGGTTTTGCCTGTGTTTAAGACCGACCGATATCTCAGATGGTCTTGAATGTCCGAAGGATAAGTGTCCATAGTTTGAGAGATGGATGTTTGCAGCAATTGACCCGTACAGAGTTCGCAATGAGAGATAGTTTAAGTGGGATGCTCAAGATTTATTGTGTCCTGAAGGTCCATGGCTACATAACAGGACAAAGACATCCATAGATCACCTAAGTGATGATGCAATAACAGATACAACTAAAGAAAGGATGAAAGGGAAAATATACCATCTTATCAAATGGAGAAAGACACCAAATTACGCCGTTTACGTTCGGATAGTAGTGGATGTAGGGAAATTGGTGCCGATCGATGTCACGAAACAAACTGCATCAAACTAATTAAGGGTACTGTAAGCACGTATGAAGAAGCAGAGCCATCTCCGATCACAGTTCCACATATCGATGCCAATAATGATAAGTCTGAATTGACAAGTGTTACACGCATGAACAGCAGAAACACCATAAATCAGCCAACTTATTGTCCACGCATTTAGTAAATCAGTCAATATCCAAAAGGATATATTTTTTTTACACATTATGTGTCCATGCTTTACTGTAGTAGAGCATCATTCACCAGCTTATGGATCGTCCTTAACTGATTTGAGCATGTTCCTCAGCCAATATAAATTGAGAGAGTAAAGTAATAGCTGATAAATCTATCGGTTGCTCTCGTTCTATTCCATTCAATTCCTTTTCCTTGCGTGAATGTTGTCGTAAAGCAGTAAGGCCATGTTACGTGTCATTACCTCTTATCTTAGATGTTAGCAATAGCTTGGACGACGTACAGTTAAAGCGCGGCTTCTTTTTTTGGGCCTTGAGCATTCTATTTTCTAGTCAGCGCTTGCAAAAACCTGTAAAAATAGCTCATCATCTTTTTCCGCGGCTTGTTTCCGCGGAAGGTTCCTTGTCCGCCAGCCTATATAAAGTAATCGCAAGTCGACGTGAAATTGTACCTCTCTTTTCTCATCTGTCTCCCCATGTCTGAAGTTACTTTGTTTGACTACAACCTCATCTCCTCCGAAGTCCAAGCTGCTTTGCCAGCTGGTTATACACTTCGTCCCCTTCGATCTGGTGATTACGAACGAGGATTCTTGAAGGTACTTGAAGTCCTGACTGAAGTAGGAAACCATACAAAGGAAGAGTGGCTTGGTAAGTGGAACAGGCACATCCGAAACCCCCCCCACAATGATCAAGCTAACGAGAGACACGGTGATAGAACGATTCAACTACTTGAAGCAACACAATCATGAATGTAAGTTTTGGCAACGGAGTATGAATAAGGAGAACCCCGTTTTATTGACGGAGAAATCCCAGATTTCACTATCGCCATCACTGACGATAAGATCAATCGCGTTGTTGCCGCCGGCACCATTTTTATTGAACGCAAATTCGTGCACAAAAATGGTTTGGTGGGCCATATTGAAGATATTGCTGTGGATGCCAACCAGCAGGGCAAGAAGCTTGGTTTGAGAATCATCCAAGCATTGAAGCATATTGGTGCTCAACGCGGATGCTACAAAGGTAAGTTAGCTTTCATTTTGCTGTAATCCCCGTATATTGGGGAGCTGATAGACTTCTCTTTTGTTCCAGTTATTCTGGACTGTTCTCAGAAAAACATCCCTTTCTACGAAAAGTGCGGTTTCCAGCAAAAGGAGTACGAAATGGCTTGGTATGTTCCAACCGCAAAAGCCCATCTGTAGACAACATATACCGCATATCCAATCCAAGTCAAGAGAAATCATACATACACACTCACGCGCACACTCACACAAACTTTTGCGTTCCATGTACATGTCATTCCGTCAATAAATTAAATCCCTGTTACTACCTTCGTTGGTGTACACAGTAAAAGCAGCTAATGGCTTTGCTCCCAGCGAGCGGCAGCCAACACTTTGAACAAATTAGGGTATGTAGTCAAATTGTTGTCCTTTGCCCAAATGGTATCCATATGCTCGTAACCTTCTATGCGTTCCACATGTGTCAGCTGAAGCATGGGCAAAAATGTGTTATTTCCACTTGAAGATCGCGTCTCGAACATCTGTACAAAGCGTGCGCCATCCACCAGATAGTCTTTGGTACCGAAAAATACAGCAAGTGGTACTTCATGGACATAGGCTGTTGTGGTCACACTGTCCACATACATACAAACACCTTTTTCCCCCCATCCATCAAGCCAATCACGCACCAGACGGGTACTGACTGATCGAGCCGTGAACTGGAAATACTTTACTTTCCGCCGGCGAATCCAGTGATGATCCCACCATGCAAACACAAACGCGAAGGCACTATAGCATAGATAAGCAAAAAGATCTGGAGGAAGCAGGCGGCGGACTGCTGCCATGACGGGGCAAAATTCGGTGAAGCCTGTACAAAATACGAATTAAGAAACTGTAGCTCTTATCTCTCAAAGAGTGCTTTACCGAATATCAGATGATAGGTCCAGTCGTTGAGATGAATCAAACGATCTAATAGGAACGTCCTAATCGGTCGTTCATTTAGTCATGCGTCATAAACAATCTCTTCACACTTTTACCTTGTAAGGGATCCCGAAAAGACACCCGGCGCCAAGGCAACAAAACAGCTCAATTTTTCTGCAAGCTCAGGTCGTAGAGCAAGTCCAATACATCCTTGCGCCGCTCCCTGTGAATGTCCAATATAAGCAATCTAGAGTGGAAAAGAGAAAGAAACGGAGGATGAAATGAGTATCGGACCAACTGCCAAATTAGCTCTGTTCTCCTTTGCTTAAGACAAACAAAGGATAAACAAAGAGATAAGAAGGTATGAAATTACTTTGGTTTGTCCAGTCTGATGGATGATATGATCCACCATAGCTGAGAGATCATAGATGCCGATCTCTTTTAGTCCCCAATCCCAATACTGTGGATCATTGGGTGAAAGATATTGATGTTCCTGTGTAGCCACTGCGCGATTGTTTCCTAACCAGACGTCGTACCCTTGATCTGCAAGAGCAAATGCCAATGACTCCTTCTCATTGGTGATGAATACACCAGAACATTGGAGAAGGCCATGCATCGCTAAAACAGCCCGTTTACCTTCCAAACCATAACAAAAGCAAAAAAAAAAAAAAAACCAGCAGCGTGAATGAAATCAATTCGAAACGAAGATTCAGGGCGTTTGAACTTTTTGGGCAGTATCTTTTACCTTGTTGGTGTGATCCTTTTTTGCTTATCCTATACATTATGAGGATATAGCCATCTTCTGTCAACACGCGATGAACTTCACTATCATATCCATATCGTTTCGGATAATAGGTTTCATCTGTCGTTATCTCTTCATCGTGGATGTTTTCCTCCTCTTTCTGGTAGCTTGAAGGACGAGCATTCATACTCCATGTGCGCCATTGCGTTGCGGCCCACGCGACAATACCTAGAATCGTTAGGATAACGCAGGCTAAAAAATTGGAGATAGATGACTGCAACAGCAATGCCAAGCGATCAAGAAGCGTACGAGACCTGGAGACAATGCTACTGTTCTTATCTTGTTTATCAATCAATGGTTGTCGGTCGTCCCCATCCTCGATCTTGCCCACGGAACTACTCCGAAACAGACGAATGGATGGATCCACGAGTGTCGCTTGAGACGAAGCAGGAAGATAAGGAGGTTTCCCAATCTCAAGCTGGCTAACCATCGCATGTGACCCACCGTTATCCATAATGAAAAAGAAATGCAAGCGTAAAAGCAGTGGTGTCTGTACTAGCTTTTATAAGGTTTCATTGCATGGGATGCCATTTCGGGAATAGCTTTCCATCATCGCTTTTAGTTTGATTCCCGAAACGGTCTCTCTAAACAGCCCTCCTAGAATGCACGAACAACTACCGTTCCCAGGCGAACTGTTAATCTATGACTATCGTGAAAAAGCGCCTCCCATTCGAGGCGATGCTATCAAGGTTCTGCAATGGAATGTTGAACGCAATTACGGTTAGCTAGCATCTATCTTTCTGCTGCTGCTTCTCATTTGCATCAGAGCATGAAGCTATTATCGCGACCTTGAGAAAACTGGACCCAGATATTGCTATATTGCAAGAAATTGATATACACTGCAAACGATCAGGAAGCCGTAACCATATGCAAGAGTTATGTGAGGCACTTTCTCTGAAAGGTGGCTTTGTCTGCGAGTTTCAGGAACTGGATAGTCCATTACGCCGACCGAGAGACGAGGTACAGATACAAAAAAGAAAACGTTGCGGCTATGTTTCCTTTTTTCCTTTTACCCTGGTTTTACTGTGTTTCTTCAGGGAGGCGGTGTCCATGGTAATGCCATTTTATCTAAGTACGACGTGAACTTTGGCATCCTTCATCACCGATACCATGGATACAATTGGGATCATGATGGAGAAAAGCTGAGAGAACCACGAAAGGGAAAGTAAGTCTTCATGAGACAATATGATTTATTCTTTTGTTTATTCACTCAAACACACACGTCTTAAGGCGATACACATTGATCGGCACTGTGCAGGCACCGCATTTGCCGCCGCTTCGATGCTATTCTGTCCATTTGGAGGTAGTTGATGATCTGTGGCTATCATTTTCACTTATAGGGCCCAACTAACCCATAGGTTTTTACTGGTATCATTGGCCGCATCTCAGCTTTTTCGGAAATTTTCGAGGATGCTGCTTTGCATGTCAAGGGGACGCCTCATCAACTGATTTTTGGCGATCTTAATACGATGGCGCATTCCATTGCGCGTTTATCATCAAAATATGCACGCGATCGTTACCGATACCTGTCACTGGGGCAGACAGAGAGTACATGGTGGGATAGGAATCTTCTCCGATTTCATCGATCGGATGGTCCCGTCAACTATCTGCTTGCTCAAGCAGCAATACCGGTCTTTCTGCAGCCATTCATATCGTTTCTGATTGGTTCGTCAACACATGAAAGATGGAGTGGGTTTCCTCCTGGAGTGCTGAAGATGGCACGCAATCCTGGATTTTACGACCCGTGGGATCCAGAAGACGTGACGTTAGAAAACCCAGAGTACTTTGGGTTGTTTAAAGGGAAACTGGATTGGACCTTGTTACGATGCCTGGAAGTAACTCAGAAATGGTGCGGCAACAAGGATTACTCTGCGAGTGACCACGCATATTTAATGGTCGAAGTTATACCGGACAAGCCAGATCAAATCGAGCAAGAGTATAAGACTTGGTTGCATCGTCGACAGCGTCCCCTAAAATCGCGTCCATTCATCCATGCAAGAATCTCGATGGTGTTATTGGTTTTACTTTCGATGGTTGTCCTTAATATCATCATATCATGAACAGGAAGAGCTGGTGCAACGATCGTTATAGTAGGAACAATGAACATTTTTACCACCTACAATTGGATAGACCATACCAAATGAATCTATAGGGCTAGCTACTTTATTGAAGTTCGGCAGAATCTAAATACGAATTTTGGATTGATTTTTCCACGATACTCTTTTGCAAATCGTATTTCTTGTCTTCTTCTATCGCTATACTGGCGAGCTCTCGAAAGAATCTATGATCAAGCCGTATTGAATATTTACTTACATATTGGAGTTCCCTTTTGTTTTGCAAAGTTCTTACTTTAGTTTGTCAGGCTTCTGATAGGCCGACACAATTCCACTGGTGCTTGGCATAACGAATACACGACTGTATCCTTCATTATTTTCCCAAGCAATTGTCTTTGTTTGCAAACCCAAGGTTTTGCATTTTTCACCTGCAAAAATTTCATAGATCCCCTTACCGACGAAACAAGTAACACGAGGTCGATGTTGCCTGATTTTCGCCAGCACGACTGGTACACCAGAACGCTGCTCTGCCATCGTTAAGTCGGATGCTTTACGGGTTGTGCGCGCAGAGAGATTGGTGATCCCTAAGCGATATAACTGTGGAAGATCTGTATCATTTACATAGGTTAAAGTACGATCGACAAGGCCTAACTCCGTGATACTTTTAATTTCTCCAGCTATAAAGAGCGAAATAGTTTTCCTTATTTACCACTTTCAGACAGACAGGGCCAAAAGTGGTTGGTTGGACCGGCAAAATGGTGACCTTTTGCTGTGCTTGTCATGCCCGGGTTAATACCCACAAAGAGAACTCGAAGATCATATCCAAGAATGTCGGGTACGCCTTTGTCTTCTTTGGCTGTCGCCTCGAATGGAGGACGAAAATAGGGAGACCGAACTTCCGTCTTTCGCTTGGATCGCTGTCTCATCGGTGCAAATCAAGGAGCAACCTCGTTATGGAATGGACGCTACTTGGAAAACAATGACTTCGAGACGTGTCTTCAGCAGGTGCTCACGCATAGCACAACCCAAAGTCAATGCCCTAAAACAGCTTATTGAACCCCCAAAATTTTGCGCCGCTTGAAACTGAGTGACGTGGAAGCGTGTTGCAGAGCGTCAAGTTACGGTTTCTAATACACACGACCATTGCTCTATTGCTATGGACGAAGAATCTGTTCTGTTCGGTATCCGTAACCTATTTGCGCTTGGTAACTACCAAAGTGTAATTAACGATGTCAGCTCCGCGAAAGGGTTGTACTCTCCTGAAGCCACGCTCGAGGCACAGACATATTTATATCGATCCTATGTCGCTCAGGGCAAGTATAACTTGGTCATTACCGATATTCGTGACGATGTGGAGGCCCCTTTGAAAGCTGTCAAATTACTGGCATTATATATGCAAGCCAAACAAAAAGGCCAAACAAAAGATGAAATTCTCCAACAATGTGCAACTTTACTTGAAGAGGGAGCCAACCGGGTTCATCAAACCATCCAAGTTGTCATTGCCACCATTTACGTCAACGATGGACGATTGGAAGACGCCTTGAAGGTGCTTCATGTGCGCTCGAAAAAACTGGAATGGTGAGCGTCAACTATTTAACCAATGGGTGCTGATGGGATCCCTATCTTAGCGCTGCCCTTGCAGTTCAAATCTATTTGCAAATGGATCGATTAGATTTGGCTCGCAACGAGGTGAACCAGGCTAAATCATGGGCAGAGGACGCGCTATTGTTACAAATGATGGAAGGTTGGGTCGGTTTTCGTGTGGTAAGATCAAACAAAGACCTCTGTACTTGATATTGTGTCTTTGCTGATGATTCGAGGTTTTGTAAAAAAAAAAAAAAAAAAAAAAGGGCGGGGACAAATATCAGGAAGCATTCTATATCTATGAAGAATTTGGCCAGTCGAATACAGCACAGACAATGAAAGTTTTGAATGGTCAGGCCGCTGCTAATCTTGCTTTGGGCAGATACCCAGAGGCTGAGAGCCTATTGCTTGAGGCATTAACAAAGGTGAGAAAAGCTTGTGAATGACAGAAGAAGACGAATTGAAACTTTTGCTATTCGCGGGAGCAGAATAGTGACGATCCAGATACATTGGTGAACATGATCGTGTGTGCCACTTTGACCTCAAAGCCACAGGATGTCCTGAACCGTTACGTCAAGTAAGTCTACCTATCATGCTTCTTTTCAATGTCATTAATCGGACATGTGTAGCCAATTGAGAGAAGTTGCTCCAAATCACCCGTTTTTGGAGGATCTTGACCTGAAATCCAGTTTCTTTGACCGAGCAGCTGCCCGCTTTGCCCTTGTTGATGCCTCTTAGTTAACCCTTCCCTTTGTCACTACTTAGATAATAAATCTTTGGTCATTTTCTTTTCGCCAGAGTTGCTACTGGATGACTGTATCTTTCCGAAGTTTGCCCTTGCTCGTATATATTTTTTCTATTATACAGCAAGTGGGTAATCAATCTTTTCCATCCTTCAAGCGTAAACTATCATATTGCCAATTTAGTCGTTCTCCATTTTTTTTTCTTTCTTGTTTGCAAGCTGGTTTCATGTACCGACAAAGCGTAGTGCTTTCGTTTATATGCCTGTCAAGAACTCCCATAATCATATTTACAAGAGCTTTCCAGGGCAGTAGTGAATCAAGATAAGGTGCCAATCAAGAAAAGAGGCAGATGTCACCTAAAGAATATCCGATACCAGCAAAATACCTTTTGTAAGAGGGTTTGCATTCGCTGTTGACACCTTCCTCTATGCGGTCGGCAATACCGATCTTTCATTGTCAAACGTCTTTAAAACGGCATCAACCCGTTCATCAGATGACTGCATGATAAGGTAAGTTTGCCAAGGCTAGTATAGACGCGGGATCAATAACTTGGCAATTGCAAAGACTAGCGTATAATAAATTGTCGCGTGGGAATTCCCCGCTTTCAAAGTTCGCAAAAGACAACAATCACTGTTTCCATGTTGGATATTTGTGTAGAGATCTCTTTTAGTAAGGCTTGCACCACTCGTAGTTGTTTATAGATCCATGTCAAAATCAGATTGCTCTATAACAGCATCCATGTAGAAGATCAACAACAGTTTTTGCTTAGTTGGAAACATGTGCACCTCTGATGATTCGCATTACCAGTACGTAACAAAGACCGGTAAAAGTGCTGAAACACGTGTAACAATGAATCTACTAGCATTCTCTGTTATTGCCGAGATCTGGTCAGGCGATGTTTATACATTCGGGATCGCATTATAGCTACCCGGAAGAGCGCCAATACCCGTTCAGATGGCACACGGGCAAATATTAAGAAACTAGTCTAATTGCGCTTATTCCTTAAGAGTGCCTGATATCTGACAGCTATATAAAAACTCCCATCAAGGTCCTCAAGCCTTCCGGTTGTCAATACCATGAGCGCAACGTATCCCTATACCCCCTTTTCAATCGCAGTCATTGATTGCAATCGGTTTGTCCAGGGCAACAACCAGTCATCCTTTACTAGAGAAAACTCGCTGCAAAATAGTCTTGGAGCGAAATTCAAGTTTGAATTTCTCGATAAGAATGATGCAGTGGCGTTATCCGTATCTCCTCGCCTTGCAAAGGCTTACAATGCTATTATGGTGGTCGGATCCCAGGATCCTGAGAATTTTGCTGATATCAGGAAATTGATTACTGAGATATACAAGATACCTGATGGGCCAAAAATAGTGGGGTTCGGTATTGGGCATCGTCTGATTGCAGAGGCATTTGGTGGTACAATCGTGAAAGCGAACAATAGGGTAAAAAGCTCAAGTAAAATGTTCCTTACTGACAAGTCCATGTAGCCAGACCTCTATCACGGATACCCTTTGACAGAATACTGTGCTCAAGAAGACTCGAGCAGGGATCATCCCATTGTAATACTAAAACCATGCTATAGTCTTGAAGCTCATCTATTTCAATAGTATCTCTTGATCCTCGATAACCATCGGGTTAAAGCTGTGCCAAAGGATTTCAAATCTTTAATAACAGCTGCTGCAAGTCCGGAAGTGTCTTATGCAATGAAGGATAATCATGGACGCTTGATCTCAGTTGCGGCCCAGTCATATTTCGATCATAACGATGCGCTTGAATTGGTGCAACTCAATCTTCAACTAAGAGGCAAGCTGGACGACACTCGTACTGCGCACGATCATGCTTTGATAAACTCATGGGTTACTGCATTCCTGTTGAACCCTTTGCGACCTTCAGACTATCCAAATACCTTAAGACCCAAGTTGTAGAGGCCACTGGGAAAAAACTCGCCGGTTATTCTAAGCTGCAAAACGCTTCTTTACTTTGTTGATTGCAAAATAAATTGACTCTTTTGTTCCGGTACTCTAGTTATTTCACATAATGGTCGCAGAATATGGACATATAACTTCAATCATCCTAAACAATATCGCACGAAGTATTCCCAACTCCATAAACAGGTTGAGATCGGATGCGTTAAGGTGCATCCACATAGCTGAGAATTACTTTTTAGACGTCTCGGCTCGACTTTTCTTCGTAATGCTCTGGTAAAACTTAAATAAGCAGATCTTACATACATTCTAACAGCCTCAAACCTATCTGGCAATCACATTTAAACTTGGGCAGATGTATGGTCTATTACGACTACGCGAAATTTCGCCGGTTTATGGGGCACAAACTGTTAATATTTACAGCGGATGATTGTACATTCGTTTTATTCAGACAATACCTGCGCATGTTGTATTTTATCGTGTTATTGGTGTATCATTACCTTGCCAGTAAACTTTAAGGTATTTCAACCGGCGTGTGTGCTTTTCAGTGCGAGGATCATTCAGCAAGCAAGCTATCTCTGCACCTGCGTTATGGTTCTGTCCTGAATAGTGCAAAAGCAATGTCTGTAGATCTTTCAAGTCTTTCCGCCAGTTGATGACCGCCTCTGAGCTCCATTCACAGAACATGCCGGGTGTTATCCACTCGTGGTATCCAATGTCCCAGTATCGCAGTTTACGTAACCCGCGTGAAAGAATCGACAAAGCCTGTGGTCCTTCTGCGGTTGTAAAGCACCCAGCGCTAGAAAACGATAAAAGGGCGGGTAAGGTTGTGGATATTAAATAGGCAATCGCTGTAGAGGGAAGGAATGGGCGAACAAATGAGATGTTGAGAGATGTTAATGTTAAGGACAAAGGTGTAAATAATGTATATCGCTTGCTTAAATCTAGGTTTCCAATCAAAACCTGTAAAATACGTTGCATATGATACGAGCATTCATCTTCTTCCTGGATTTCGAGATCAAAAACGTAGACGTCTGGTTCGCCTTCGTCATGGTTATCATAATCCTCTTCCCAATCGTCCTTAAGCTCTCCCTCAGTATCCATTTTTTTCACTAGTTCAGCCTTCCAGAAAGCTTGTATTAGCCTGTTCATCGAAACAGATGCATTTTCCAGGCAAAGATCCGTATATGGTGCTTCTTCAAATAGTTTCAGTATGCGGTTTGTCACTCGAGTGCACTGCAGCACTCTCTCTTTGATTCTGACAGGTAGCAAGGCAAACTGCTTTGCAGAGTAATCCGGATGAATGCCATACTGGCTCTCTATCTCATGAGAGATCCGGTGTACACACATTGAGCAGAGTGAAGGTATGTCTTTGGACTCGGATCTAATTCTTTTCGACAACGTGACATTTCTCGTTTTAAATGTCCAAGATAACGGAGGAGGTGGACCGGCAGCGGAACTCTGTGCGATTGATGATTGCTTTGCATTCAACTCGTAAGGGGTGGGTAATGAAGGTGGACTAGCAAAACGATCGTCATCATGACCTGATTTGCTTCGCAGTCGCTGCCGGTTTTTCTCAGCGCGCACTTGTTCTGCTCGCAACTTCGCCAACCTATCCGTTACTGAAGCAGATCCAGATGTCGTCGTATGCTCATTTCCGTAGCGATCGGTTGATTTATTGGATATGCTTAAAGATTTCAGCTTGCTTTTTAATTTTCGTCCTTGCGTCATGCGAAAGAAATAGCGGATTTTGGCAACTTCCTATTCAGCGGATTTTGTTATAGCTGAGAGAATCGGGATTCAACCGAGCGTCAGTTCAACAAGTAGTTGTACTGTATGGGCATGATTTAGCTTTCGTTACATCAATCATTTTGATTTTGGTGCTTAACTGGAGAAGCCTGACCATGCTAAAGGGATCGGGCAGCAGCAGATAAACAATGCAGACTAGTATAATTAAGTCGCACTTTTCTTTTATTCATTATTCTTCTTCTTCATTTCTTTAGTAACATCATGAACACCTGGAAACGTATTTGGCATAGGAACGTCGCTAAAGTCGTCCTGCTTCACAGCAAACAGCGCATAAGAATCTTTAAGGGCATAAAAGAGTCAGTGAGTTTGGGCTAGGAAGGGAAGCAATTCTACACTCACAAACACCAGCAACAAATGTGATTAAACCTGCAAGGGTTGCAATGTTGCGAACTTGAAATGGTTTGCGGGTTCTCTGTAATGCTGGCGTAAAGCCGCCTTGGGGATGCGAGTAGAGCTTTTCACGAGTTGGTCCTGTCATGGGGAGCCCTGTACAATTAGAACACACTCCCCCCCCTCTTGTGCCCTTGAGCGAAATCCAAGTGGCTTAGCTCGGAGATTACGGACGTTCTACTGTGCTTGCGAAAGCGAACCATGCCAGCATAATATCAACAATAGAATTTTTATTGAATATGTTTGTTTTAAACGGTCATTGTCAGTATTAGAACAGTGCTTATATTAAGGAAACAGATGCTAATAGCATACCCACCGTTTGTCTAGCTAGCTCCAAGCACCACCTAGCGAAACAGCGTCGCGCCGTATCTGCGCAACTGCTCATGTTTGTGTCTACATGACTGCATGAATATCGGCTGAACCCTTTCATAATTCGACCTGTTTCCAGTTGCAATAGTCACAGTTGGCGTGTGCTCTTTCAAATTATGGCTTCAATAGATTTAGTTACACACGACCGGACGCTCTGACTGCCATATTACCTGTCACTATTTGTGGTAAGAACGAACCACACATACAGTAAATGTGAGTACAGTTGGGCTAAAACAGTTTCACCTCAATTTTCGCACATAAACTTTGCCACTTACAAGCGGGATGAAACAGGAACAATATTTGGTCAAACCAAAACAAAAACATGGAACTCACTGTCGAAACCAAAAGACCTCGAACTGTAATTGGTAGCACATCAAGGCATTGACGCAGTCGTGTACCTCATATTCTGCAATTATTAGATCTTCTGTGTGTAAAAGTTTTGATTGAAGCGACAAAATAAATGAAAGCTAAATAACCTGATATTTACATAGTTGGTGTAAACACAGCTTTAAAGGATCTTGTTTCTCCATACATCTGAAACTCGTGCTAAGTTGCACGACGTATCTCGGAAACAGTATTCCTTTACAAAATCCATGTGTGAGACCATACCAAAGCAGTACTATTACCTTTTTTGTGGGTCAATGGTGCAGTTTTATGTAAAATAAGCAGGGAAATTACCTTTACATGCATGGATTTGTACGTATGCTATGACCTGCTTAGGGTCTTGAGTTGAACCTCAATCTGTTTAACCACATCCGCCCGTAATATGTATAATAGTACTTCCTTGAGGCTCCGTAAATCAACAGTGAGATGCTAATTTGATATTTGCACGAAAATCTCGAATCGGTTGTACAGATTTGTCGTGGAGCACTACTCTTTAAAAGGACCAAAGTATGTGTGCTGCTAGATGATACACTTACTGAATGATATGTGAAACTCCAAACAAAGATTGCTTTCTGTTGCCATTTCATTATTTACGACTTAACAGTTACATGATATATGCCCAAACCACGTATGTTTCACAAAAAGAGTGTACTGAGAACAGTTTGCTCATATGCTACAAGCGATGCAAAGATTGCGATGTTTCCCATGGCATCAAAATTGTGCAAGACTGTTGTACCTGTCCATTGGTTCGTGCAAAATGTATCAGTACAATTTGTGAGCTTCGTATTAACATCGTCGTTGGTTTCATTATTTTTCATTGATTTAACCGTGTGCCAAGGCGCGATTGACCATTGTGCTTCCCATTATAAGCTTAAAGCCGAGAACAGGCTGACACCTGTCATTGTTGACATTATGCATGGCAGAATAACACCTTGGATATATGTCAATGCGCACTTTATTCAGTCGTCACTGCTAAGAGACGCCAAAATACGCTTTTCCACAGACTTCAATAAAAATCTTATCGCTAATAGCTGGCAGTCAGAGATTCATATTCGGGAAGATCCCGCTATGAACACTGGTACTGTAGGAAAAAGCCGAACGGAAACGTGATTTTCGATTGTTTTCGTAAATATTCTCAGTGTTTCATGCAACAGAATGACCAAACATTGTCAAAGACAGACGTTTTCCTGAATCAACTTTTCTGTTCTATCATGTTTATGTCGCTGATTATACAAAAACTGAGCTGATAAACTGTTTCATCCAAGAAGTTGTCAACTTCCGTTATGGAAAGTTTATGCTAAACGAGTCAAATACATTACTATGCAACTCTGACTCCAGGGATTATTTCCCACAGCAACCATTACGTATGGCATTTTGTACCAAAACCGGTTAACTTGTTCACTTCCGAGCGTTTCATTGTACGCATTTCCATATGTAGGGACGATAAACAAAAGATAGGCAAACAGTATCACTGTCGAGAAATCATTCACTATGCTTGAAGTATCTTTTCTCTTCCGCTATAGGTTTGGTTTTGCATACATGCATATGGAAAACTGCGATTACTGAGTATTTTCGTTAATTTACTTACATATATGATCGAATGGCTTGTTGTGGGTAATAGTTACATGGAGAGGACACTGTCACAGACTTCTAACAAACGTACATTATTCTGAGACTTTCTATTCCGATGGCAACGCTCGACTCGCATACACCATTCACGAACAAAATATTGCTTGGTCCGCAACCTCGGCTGAAACCAGACAAATATTAGGGCAGCTGATTGAGAGAAATAACTTACCATAAGAGCACGTTACAAAGAAGCGAACGTATATATAAAAAGGCGTGACAGAATCCTGATTTGCCTCCATCACCGAACTCATGGCTGAACTAAGAAGAATTGTAATTATTGACTGCGACGCGATCCTTAGCGGAAAGGAAATACAGGTCGAAGAGAGTATACAGAAGAATAGAATTGCAGGCTATCTAGGGCAATTATTGCAAGGCAAAATTTCACCAAATCCCGCTACTAACAATGATGCCGGTACTGGCAATGGTACCAACAATATTCCCAACGGCAGAGTGTCTCTCGAGCATGAAATATCCTCCCACGTCAAAACAACTTCCAATGCTAACATGGGTACCAATTGGGATGGTCCGAGCTATGTGAAGGAGCAATTTGAAAACTTCATGTCACAATTTGTTTTCAAGAACTTCAAAGTCAAATGGATCACAAAAGCGAATAAATTGCCAGAGGACGACGATCTTGACCTTTATGGTGCCTACCTGTTCTATGGTACGCAAATGGAGGGAGAATACGGTCCCCTAAAGGATTTCGCCAAAAGGGTCTATGATAAGGCCCCAGAAGCAAAACTAATTGGTGTCGGTTCTGGCCACATTGTGATCGCAAACGCTTTTGATTTGAAAGTTGAACCAGCCAAAACCCCAAAGAAGGTAAAAGTTGAAGGATAGGAACACCTATAGACTAAGATTATTGTTATAGCTCGATATTCTTGATGGCTTCTTGACGAACCGTTTCGAAGCTGATTTTGGGAGGCATCCCCACTCCATTGTAAGATTTTGCAATTGCTTGGCCTCAATATTTAACATGTTATGCATTAGCTAATGATGATGGCAACCGAGAAGAGAATTGGCCGTGTGCTGGAGAGCGAAACCCGGCTTTATCCAGTCATTTACGATGAGCAATACGATGCTACATATGCGGTGAGCGACGGAAAGCGTATTCTTTCCTTCCAAGTTGCAGTAGATCCCCCATCCCAGTTGCTTTACGAGATTGCGAAGACCGATACAAGATTTAAAGCCAGATTGACTAACACGAGGTTGGAGAGCGACTACGTCTGGTTATTGATGGTGATCGGAAAGTTTATGATGAATCCTTCCCTAAGATTGAGCAGAATTTAGTGAAGGGAGTATTCATAAGCATAATGAATTGCTTTTTAAACGGGATTTAATAAACCATTTGTTGCAATGATAAAGCTTTTTTTCCTATGTAAAAAACCTGCTGCCTTTGTACATTTCTTTGCATCTTCAGCTACTTATGTTTCGTGACGAAAAGATAGAAGTTGTGTCGGCTGAGTCTGCTCATTTGTTCATGAAGTATATGTTGGCTAATCTTAGGATATTCATATTTATTGACATGTATTCCATTGATTATAGGCCCAATGCAAACCGGTTTAACGGTTGTATAAACAGGCCTAGTGGCAAGTCCATTTTTTTTCTTTATGTGGCTTTCTTGTCCTACGAAAACCGGCTACTACCTCTACTCGTATGATATTTGGCGATAATCCACTTACCGACGGTTTTATCTTAGCAGAGTGGCCTTATTAGGATTCTATGAGATGTCTCCTGGTTCTCATGTTCACGTGCCGAGGGGAGAGATTCACAGGTAAGATTTAAACTTATCTCCTGTCGACCGCTCACAGACTCGGAAAATGGCCCGACATACTGCGTTTCCGTTGTTTTATCGAAATGTAAGAAAAATGTCTTAGCCACTTTAATTTTCCTTCATATGGTTCTATGGTACGACAAGTGCCAGTGAAAAATGAAGTTTATTTAGTATACCAATGACAGACTCATTTTGCTGTAAACTGCATCAAGTGGCACGTCACCACGTGGAAAAGAATGGATTTTGCTCCAACCTGCGATGTCTAACTTCATTTGACCGTCGCTAATACCAAAGCGTATTTCAGATTGGAATCTACCCTTAGAGAGTATTCTTCGCCAAGGTTTCAAAGATATGAATCACTTTCGAGGAATTCAATTCCTTCAGCATGGTTTTTCTTGTTGATCACAAATAGACTGGGATTTCACCGAAGAAATGGGAAACATTTCATTGGACCAAACGTACTTGGTCCTGTATAGCGTATGGGAAAAAAAAGTAAGCTAGGAATGGATCCCTTTCATCTACCTAAAATATATTACGGTTCCTGTTCAAGTACACAGGGAAAACCTGAGGAGACACAGATCGAACGTGACCAAATACCGAAGCTTAGACTATGTGTCAGGCTCTATTTTGCTAAAGCAATTTGCATTCTAGCAAGAGTACTTTTTGGCAACAATTATTATCAGTCATGAATGATTGGAGCATATTTTGTTTTGCTTAAAGAACTGACTCGGATGAAATCTTTGCTAAGTTTATCCAGGGCCAATTAGTTTTTACCATTCGCAAGGGTCGCTGTAAACCCTTTTCTAGTAAAAGTACCGCCTAAATGGTACTACATCACTTTGTTTTATTCCCACGCGAAGGCGAAGCTTTATACACCCAAGGTCAGATCAGGGCTGCTGTTTTCCGAAACACAACTATCCTGTTGGATGGATAAGCACGCACCGAGTTGACGGGGTTTGAACGCTTTTGTACGCCGTCACTGATTGTCATGCTTCACCCTAATTCCCCTGTGTAAGCTGTGGGTACGTGTGTGTTACAGCCAAAAAAAAAAAAAAAAAAAAGTAGATGCTGCGCCTTGCCAAAAAACAGTACCAAGTGAATCTATAGTATGGGAAACGCCGTAGGGAAAAATAAGATAACATCCCAAGACAAGGCTATACTGGATCTCAAAATTCAAAGAGACAAGTTAAAACAGTATCAGAAGAAGGCATGTGGAAACATGAGACCACCAATGAACTGGATAATAATAACGATGAATGACTTGTGCAGATTAATGTTATCCTAGAAAAAGAAGTAGAAGCCGCGCGACTGGCTCTGAGTCAAGGAAACAAGAAAAAGGCGCTGTTAGCCCTTAAAAAGAAAAAATACCAAGAACAGCTATTGGAAAAGACAGACCAACAATTATTAAATCTGGAAGAATTGGTATGAAAGGAGCGAAAAAAAAACAAAGATGGATATGCGGAGACGCAGAGAGAAAGTTCGTGCTTATGTTTGTTTTCTATGTAGACTCGTTCGATAGAGTATGCCTTGGTTGAAAAACAAGTGATGGAGGGACTGAAGAGTGGCAATGAGGTCTTGAAGGAGATTCACAAGGAATTGTCAATCGAGGCTGTAGAACGATTAATGGAGGACACGGCGGATGCTATTGCTTATCAAAATGTAACGTTGATGATTGATAAAGCGAATGGAAAAAGGAAACTTATGCCGTGTAATGTCTTTTGTCTTTCTAGGAAATTGATGAAATTTTGAGTGGGCAGATCTCAACCGAGGATGAAGAAGAGATTCTTCGGGAACTTGAGGGACTTCAACGTGAAGAGGTAAGGAAGAGAACAATGGATCTTAGTGTTATGTATATAAGTTCTTATGGAACGAGTTGAAAAAGTTGGAGGCTAAGTTCCCTGCTGTGCCTGCCGAACCGTTACCAGTCTCGGAGCCTTCCATTGTCCATGAGTTACCCGAAGTTCCATCGCATGTTCCTGGAAAAGGAAAAGGTAAGACTGAAGTGAACAGAAAGGTCAGGGGATTCTGCGGAGTTGACTAACGACTAGTGTATCCAGCGGCAGCGAAAAAAGAAAAGCAGGCGATGTTGGCCTCATAAGTTCGTCTGTCCTTGTATTCCGCTCATCTATTTATTTGCGGTTACCTACGAATCTTGCAATTCCCCTTTGTTCCTTTTCCTTTCTCCCATCTTGCTTTCTTTTCTCGGTTTCTCATAATGTCCAAGGACGAAGAGAAAATTAATAAAGAGACCATTGAGGTGGTGTCTAAACACGAATATGAGATTTATGATGATGATAATATCGATCGAACCAAATTACGACGAGTAGCTGCTAGTATTCCATTAGCTGCTGGTTTTATCTTGGTGAATGAACTATGGTAAAAGGACAATGCAGATCGATTTGATCAGTGATACTAAATAAGCAATGATAACACTGTTTTAGTGAAAGGTGTGATATGGGATAAGGTTTCCTAAAAGATATTTTATATTGAACTTTGCGTATGTAAAAAATGAATCCAGATTTGCATATTTTGGTGGGTCAACACCTTTCCAGAACTATGTTCAGGTAAAGTATTTTAACCATATTTGTTAGTTTTGTACAAAATTGGAGCATCTGACACCTTATTCTGAAATTAGAATCCTCCGCCGACCAGTGCAGAAGATCCTGCTGGCATGCTGGGACGGGGACAGTCCATCGCTACTGCCTTACAGGTATAACAAACAATGGGCATTTATCCAGATTCAGGGAATCATCATTGACGTCATAATCGAACAGAATTTCTTCACCTTTTTCTGCTATTTTACTCCCGTGCTCGGTGCCATTGTAGCTGATCAATATATTGGACGTTACTGGACCATTATATTGTTCTCCACTGTTTATATGATAGGTTGGATTATCCTCACCACTACATCCGTACCAGCAGCAATAGAAAGTGGCGCAGGTTTCCCAGGTTATATTGTGTCACTCATCGTTATTGGATGTAAGTAAACAAAGTACGCACCGTCAATGTCTCACAAAGAATGGGGGATTGAAAACCTTTTTTCTTCTCAGTCGGTACCGGGGGCATCAAGGGCATTGTATCCCCGCTTTGCGCTGACCAATACCGAAAAACAGAAAGCTATGTTAGAAAAGAAAAGAATGGTGAATTGGTCCTGGTCGATTATGATTTAAGTATCCAACACCTGTACAATTGGTAAGTGAATGATCGTGAGAAAAAAAAAAGTAAAAAAAGGGTAATTGTAACAAAAAATATGCCAGGTTTTACTGGTGCATCAATGTGGGTGGTCTTCTCGGTGGTATCATCTGTCCGATCTTAGAAAGATATGTGGCCTTCTGGGCAGCCTTCCTTCTACCGGCCTGTATGTTCGCTATGGCCATCGCTGTCTTTATAGCCGGTAGTAAATTCTATTACAAGCCTCCAGCGACCGAATCCGTCATTCTGAAAGCATACAAGGTCATCCGTTTTGCACGACACCAAGCCAGTCGTCCAGAAAATAAAGAGGCTAAAAAAGGCTCACGTTCCGTCATGGAATTTGCCAAGCGTGAACCGGGTTTGGGTCATGTCGCTCCATGGTCTGAAGACGACCGGCAAAAGGCAAACTGGACAGACGAATTCGTGGATGAATTGCGTCAAGCGATTATGGCTTTTCGTATTTTTATTCCGCTCTCTATCTACTGGGTTTGTTACAATCAATTGTCCAACAATTTGCTATCTCAAGCAGCCTGCATGGATCGCCATGGCGTACCCAACGATATCATGAACAACTTTGATCCAATTGCTCTCATTATTTTTATTCCTATCTGGGATAGGGTTGTGTTTCCATTAATGAGAAAACACAAGATCAACTTTCTCCCACAAAAACGTATCACGGGTAAGAACAATGGGAACATAAGAAAGAGGGGAAGCTCGGTGAACATTGAAAGAAAAAATAATTGATCCATGGTTCCATAGTGGGTTTTATGCTGGCTGCTTCAGCCATGGTTTACGCCGCTGTAGTGCAATACTACATTTACAAAGACCCTGCGTTTATCGCTACTGGGTATTCCACCATCCCTGTATTTGTTCAAATTCCATGCTACGTATTGATCGCCTTCTCCGAGATTTTTGCTTCTATTACCTCGCTTGAATACGCCTATACACACGCTCCCAAGTCGATGAAGTCTCTTATCTCTGCTCTATCCCTGTGGCCAAATTGTGCCTCTGCCTTGATTAATCTGGCTATCTCACCCTCTGCTCATGACCCTAACATGGTTTGGGTTTATAGTGGCGTTGCTATTGGTAGGTATCCGGCAATTTGGTAACATGCACGCAAAGATAATAACAACTCATTCTTTTTTAACAGGTGCCTTTGTCTGTGGATGTATCTACTATTACGTCTTCAGGCACTATGACACCATGGATGAGGAAGATAATATGAACAAAATCTTGGCCATGAATTCACCTAATATGGATGCTGACATGGTGAAGACCGAACCGATGCCTGCATCCTAAAGTTATTTATTTGCTGCAAAACCTGATACATACATAAAACTTTTTTTTATAATGTCGATTAGTTGTTCTATTCCTGCTGTTCTCCTTCCTCATAACGTGATTGACATTCACGGATGATTGTGTGATACATTTCCTTGGGATACTCACTGCCTCGGATTTGGAATGCATAACACGCTATTCCCCCCAAAGAAACGCGTTAATGAGCTTCGCATCTTCAACTTTTTTTTTTCTCCTTTTAGCCTGATTCCATTACCTCGTTCTACTTTGAGAAGGCTGGAACGAAGCGCCCCCATTTTTTTTTGCAGTATTGGCAGACTAGTGCCTGCTAAGAGTTCCAAATCTATGAATCCCCCACAATTTCCATCTTAGCTTCCAATTTTTTTGCTCATCATTTTCTTCTCTCTTTTGCCTCACCAAAGCTAATATCGCGGAGAAAACGGCAAATATCCATGGCTTGTTGGTAATTTCCCGTTGCTACAACATTAATGGCATGGCGCATCAATTCGCCCGTGAAATCGGCAAGACCCAATAACTATCCCATCATGTGCTCCATGAGAAAATGAACTGTTTTTGCTTCGTCTACTTTACATAATCCTCTGGGCGTACGCGTATCCACTATACCATGATGATTAATAAACGACCTCATGCCCATCTGTTTCCTTTTTTGTTCTCTCCAACCTGTCCGTGGTCGTCATTTGTAAAGTGCTGATCCACCTGTGCCTTTGTAATCAATTGCTGATGCTCTATATAGTGAAAGAAGGCCAATGCTTCGATCTGATGAAAGAATAGGGTTTGCACGCTTCATACGACATCATCTTCCCAACCATGACGTACATATTCTTCAAATGCTCCAGAGAAGCTTCGTGCATAACTAAAAACAGGATCATAATGAACAAGAAGCATGAGCATACCTTACCAAGGCTTCCAAACTAGCCTTTCTTACCGATGATAGTGAACATTTTGGATGTCAGGTGCCAAATCTCGAAAAAGTTTCTGGATTTCCTTTTGTTTTGTGCGTGGCTCGTTCAGACGGCTTTTGCCGGACTTCTGCGTTGCGCTAACAAGTCGGTTGTTGATATATATCATCTTTGTTTTATGCATGGCAAGCTGTAACTAACCGGTGCAGCGCAAATACTAGTTTCTTGCTCTGTGCTGTAATATCTCTGAGCAAGTTTTTTTCCCCTCGCATAGTGAGAAACAACTTGTTTGATCACACTTGGTTTTCTGTTTCTACCTTGACACTTTTATAATGCGCTCGCGTCTATCGTGCTAATAAAGCGGCGTATAAGCAAACAATGCTGATTCGCTGTTCATTTTGCTATTACATGAGCATCCAGACTATTGCGAGATGTCATAAAGAACTGTTGAATGTCCATAATGTGTTAACAGCGTGACAGTCCAGTCTGATAGTGTGATATGTATTGACCCTAAAGAAGGGAAAAAAAAAAGCCGACATCTTTTATTGTCTCACCATTGCCTCGTTTTCTGACATGGTAAGACTGCGATCATGAAATAAAGCAGATCCTCGAACGTTGTGTTAGAATGAAAAAGTAGCGTTGATCCTTGTGGACATTCAATACGACTTTCTTGAAACTGGCTCATTGCCGGTGCCAGAAGCATCCAAAATTATGCCCGTTGTGAATAAGCTCATTCGCGATATCAAAGCACAAGGGGGTCTTATCGTGGCCACTCAGGTTCGCCAAAAATAAAGAATACCACAATGAGTTTACGTATTTATATGAGAGCAGGATTGGCATCCAAAAGACCATGTTAGCTTTGCCTCAAATCATTCCGGTAAGAAAGTCTTTGATAGCATCCCCTTGCAATACGAAGGTCAATCTTCCCAACAAACGTTGTGGCCAGATCATTGTGTGGTAGGCAGTAATTCATAGAATACACTCTTTAACTTAAGAGAGAGAAAAAGAAAGGAGCGTTTGATATAGAACGTTCACTGATTGCTTGTTATTGACAATAGCAAGGATCGAAAGGTGCTGAACTATGCGCGGAGATGCATCTGTCCTCCATTGATTTTGTTGTGCAAAAGGTACAGCAACAACCACAGAACAAGAGAGACATCCTTTATCGTAAAACGATAATCACACTCTCGTACAGGGTGCCAACCGTTTTGTGGATTCCTACAGTGCTTTCGCGGATAACCAATATGCTGAAATCACTAAGCTATCCAAAATATTGCATCAGCACTCTATCGAGACGGTCATTGTGGTTGGTCTAGCCGCGGACTACTGCGTCAAGATGACATGCCTTGATGCTGTCAAATTTGGATTCCATCCCATTCTAGTAAAAGAAGGGACCCGAGGCGTGGTGCCTAATGATTTCGAGCCTACGATGGCCCATCTACAATCAAAAGGCGTGGAGCTAACAAGTATTAATGATCCATCCTTTGTGTCAAAACACCTCTCCTCTGAAGGCACCTCTTAAATGAGGGAAAATCTCGTTTTTCCCTTTTTTCCATGATAGCTTAGTTACTTCGTATTGTTTCTGCCAATTCTCAACTTATAAATTGTTCTTATTTATGGTTTCTCTTACTGAACCATTGAACATACTTCAAGATAATCCAAAGAGATACAGCAGTGATATATGGCCACTTTTACCCAAAGCATAACCCTTTCTATATGAAAGGACCCACCGAGCAACTTCCTTTCAACGTAGTCTCATTTCATAGATGTAGAGTAGATTTACAGTAACCTAAAGTTGCATTCAGTAAACCACTGTAGATGATACTGACGCCATGACGTTAAAGAGGGAATTCCAAGTTGCTTTGTAAAAATCTTCCCGCGAAAACGCCCTGTTTTCTTTCTCTCGCTTCAGACATTGGTGCTATTTTGTTTGTACATACATCGTTTCTATTGCTACAAGGAAGCGGGATTACAAAATGCAGTATGTTATTATTTTTCGTGGAATATATACGGGTATGAATAGGTCAAAAAACGTTTAGTTCTCGTCAACTGGCGGAAGAGCGCCTTCTTCTGGTGCATCGGCGGTAATGGCCTCCTGGGCCCCAACTGTCTCCATTTTTATCGTCTCTTTTTTTGCTGTATACCTTGCTAACTCTAACTCTGATTGCCAATGTAGTTTCTCCATCTATGTTGTTCCTGATTGTGAGACAAATCGTTAAACGATATCTATGCGTTACCTCTAATAGTTCTACTTTCTCCCTTAGTTCATGCATGGTATCACGTAGTTGTTCCATTTCTTTGGTCTTGGGAGGTATGTCCGTTTGCTTATTTCTTGTTAGATCCTGTAATAACCGGATGTTAGGTTTTACTATACCTTTTGTGCTACTGGAGATAAGTCGAATTGGCTAGCTTTTCTTTGCCATTCATCCAGTTGTAGCTTCATTTTCGCTAATTCGGACTCTTGTTGACTACAGATGTATTCAGTTTAAGACCTGTGTTTTGCCCTCGACATATGACCGTACCTCTGATGGTCTTGGAGTTTTCTATTCTCGGCTTGAAGGCTGTTTACCAATTCCTCCATACTCCACCATTGCGACAGCAGCCCCTTAATATAACGTTTTTGTTCTTCCAAATGGGCTGTATCCTCCTCCCTAACAACACAACGAAACATGGTAAGTAAACCGACCAATGTAGTCTATGCGTCTAATTCCATCGTTACCAAAGCAGCATTTGTTGCGTCAGCTGTTTCACACGGTGTTCATATTCTGTCACTTTCTCTAACATGGGCTTATGAGTCTGTTGCTCGTTCTCTAAATTGAAAATCCTAGAAAATGTTAAAGGACGATAAAGAAGAAAAACCAGGACACATTGTAAACACTCGCTGACACTTACTGACGGCGTGCATCTTTCAATTGCTCGCTCTGTTCCGCCAGACATTTCTCATATTCTGCCAATTTTTGTCTTGCAGTCTCCATTTGGCTTTGCCATTCTTTACGTGCTTCACGGTAGTAACGCAATTTCCCTGATTGCTCGTCCTCCCACTTGATATGCTTCTGTTTTGTCATGGCTGTCTCCGCTTTAAGACTTTCGAGCGCAGCAGTGGTTTGCTTTAGTTGTGCTTTCAGCATGCGAGTTGTGTTATACTAGGTGATGTATCAATGCGACAAATATGGTTTTCAGTTATCCTACCAGTTGTTGTCTTTCGGCCTCAACAGAGCTATCGAATACGTGTTCGCGATGAAGACGTCCAATATGTTGAAGGTGTTGTTGCTTAAGGAACAGCTCAAAATTTAACTCGTTCCGTAATAGCAGCACTTCTCGTTTTAATGCAGCAATAAGAAACTTTGTCTCAGAGCTCGCTGAATCGCTCTCTCCCGGTTGTGCTAGAATGCTGGTTGATGCGACTGGCGAAGTTGTGCTACCAGCAGCAGCAACAGCAGCAGCAGTTAATGAACTGGACTCAGGAAGCAAAGGGG
Organism: Apophysomyces trapeziformis B9324; assembly: GCA_000696975.1. Classification (NCBI taxonomy): domain Eukaryota; kingdom Fungi; phylum Mucoromycota; class Mucoromycetes; order Mucorales; family Mucoraceae; genus Apophysomyces; species Apophysomyces trapeziformis. Next base: position 166,524 of record JNDP01001382.1, on the reverse strand, counting down.
AGCTCGATGCTAAGGGCGATGGCGATGTAAATCGTTCCAATCCGGCATCCTTGGAATAACTTCAATTCAATCCTTGTTTTAACAGTTTTCTCGACCTTACCCAGATATCCTCTCCGACCAACACTTCCGCTCCACTTTTTAAAGCCTTGTGGACGTTTAGAATGCTATTTATGACTACCGGTTTAGGCTTCTTCTCCAAGGATTCCGCTTCTTGGTCTTTATTGTTCACGGCTGGCTCGCTTCCGGGAGCATGCGCTGGTTGCAAAGGGGTTGGCACCTCAGATACCTGTCCTGTGTGTGCCCATACAGTTTCGTCCAACAAATCCAGCTGTTGGTTCCTTCCTGTACCTGCATCAACACTGAATGCAACCCGTGAAGCAGCATTGGTTAGATCCAAACTCATTATTTGAGCGATAACGTCTGGAGGTTCCATTTTCATCCAACGGGAACGATCTGTTAATTCTGTATCGGCATCCATGGCTACCAGGTTTGGATGCAGCATATGCCGTTGTACTTGTGTCTGCAGAAAAGATATAAGCGTTTAGTGTAAAACGTTCTTTGCAACCTACAATTGTCCGCGACCGGAATGTTTCCTCATCAAACTCTTCAGGGATTTCAAATCGATTATCGGCGAAATAGGCATAAGGTTTATGCAAGAACTTCAAAAAATTGCAAGGATAGAGTCCATAAAGCGACGTGAAAAATGGACCGGTCTGAGGATTAGATGGGGGTGCAGATAGCTTTGAAAATGTGTAGTCTATATCCGATTAAGCATCTCATATATACGTCAACAAACGTTGATTAAACTTTACCTAAACAATCCCAATCGTTGATAGTCCTGGTTGGTGGGGAAACTGTTGAAGGAGGTTGGGCATTTTGCTTCTTCCTAAGATCTCGCAGCTGATCCCAACAAATGGCTCGTGCAAAGATGTAAAACAACTGCGGTAAATATGCTGGTAGAGAAGTACAAATTCGTGGTAAAAGCATGATCATGTTTGTGACAGAAATAGCAATCAGTGTGGTGGAATTATCATACTAAAAGAAAGAGCAAGTCAATACAGGAGAACTAGACGGAATAATCGGTACCATCAATGACTTCAACATGGATTGAAATAAAGGCGTCTCCAGTATTTCATGCAAATGAGTGCGCTAAAATCCATCAGTTAACGCCTGAGTCAATATTGAAGCAGAAAGGCTAAGTTACCTTTCGCAGCATGAATTCGCTCAACAAGTATACGATCTGTAATCGATGTTTACTCGACAAGAAATAATCATCAAGTAACATAAAAAATGGCTACATAAGTCCGGTGACATTGCGTTAAATTACCTTAATAACCAATAGACTACTTAATTCTTTACCTTTGTTTCCGCTGCACCCAACTGGAGCAGGATAGATTTGAGGTTTTTTGACCAAACGTCCTGCTCCAAATCAAGTAATGCTTGGTGTTGTAGTCTCATCCGACTAGTGTCATCGCGTTCGTAAGACTTATCCAACAACTCCATACTATTCTCCTCACGCTTGTGATAGTTTTCTGCCCATGCAAGGTATTGATCTATGATCATTTTACAATACTTTGGTTCCGAAACCTCTTCTGAACGACATAGTTGCTGTTCCATAATCAAACAGTCGGATATAATCGCCCGTGCTTCATTTTTTATTCGGTCAGTATAGGACGCTGTGATCAGGATGGGTTTCAATACAGGTATCCACCAGTCTTGAAAGATATGCAGTGGACGCAGGATAGGTAGTAGCGCGTGGACGAAGCGTAAGATCAAGTAATGCTGATTATGTACTCGTACAGCTTCTGGTTTGGACGAGACAAGGGCTACTGTAGGTTGTGACAATACAGTTTGTTCACATAAAGCCAATAGTTCGGCTGACAATCGTTCGATCGCTGCTGCGTCACCAGAGCCAAGAGCGACGTTTGGAGTACCGTCGTCCCCGGCTTGTTCGTCGAGGTACATGTCGATTGCGTCCAGAGTGGATTGACCGTCAGAATCAACCGTAGCATTCCGAATAGAATGGGTAGCAGAACGCAAAATGTCTCTTAGCGTGACCATGAGCGTTCGGAAGGAAAGTTAATGGAAAACGGTCAAGAGTCACGTCGCCTGTACGCTGATAAAATCGAACCCCATTCTATTTTTTTTTGGCCCGTATACCTTCTCTTTGTGACCCTTTGTAAATCTTCTTCTTCTTCTGTTTACGGACAGGATATAAATTATATTTGCAAAATAAATTTCAGTTATAAACACAGGAAATATGGGAAAGGTGATATACGTTTTGTCGGGAAAAGGGGGAAACTAGTAATTAATGCGAGCGAAACCTGGTCGCTCTAATTTGACTTCTGGCATAGGATTACGCACATTGTCCGGAATAACCATGGTTTTCAACGTCGATTTAATTTCCTTGACATGAATACCACGATACAATAATTCATCACGCCCATCATCCAGAGCAGGCGCTTTTTGTTGTTGTGGATTTTCTGCCGTCATAGTGCTGTTGCCCGTGGTTGTTGTAGCTGCTATAGGCTTCCCGGTGAGCCAAGTGAACCGAGCAGAACCATAACTGGAAGAAGCCGAACCGGAGGAAGTTCTTGGGGATACATTGCCACCAGTTGAACTGCTTTGTGAAGAGCCACTGGTCCTGCTGCTTGTCTCCTCCTCTTCCGGTACAACAGCTACTTCTTCTTGCTTTTTCCAACCTGCAGAAAATAAACGTGAAGATAAACGTCGCTTGGCTTTATTTGTTTTTGTTGCTGTTGCTGTTGTTGACGGGACGATCGATGCATGACCCATGGAAAGTGATGAAGGGGCCCCGCCCATATTGGATGTAGCGGACATCTGGACTGCAGCTGCAATCACTGCAGACATGGACTCAATGGTAATCGTATTATCTTCTTGTTTTGGAACAGGCACTTCGTCCTCTGTGTCAGTTGTGGGGGACTTGCTTTCGCTATGATCTAATCCTAAGGGGACAGTATTCTCTGATGGCTCTGAAGGCGATTCCAGCTTGGTGCTGATAATCGATGCTTTCCCGGACGAAAGCGACGATTCCTGTTGCCTACTTGAGCGCGAACGGAACATGGAAGTAAACAATGGAGAGAGAAAAAAGAGAAAAGCAAGACTTCGCAGAAGCAACCTTCCTTTTTTTTTCTTTCCTTTGCGAAAATAGGTCGTGTCACGTTGCGCGTGCGGGATTTGACATACATTAAGATACTGGAAATAGTTTATTGAAGATAGGGTCGATCTGGTCCTGGACATTTAAAATGGACATTATTCAAATCGTAAGGCTCCAATTTCTCTTCTTGATTTGAGAACATATTCTGAAGAAGCAAAAAGATAAGCCTATACTAAAAACAAAAATATACTCTTTGCTGCAAACTTACATTCCACAATACCATCGCCATAACCTGATTGGCACACAAATTTGGGTGGAAACTAAAATAAAAAGCAAAGCAAACACCCCAAAGGTCAGATCATCTTTTTGCCCCCCCTGCCATGGTGTAGAACAAACCAGTCAATGCGGCTTAAGTAACCTTGCTTGTATTCCGCTATTGGAAAGAGTGTGAATCCTGGCTGGTATACTACAGCAAATTCGCTATCATTCAAAGCTTGATATTCAAGAGCTAGTTTTTGAAGTCTCAGATTGTATTCTCGGACCACGAGATCGGCAGCTGCATATGGAACGATCAGCCAACAGAGAAACAAAGAATAAAAATAAACGAGAAACATCAAATCGGCCCCCGACCAACCTTGGCGTTCCTTTTCATTGCCTTGTAAACATGAACAAATGACCATGTGTCCTGGATCCAGAATGAATCGGCAATACAAATCCTCACGCGCAGCCTCATACACACCCGTAATCTAACCAACCATAACCCAACAACCCCAGTTCACCCATGTGTAAACACAGTCTTTCGTTACATATTCACTTACATTGAACAGGCCAACAAGATTCACGAATGACTTTCTCACATGCTTCCTCAGTTGTTCCAATGCAGCCCGCGTATGTTCTTCGAAGGCTTCAGCATCAGCAAGTTGTGGCAATCGCGTCATTGGTGGTGTGCATAGCACACACACATTATTGGCACCAATGAATATGGTGACCAACTTCCAATCGTTCTGAATGTCTGCATAATGTCGCGATCGAATCAATCGTACAAGATGCGAAACCTGAGTCGTTAATTCATGCACTCTCGCGCCGCTGACCTAATTTATAGTAGAAAGGATTGTTCTTCGTAAATTTTATGTTTCTTTCAATATATACTTACCGCCAGGTTAAGGCCTTTGCCTCGTGAAAGCGGGATTGTGACTCCAGTGGGTGCTCCCACTGGCACTTCGTTCTGATATCGGCTAAGGAAGTTAGCGATGCTATATTCACCAGTGTCAGCTCCTGAAGAGAAAACTTTGCCTCGATATTCCAATGCACATGACAACGGAGGGCGTTCTACAATAGAAACATAAGTTGGGATGCAAAAAGGGTAGGATGATATTGTACAGACTGGATATCATTCCATAGCCAGCAGTAATACTATCACCCAAAGCAATGATAGATTTAATATCCTTTGAGTTAACATTAAGTCAGTCGTGTCTAGTTATCGGATAGAGCAAGACGTACTTGTGGTCTCAAATGATAGGCATCTTTCAGTGAATCATCGGAATAATAAGGTGGGCAATCAAAAAGAGGCAAAGATATTGGGCAGTCTGTGTGTTTATGTGACGAAAAAGTGTTGTACAGACGATCCAAAGCCAAAGTCCACGATTGGGCGAACGGAAGAATATCCGGATCGCAGACGTCAGTGCGGATCAATGGTTGCTGTAAATTTCCGCCATATGCTAAACAGCGTGCAAGCAATGAAGCAATAGCAAGTAAGAATGTATGAATCATAAGGAAGAGGAAGGGAAAGAATCAAAAAGTGGAATCCAAACCCCATGTCTTTTTTTTATCAGTGCCGCTTTGTGACTCCAACTGAAAGGCATGATCGCAGCCACGAGAAAAGGGTATTCAAATGTGGTGGGGAAAGGCATCTGACTTGTCATTGCCTGCCTCGTGATCGTTTACTCTGCCGTGTGCTGAAATTGGCCGGTTGCACACAGATTTTGCCCTACTGGGGTGACGTTAAAAAGCATTGTTTCTGTCCATATCTCCACACTTATTCTAATGCTTCGCAAAACCGTCGACGGACGGATAAAACATGTCTCCGGTCGCCATGAAGCTTCTAGTAAGCTGAAGAAGATGTTGGTTGATCGCATAGACGTTGAAAAGCTGTTGGGAATGGATGTGAACCATGGTAAAGCATCAGAAAGTGTTGAATAAATGTGTTAATCAGTATGGGTTGATACAATTTAACAGTGGCAGACTGGATCAATAAGAATAAATGTCATCCTGACAAGTTACGAGACTCAAAAATGCGAACTCCTCTCCTCATTGCCTGCGCAGCGGGGAAAGCCGATGTGGTTCGAGCACTAATTAAGAGCGGTGCAGATGTGAATAATCCTGTAGGTGATGTTGTCGGGAACAAACCATTAGACCTAGCAGTGATTTCAAACAATGTCGAAACAGTGCTGGTACTGTTGGAGGCTGGTAAATGCCACAAGATAGATTAGCATGTATATGATATTCAATCTTTTTCTTTTTGCTTTTGACACGCTAGGTGCTCAAATTCGTTCATCTAAAGGCCAGATTGCTCTTCGATCACCCTTAAGTATGGCACAATCACGGTTGGATATGCTTATAAGACAACATCGGGATGGCAGCGCCGGATCTCGCTGCTTGGATCAAGTTCTTCAGGTTGCGCATCTCTTTACGGGGAAAAGAAAAAGAAGAATGGTAATAATTGGCTGGTTTACTCAAACATTGGCAACTATAGATCGTGGAACTCTTGAAGCATTATGTTACCAAGAATGACATGAATGCAGAGAACGAATTGGATGAATTGGTTTCAAAACTATCAGCGGTAGGGCTGAAGGAAGAACCCGGTGTCGAAGGTTCCGACCAGGGTTTAAAGGTGATGAAAGGGTTGAAGGACATGATTGATAGGATCCAAATTTAATAATCGTGTAATAATGTAAGCAAACCATTTTTTATCGGTATACTCCCGTGTTGGGCCATATGCTTTGAAAATCTGGTGTAGTCATCTTTCGTGACGTATAGAAACGTTGAATCCGACCACAATGACAATTCAAAATCTGGATCTTCGGTACATAATACCTGTAGGATGTCGTGCACTTCCTGTTCACAACACGATCAATGACGATCCTTATTCAGCTATAATTGTTTTCCTACCTCGTCTGCAAGGCCTGTTATGTAACCTACTTGGTCTAGTGCACAAACGCGAAGATCCTTAAGATGCTCCTGTCAGAAACCTGTATTGTGCACGGATCTGTTTCTTTTACCTGGACAACACTTTTAACTTTGACGCTATATTTATTATACAGTGCTCTTTTTTGTTTCATTTCCTTAGCCGCTGCTTTTTCTTTCTCCTGACGTTCAGCCTCTGCCTGTTTTCTTTTCTTCTCCTGTGCTCTGCGACGAATTTCCATCTGCAATTGCACCAAAAAGAACAATATAAGGACTTGCTTAATAGCGCAGTTATGAATGTTTACCTCTTCTTCACGTCGAATAGAATCCTCAGCTTTTTTCCGTTTAAACTCTTCTTCCAAAATCTCTTCCTGGATTCTTCGTGCCTCATTTTGCTGGTTCATGTACTAGTCAACCCTATTTAGAACGTACATCGTCCTTGCACGAACATTGTCTTTTACTTCTCTGTACTGGCGCATTTGTTCCTTGCGTCTCAATTTTTCGGCCTTCTTCTTGCCAATGGGCTTCACACGCACTGCGGTCGATGATCCCTCAGCTGCATCCTCTGTATTGTCGTCATTATCTGGTTCACTGAGGTCGTCTTCACTGAGCACGGTCCGGCCATCATCATACTGTGCTTGCTCAGTATAGGAAGAAGTCTGATGATAGTTTGGATCGTTCTGACGTTTACGTATTTCTAATAAGACGGCGATGCCGAACAAACAGACAAGCAAGGGTACGAAGAGAAGGAAAGGTATATCGGAAGCCATGGCCAAAGGCAGCCGCACTTAATTTCCGTATTTGAATACCATCTGTCCCCCGTCACTAACACGCACTTGACTATATCCGAAAGCGGGAGACTGCTACGTTAAGTAGAAACGGAATATGAAGGAGCACAGAATCATTGCTCCATCCAGTATGACATAGTCCATGACTTACCCGCAAGAGGATCAAGATCGATGTAGTTATACTTAGAATCCATGAGATTAGAACAAAAGCAGTAATAACTTACCGTACTTATCACCTTCCGCTGAAAGTGTGCAAGTTGCAGGTTGATGTTAAAGTCCATACTTAATTGCAGCAAAGTAAACGAGAAGAAAACACAGTACTCCCAAGCAATCACTATAGTACTTGTTTGCTTGATGCGTCCAAGTGCGGTGATAGACCGCATGAGAAAAGATCAAATCGCACGATCACGCTGGTGTGCTATGATCCATCACCTTTTCTGGATTCGCTTTCCAGAGTGTTAGGTTTTACAGCAGATAGGAATATAGACTAACATGATATTGAATACCTACGGTAAGATGATGACAGCATCATTGCAGTTAACGCTGGTTTTTATTGCATTTCTATGCTTTTCGGACAAGCTTTAGCCTGCTGCTCCTTTTCTCTTTCTATGCCACTTCACTAACAGTTCTGCTATTGTCATCGCACGTAGAATACCGTTTTGGTACAATTAAAAACAAAAACCTTATGTATCTACTATTAGTAGTTAATCCTACAGTATCTATTCTTGCGTAGAAGCTTGCCAGTATATATAGACGCAAATCTCTCAATATAAACCTTCTTCAAAAGGCATCTTCACTAATAGTGATTTGGTAGATGCAGGATTGTGTCTATCTATGGTAGCACTTTTATTACCTTGAGGTTCGGTCATCTAGAACCTGAGGAGCTATGCATGAAAAGAAAGGATAATTTCTCAGCGTATGAGTATCGGCCCACTCATAGTAAAACCTTGGATGCATGCACGGCAAAAAGGGGATATGTGTTTGTTGAGCTGTGCCAATCATGTCGGTAGATGATAAAAAATAGTGGTCATTTACTTTGATGTTTAAATTGACAGGAATTATGCCACTCTCGTGTTACGAAATCCCTAATAGAGCTGAGCACCCAGTAGCACAGACCAGCCTGCTTGGTCACGCAGGCAGTTCACACGCTCAAACGCCGGGATGTAGCTGAAGATCAATCTTAAAAGCGCCAAGTCCGGGTCCCTTGGCTTAACATGGTTCGTGATTTCTGGCGTTCTTCTTTGGAAATAACCCGGAACGGTTATAGTTGTTTTATAGACTTTTGACGACAACATATTACATAAACCACCTTGACGCAAACAAATCGCATTAGACTATTATCTTATGTCTGTCACACCCTTTTGCTTTATGGAAGGACTTGACTGAAAAATAATAATCTAAATGTTATTTAGCACGTATTTAACTATAAGCAATTAGAGCAATTACTCCTTGGGGAGCAGACCAAACAAAGTCCTCAGAATACTCTAATTACAGCGCCTGTTACGTACGTTGGTGAAGAAGGTCCCCGTAACCAACAGAAACACAAGCATGTCAGCATGAGAGAATATCTTTGATTTTTATATATACAACTTAAAGTTGCATGTCATCCGCAAAAATCGCAAAATCTTATATCTTCTGAAAGCGTACCATAGCAAATTTGGTTCGATAGATGAATATTAACAATATCCTAAGACATAAAAAACTTTTAACGAAGAGCCTGGTTTTTCGGGAACCAAAAGTGCTTGCTAATTTACATTACCTTATGGATTGCGAACATAGCGCTTCATCAAAGATCAAGCCTATATATCAGACTGTGTTTGATTAAGCTGCTTTGATTTTGTTTGTTCTGTGACATAACTTGCTAGCATTGGTGTTCTAGACCTCCTTTACGATTATATGTGAGCCACAGATACTAATGAACTTGGTCTATTTGCCAACCCTAATATGTAACTATAATTTTTTTTTGCCGAATGCTCCTGTTTTCACTTAGCACTGGAACAAAGCCTAGCTAAAACATAAAATTGACCTGGATACCAAGTACATAGGCTTGTACAAGAATGATTGCTAGTAAGACAATAACACTGGTCTTATCTCGCATTGCAAATTTCGATAGATTGCCAATGTGGTAAAACAGCGTATATTCGCTTTCGACAAATAGACTTGGTAAATGATGCAATTGTTAACACCTACAACGAACTTATCATTATATGTTTAGGTCCCACGGTAACAATCAGGCAAAGTTTACTACAAGTGTCTCAGACCAACTTCACTTTTTCTTTTATTTATTTTTTGTTTTGTAGAACAATCTCGCCATTTTCTTCACGAATGGTGGAAGTGTTTGGGGGATGGAAGCAAATAAAAGCAACTTCTGCTGATATAGACTCTGCATGCTAAGATGGACACTTTACCGAAATAAGCACACATTTCTCACACTCGTAAGTATGTTATGTTAACTCATCAAGGTGAAATGATGGGTTTAGTTTAGACAGAAAGTTGGCTCTGCCACTTGTACTCTTTTCGCTAAATGCCATATGTAACAAGATGTGCAACGTTACCGTAAAACAGGCACATGCCGCTTGTCAAGGAATTTTGCGTGTCGACACGTTTCCCTTCGGTTAGATTGTTGAAACAGCATGATTGCGCCTCCCATAACTTCAAGAAAAAAGCATATATAAAAGGATGCATTCTCAGTTGTTCGAAAAACTTTAACCTCTACAACTGATCATGTCCCTACCCGCAGACTGGTATTTCAAGCTCGAAAACAAAAACAGCGGCAAGTGGCTCGTCATTACGGACAATAACACGACCATCAAGCCTTACAAGGGAACTGAATACCCGGATCAATTCTGGAAGGCCGTTGCTCGTGATGGAGACTACTACAAACTCGAAAATAAGTACAGTGCCCAGTGGGTTGCAAACACCGAGAATGGCGATTCAATTAAGCCTTACAGAGGGACTGACTACCCTGATCAATATTGGAAAGTTGTCTCTGCAGACGGGGAGTGGTTCAAGCTCGAAAACAAACATAGCGGAAAATGGCTTACCAACACGGACAATGGTACAACAATTAAGCCCTATAAGGGTGAAGATTATCCAGATCAGTACTGGAGAGTAGTATGGTACCCCGTGGTGACTAAATAGTGCGTTTGTGGTGATAGCTAAGTAGCACGCGTTGTATCATTTCTATCACTGAAGCAGTAAAAGTCGTGAACTGTTTTAAGTTTGCCTCTTGTAGTTCTGTGGCTACTGAAACGTAACAGATATGTTCCCTGATTTTAAAATAGGTTAATTTGATTGCCAGCCCTTGTTATGCATAGACCATTACAAACAAAGTGATGTGATGGCATATTTAAGCTCGAAAACTATGACAACGCACAGAAAAAAGCTCTCCATGTAGGAGGTATTTCAGATTTATATAAGTATGTGGAACGATGAGAGATTCCAGAGTTCTCCAGATCCAAGAGATCGAATATTCTGAGATACAAACTGGTCGGTGCGGAAATAGACTCTCTACTGTCAAGTCTGTGATTATCAATCGATTATAGCGAGTTATTCACCATGCATGGCTTTTAATATCTATCGACATCACATCGCATCTGTTTAGCTGCATGACCCAGAGCAATCAATATACTATTTCGGCATGAAATTAATGATTGGCATGTGGCGTTAAATGTTGCAAAGCAAGTAAGATAATGTCATTATAATTCGATGCAGAAGTTTCCTAATTGTAATGTGTACAGAATTGGTGTTAATCAATGGGTAGCGAATTGGACATAGTTTGGGCAAGTGAATAAAGACTTAACGCGTGTCGTTTTCATCGGTCTTTATAAGTTGCGCGTCCAACCATGGCGCACGAAATTCTTATTATCGGCGCTTATTGTTTTTAGTTTCAGCGGGTGCACAGACGGTTATAGGGGCAATATGCAGGATAAGGTTCATATAGCACTGCTTTTGCCTGCTCTTTTCCTTTACACACGATACATACATCCTTTAGTGCTCTTCTCTGTTTTCCATCGCTGCGATCCAAAGCGCTCTGAGATTAAAAGCGCGGTGACGCGATCAGAAAAAAAGAGAAGGAACGAAAACCGCGCCCGAATTCAGTTTCTTTCTCTTTCGCTTTTCTTCCCGTTTTTTGTCCTTTTTCTCCCATCCAGAACCATTGTAAGTTTGTAATTCAAAGTATGAACAAATTAAGCTAACGTAAAGTATATAAACACATGTAGGTGATGGTTTGGTCCTTGGATCGGTGCGATTCGCATTGTTACTTTCCGTGATCTGAATTGGTACATGGCTGCGGTAAGGCGTGATTGGGGTTGGGCATGCCCTTCAAAAGTAAATTCCTTACGTGTCTGAAAATCCGTTGGTTTGGACTTTCACCCTATGAAGGTTCAGTAATGGACTGCGCCACTTTTTTTCTCTTGTGGGGTAAGACTGTCCATCGACTGAACCATAAATAGACTGAAAGGAACAGATCAAGACGGTTGTTGGCATTGGAAACGGAAATTGAATATGGAAGCCCACTGCCAACCGCATTAAGACGGCTGCTTGGCTATGAAGGTTATAAGGGGGAGCAATCCATATCGCGTGAGGCTTTCTGCATCGGGATCTGGTGTTTGTTGTTTGGTACGGGGCTGCAGGGCTCTTGATGACTTGTTTCCAAGAGCTATCGGTCAGACAGCTGTCCGATTAAACGCGCATTAGTGAAGGTGAGGACTGCTGCCAATCCAAGGACTGAACCTTGGTATATACAGGGATCATGCAAAAGGTACTCTCTGTATCGTGTGTACGCGAAACATATGTAATAATATGCTTTATTAGGAGAAATTGTCTCTGCCAGTATTATTTCGATATGTCAATCGTGCTTTCCGTATGTTTACTAGCTTGTGACTGACTACGAGTCATAAAAACAAGGTATAATATCATCGAAAGCTAGTTCTTTGCTTTTCGTTCGCGTTCATCGTTGTTTTGCTGGTACGTTTTACTACTATGGTAAAGGGCGTCAGAGTTGTAGTTTCCGTGGTAAGTTGCCCATGTTAATACGACGTTGGAGAACAAATAAACGTATATAGTTGTCGTATTGCCAGTTGAATTTTGTCCGTTGAAAGGTTAGTTCAGAAAATCTTTGCTTTACAATAACTGCAATTACATACTAAGTGAAAAAAAGGCGCATACCACGGTAATGGTTGGCTGCCGGTTACGGTTCTCTAAATGTTTTTAATCATACTAAATCTTACTTGAGAAGCATCGCTTTCATTCTGGCTAAAGTACGACTCAAAGATTTGTTTATGGTGTTACGAATATGCATCCTTCACGAAAGCTAATCATTAAAAATTGCAAAGCATTTTACTAATTGTCGACATCAAAGAACGTGCTTGCTCCACATTTATGATCATTAAGGATGTTTATGCAAGAATTTCAGTTACAGGTTATCATGGGAAAGTTTATCATAATATGCGAACGAATCGCTTATGTATTCAGTCAATAGGTATGAACAATAACATGAAAAGATTTTATGCGTAGTAAATGATCATACTTTCCAGAACACAGTTTCAGACTTCAACCGTTGGACAATGCTGACCGGAGCATTCAATGCCGAGTCTATTGCACCAATCCCAGGCTCCCCCATTAGCGATAGCGCTGCAATACCCATATAAGAATGCATAGCATCTAGGAATGTAACATTGTTTAGTAACAACGATGCTGTCGTTCAGTAAATGCTTTTCGTACCAGGAAATGATCGCGCATCTTTACCAAAGCCACCAATTTTTGCCTGTGTAGTCATCAGGAACTCCCGACATTGGGAGCTATTTACGAGGTCTCCAGCACCCAATGTCTGTATTAAATGGCGTGATCAGATAAGCAGCTAAATTCTTCTTGGTTAATTCTTCATACCTTTAACGCAGCAACAATCCAGAAACAGTAGCAAGTGTCTGCAGTTTTGTTGGGTCTCCCTGCAAATCCCGTTGTCTGGCGAAAGAGACACCATTTTATCAACTTTTCTTTGTCCACTATTCCTTCCTCTTGGCGTCCCATCAGTGCTAGTGCGCTTACGCCGCAGAAAGTAGAACCTCCTGAAGGATACACGCAAACAGAAAAAGGATCAGTATCGATGGTTATAATTGGATATTTTGTTTCATTTGTGGCCTAGCAGAAAAGAATTACCATGTGCTTCTTCACCGGGTCTCTGGCCTACGGAACCTTCGTAAGACTATGTCTTCAGTGAGTTGATTTGACAAGTCATTTGGACAAATGCTACTCCCCACCTGCAGTCGCCTAAGGTAATTTACTGTTCGCTCTTTTTCAATAGCACGCCAATCGTTAAGAATATAGCTGATCGCACATGCACAAAAAATAAACCGAACATCTCTCTCCATGCTACCTATAGAAGGGGCAATGCTATAGGCATACAATGGGAGTGGAAGTAAGTCTAAAGATGAGCAGGCTTTCTACTATTGCGCCGCAGCATAGACGCCTACACGCACAGTTACCTCCCATCTTCCTGCTGCAGGTATTGAATGGTATCTAGGATAGCATCTCGATTGACCCTTGAAAGATCATCTCCTAAAAGCACCAAGTTTAAAAGGGCTGTGTATGTATTCGCGATATGGCCCGAATCGTAAGGCAGAAATTCAGAATATGTCTGTGATCGATGTCAATAGACTCTGAACTCACAAAAACGTGCATGACACGCTTACCGCAGTGGGATCAAATGGGGCGCCTGACCAAGAAGAGCCTCTAAAACCACAGCGCCCTTTGTTTAAAGCTGCGTCTGCATTCATCAGCTAACTACCGATAGCCAATGTCGCCCGTCACCCGAGATAAACCACTTACCCGTTTCACCAACTGTTGGCAACACCTGTTGAGCATAGATCCAGTCTATCCAATCCCGTTTGTTTTGTTCACTTATTTCGGAATCCAGGGCGCCAAGTAGCTCAAGAGCACCTAAACAAAAGAAGGCAATCGTCATTCTACTCGTTGCCCATTACGGAATAAGCAAAACTGATGATGGGATCGCGCAGATGTATCTTACAAGAAGACTTACCTGTTTGTTTCTGTTTGTGTATAAGCGCTTGGAAGCATTTGTAAATTCGTTTTGAAATAACGAACATGTTGCTCATAGCTTAGGGCGCTGCATGCTCCTTCTTGTTCGTTCATGGTGACCAAGGAACAACTTGTCTTGGTGACACTGTTGCAGGGCAAAATCAAGGCTGTCACACATTCAAAATCTACCCAGTTTGACAGATCTTACTCTTTTATTGCCTAGCAGGTGATACCCTATCCGAAAAGCAATCAACGTTAACAAATAGCACAAATTGAGGTAGACTGGACTTGATAAAAAATAACACGACTCTAAAATATTGCTTTTCTTGGACAATGAATCCTTATTTATCCAGATCATTTATTAAGAAAAGTTGGTAGAAAAAATGACCAAGAAAAGATACCGCAAACAACTTTCTTGGAAAGCACATTCGTTAGACGTCTTCCATTAACCAGATTATCCTCTTAATTCTTTTCAAGAACACTTGTTCCGCTTGTAAACAAGATCTAACGAAACCCTGGCCAACATCAGCAGTGGCCCCTTCATATCACTACCATCACAAATACCCTATTGCAGACAAAGATCGTCATATATGCAAATAGAAAACGAATTTTAGTTTCAAGCTTCTTCCATTCGGTTATTTAAACCCTAACGCATGCGTCAATGGACTTTGTACATGGCATCCAAGTCAAAGACTTACATAATTTACATATTCTTTGGTTTCGCAGGCCACATATTCATCAATCAATTCCTGCACGATTTGCCTAGAATCATCAAACTCTTCTAATCCAGAAGCAAACATGTCGTGTTTCCTATACGGTTCTAAAAACGCATTTCGCTTCCGTAACAAGTCATACTGATCGCATGTTCGTTTGAATAGCTGCATAATAAGATGTATGTCTCAGTAAGCCGGTTCACCAATGAAGAAACGAAATTAAATCCTTGTGTCCTACCGAAGCTATGCTTGTATGATTTGCTAGCATCAGACCGCTGACTCGATGCGGTGTCTGTACATATGGTGACTTTTTGGAAAGGGCGACTT
Organism: Apophysomyces trapeziformis B9324; assembly: GCA_000696975.1. Taxonomy (NCBI): domain Eukaryota; kingdom Fungi; phylum Mucoromycota; class Mucoromycetes; order Mucorales; family Mucoraceae; genus Apophysomyces; species Apophysomyces trapeziformis. The sequence goes on along the minus strand of JNDP01001382.1, from coordinate 151,354 downwards.
GGATGCTAGCTGGGCCCCAAGGGATGAATTGTGCAATACGTCTGTCACGAATACGCAAAAGTGATTTGTGTACATCTGTAGGATCAACATCCCCTTGGATAATATCCAGTACTGAAATATAGCAGCTCTGTTTCGAAGGTACTGTGGAAACCATACGATTTTTGGTCTGTAACAACCTTCGCATGACATCCAAAACAGTCGTCTTACGAATGGACTTGGCCTAAAATGAACATAACCGTAAGTCCTGATATAGACACCCGTTCCTGGTGCTCTCTTACTTTCTCTACTTGTTCGCTTGAAAAAGGCGTATAAGCTGTAGTCAAGAAATGACAACGAGGAGTTGGCACAAGAGAAGAAACGATACCAACAAGATCGTTATTCATGTATCCAGGATATCGTAATGTCGTTGTACTTGCGGACATGACGGTTGATACCAGTTGATTAGTCTGCTCAAAGGTAGGCATTTGTATGTGTAATCTGTCTGTAGCGATTCGTGCCAATGCTGCGTTATCAAGGACTACCTGAAGTAGCATAGAACAAAAAAAACACTTTTAAGTAAAAAAAAAGGCACATTTCTTTCTTTTTTTTTTCTTCCTCCATCATACCACACTGTCAGCATTGCAAGTGAGTCGTCTAAGAGTGAGCATGCTGTTGTAAGGCTGCACGACGACATCAGAAACTTCCTCGGAATTTGGAAACACCGAATAGGTCTGTATCAACTTCTTAGGGTAATGATCGTTTAACCGTTCCAAAAGAAAAGACCCCAGACCAGAACCTGTTCCTCCTGCAATTGAATGGAGAAGCATGAAACCCTGAAGTGGAAGACTTGAGTATGCATTCTCGCTCCATATCATCAAATCACCTCTAACGAATCGCTGCCATCTGCTTCTCGATCGACCATGTCCAATATTTCATCCAAGACTTTTTCTGCAGCCGAATAACCGTGCGGCCAAATATTTCCTGCACCGCCTCCTTCGTTAGACACATATATATTTTCTGGGTTATAGAGATTGGCGAACGGAGAACTGCGGATAGTATTGATCACCTATATGTACTCGTTCATTCTTGCTTTTTGTCGTTGTGATAGAGAGGCTGATGTGTGTCTCCTTACCCTAGGTTCAAGATCAAGTAAGATGGCGCGCGGAATATAGTGTTCATCGTCGGCCTGGAAGATAAAGGAATCAGGCAAGAGGGTAAGCATTTCTTGTACGTTTATCAGGAACATTGTATCAATTTGCCATACCTGATAGAAAAAGACGTCTTTCCTATCGCCTCCTTCTGTGGCGAAATCTTCAAGAGTACCATCGCTGCTGATGCCATGTTCAGCGCAGATCTGGCGCCAGAATTCACTACCAACTAATGCAGGAACAGGATCGTTTCAGTAAAGCGCTTTTATAAAGGACAAATGACCAAAGTCGAATGTATGATAGAGTACTTTGATTGCCGCATTGACCAGCTTGAAGTGTAATGATTTCGCGTGGCATATTATTTTATATTTGAAGCTCACTTGCTAACCAAGAATAGCCGACGCCAAATTCCTACATTCATAAAGCACGTAGGAAAAACGTTCATCCGGCATGGATAGGTTCAATTTTCATGCATGGGCATTTGAATACGTGGGAAGGATTCTTTTTATTTTTTAGTGTATAAAGAGGAAATGAAAATGCCATATAGTATTTGTATAAGATATAACGTCCTTTTTTTTTTATATGCTTGCTTTGGTGTCTTTCAATAAATTATTGTTCCGTGATGTTGTTCTGGTAGTCATACAAACGGAGCAAATTACGTTCCAGCATGGCCACGGTGACTTTTCCAACAGAAGGAACGTAGATAGAGGCTCGCGATTTGACATCTTCTTCAAAGTTGGCAGACGATGAAAAGTTAATGGCAATCACACCATCCTTCAATAAAGCCGTAGGCAGCTTGTAGTTTGGCGATGGTACACCAGTAATCACCACATCCGATTGGGGAACCACTTCTTCCAACTTGGCATCAATATCCTCCACTTTGTGTGCAGTCAAATGGATGCCTTTGCCGCGTGTAAACACTTGGATACCGTTCACATCCACCGAGAAGACCTTGGCACCATCGTTTGACAGCATGGCGGCCAAAGGACGTCCGACAATCTCACTACGGTTCACCACAGTGATTGTTCGACCATACAAACGGTTACCGTAAGGAAGCACAGTGTTGTAAACACCAACAAATTCGAGGATCTTTCGTTGGATATCAGAAAGAACCGATCAAAGTAGACCTCTTTTCTTTCTATGTTACCTTGACAATGGCTAAGGGTGTGCATGGAATAATGCATTTCATTGTCTCTTCCTTATTCATGAACCGGATGTTGTGATAGACGTTATAAACAAATTTATGGCATAAACCTTCGACATCCTTGAGTTCACTGACGCAACTCTGAAGGTACAGGTCCTAAATCAAACATGTCGCCGATTCAGTTGTTCTGCTCGCTTGTCTACTTCTTCTCTCTCTCTTTGAACTTTACCTGTTTACCGCCAAACACAGGATAGTAGACCATAATGCCATTCACGGACTTGTCTTCGTTGGCCTCGGTGATCTCTTCTTCCAAATCTTGCTTATTCACTTTACGAAGCTCAAACTCAACTCCAGTCTCGGCACATGTCTTGCTTGTCCATTCAGCATATTTCATCGCTGCTGGGTCCTCGTTAGCAAGGAAACCGACAAGCTTAGGTCGGATATTGCGTTCCTTGATATCCGCCTTAATTTGATTTCTTCATTTCATGCAACATATCCATGAGAATAAATAGGTAGACACATATACAATGTATTATCCTCACCTGAAAGAAGCAGAGACCTTGGAAGCGAGAACAGTTTTGCAGTGAGCGGACATATTATTCAATGAGCGGTAATAGAAGGATGGACAAAGGAAAAAAAAGAGATGGGTGAGTCTTACTGTGGCTTTTGATCACTGCGGGGGTTAACCAAAAAGCAGTCTGATTTAAGACCCCGAATCACTTTTGCTAATGCTTTTGAAAATGCGCCAGAAGCATGATTGGCAATGGTCTGGTGGTCAGTTCCTGGGTCAAGCAGAAGGAATAACTTTTATGACCGTATGAAATAACCTTTTTATAGATTAACCTGGTTGGATACGTTTACCAAGATCCAGACTGAGCAGTTATGATCGTTGATAAATATGCTCATAATGTTTAAAAGACGGATGATTCTGCTACTAAATCCTGCTTTACAGTCGTATATAATCTTTTCTTTTGGGTTATTTTGAATCATACTTTTTGAAATAGGTACTTGAAGGCCTCTTCTTTTGCAGCAAGAAAGAAAAAGTACACGGTGCGTTTAACACATATTGTTCGTTTACATACGAACATTCATTTTTTGCTTGATCATTATTATCCATTATTACGAAGGTTAAGAACTTGTAAAGTGCAATATGCTCCTTTCAGGACGAAGACTGCCTAGTACACGTTCGGGGCTATAAGCACACTTATCCTTATCCACTTGCATTTCATGAATCAGAGTCCTTAAGAAGGCCTGCTCATATCTTGAATTTTCAAACACCGTAGTCAGACTTTCAGACGGACATCTGAGAAAGTTGGGAGCAAACACCATCGCAAGATTAAAGACATTCATCAGCGTGCACTGAGTCACTTTCGGATCTGTAAATTCCTAGGATTTTTTTCTCAGGTTTTGAAAGTCATCACCATGGTTACACCAGTTACGCTTACCTGCAGAAATCCAATCATGTACAACACAATGCGCCTGTTCAATTCCGGAAGCGAGTTGACCAATTCAATGGCCTTTTCGGCATCATCCGAAAATTCAATGCATCTACGATAATACTTGGTAGGGATCAATGGCTCTGCGAGATCACGTAACCAGTATTTCAACAAAGAAGCAGGTACATTAGGATCCGTGATCCCACTGAGATCGAAACGACCATTTTCAACTCGGATGCGCTAGATTTTATGTATGTTTTTGTGAGTTCATGTCGAGTAAGAAAGGAAAAGAGAAAGAGAGACGTACTAGATCTGTTACAGTATCAGCGTCACCAGAAACACGAAATATACCTTCGGAACGCTGTCCTTGGAGCTGACGCACAGCATCAGCAAGAAACGAGATTATTTGGGGTATCTGGAGTGAGTCATCTTGCAAACTCATGATAAATTCAAGCGTTTCGCCAAAAACGGATGGCTTAAATGGTGCCTCCTAGGATATACCGAGATGAGAAAAAACAGAGATATATGAAAGAATGTACCTTTGCTCTTTTAATTTCTGCGGCGGTCAACACCTTTCCTTTGGCGCCTCGAGCACAGACCCGCTGAAGTCTCACAGACACGTACCGACTAATCACATCAACCTTGTTCTCCTGGACGTGATGATGTTGTCGGACAAAGTTAGTTACATAGGGTTCCAGATCTTTGGAAGGAGCGAACATTTGACTAAGTACGCAGAATATTTCCCATCCTTTCCGGATACTTCCACTATGATGCAAAAGAATGATTCGAGAATGAGAGTACCCAGTACGGAACAAGTCATTGACTTACGCTCCTGGATTGTTTTGTAATTGCTTGCATAACTGAACATAGATTTCATCGCGAATTTGGACCTGTGTTATGCCACAAGTCAAAAGAGCCTGCAGATGCTCTATTTCGTTCCACTGGCGAGGTTGAGGCCGGTCACCCATGACCAATTGAATTATCTTGAAGCATTTGAGTGCATCTTTATGTAGTTCTTTGTTCAGCATCAATAAGGGTTGTTTCAAAGGATCCTAAAAGAAGACAAGGAAAAAGATTAGGTCTCTTCTTCTCAGCTGAGGATTCATATACCTTTGTCCAACGCAATACTTCATCCATAGGAACCGTCTTCCGAAATAGACCACGTTTATGTATAGAGAAGTGTTTTTGAACGAATCCATCAGAACTGTACGAATTGATGTCCTGAAGTGGTACTAGGCTAACGAAATAGAAAATAGTAAAAGGTTATTGCCAATTCGAGTTACATAACAACACCTACGTTTCTGATGATAGTGCTGAAATCCCTACATGATCTGAACAACAGTTTACATGGAGTCCATAAAATGAATGTCTTTTTCTCAAGAGGAAGGGAGGGAGCACATGGCTTACCAGAGCCTCTACTCGGTAGATCAGGAGGGATTTCTAACTTTGTACGGCTGAAGACAACGGAAGCACGCGATTTTGAGAATTGAGAAAGCCGACGATGAAGCTTTGTGTTACTTTTCTGCTTTAAAAATGCAGGTTAAGAAACCCCCGTATCCCTTGATACGTCTCAAATGCAAGACGTACCTGAGAAGTACGGAGACTTTGCATTCGCACGGGCAAGTTTATCTGTCTGGTCCCGAACGTAAACCCTGATTTATCTTCCGAACGTTGCTCAAAAGATGGTCGTTGAAAGCGCCGATCTTCTGTCGCTAAATCTAGCGCTCCTGCCCTGTTATATTTCGTCGGCATTGGGAACGATTCGGGTGTCTAAAATGTGCCAAATTAAACCAAGTGACATTAGTAACCCAGGGCCACCTAAACTTACCAGTATCTTCATTATGTCCTGATCCGTTGGAGCATCTCTCGACACTTTACCAGTGGCAGTGTTATAGTAATAAGATCTCTTATTTTCGTTATCCCATAGTTCGCACCAGTTTCCTTTACGGGGATCGACGTCCTGCGTCATCTTGGAATCGGACCCATTCGCTACATATGGCTTCAAATAGGGTTTAATTCGGATTGAACTCGAGAGATATCCATGGATGTCTACCCGGTTAGTGAAGAATGAGTGGCGGGGTTGGGAATGAAGCACCCCAGGCCAGTCATAATCCTTTTTCATGTCGGTCGAGGGGATTGACAACCAAAAGTTGAAGGGAACGTCAACAAGGTTTTTCCTTGCAGGTTTAAGGGAAGCAAAGGGAAAAGAAAGAGAAATGGAAAGAGGAAGAGGGATTCTGATCGAAAATGGAGCGTGTGTGCCTGAGCTTTTTTTCACTCTCAGCATGAAAACCTTGAAGGTATGGTTACACTCCGTTTGGCTGCGTTTCATAGCATCCAAAGGTAAAAACCATACTATTCTGGCTTATCTCGTTATATCATCAGACTAACATACCATACAGAAACCATCCTATTTTGCTAAGTAACATATATTCCATGCGTGGATTTAGTCTTCCCAGGGCCAATACATAACGCGGGACGCTGTGTCACCTGACCAAATCGCGCGAATATAATGTATAAGGCAAAATAACGAGGCACGATTTGAATCATTCTCTGGGAAATAAAACAATAATATGAAACTGAGTCGTACTACAGTTAACTAAGCTATTTTCAAATATATGAACCGCATTTTCCCAGATCATGCAGACTAGCAAAATTTAGAACAGTCAACAGCGAATGGGCTGACCTAAAGTTTAAGGTAAAGGATAAATACACGAATATTGGGACTTAAGAAGCAGACTATGAGCAACAGTAATAGAGGACGGGATGTACACATAGCTGAGCAAAATAATCTGTATATGAAAATGTATGCAACTATTAAGAGCAAGGGTGATGGATGCCAAGGACAACAATATGCGACTATAATCAAGCAGGTCTCCCCTAGTTACGCTCACTCTGTACCTGGTCACGGAGAATCCTGGCACATCTACAGCTACAGATACTTCCATACGCTCTTCACTTGCTGATTCACATAGATATCGAGTTTAAGTGGCATGCACTGTACGATCAGGGTTCGCAAATAGCTGCAAAAAAAAGTTGCAAGTCCTGCTCGTCTTATGAATACATACGCCAATAGAAGTCTGCTGACTGCGTTATTAGTTCTTCATACTATTAACAATAAAAATGCCACTTAATATTCCATTCCAACAACATCAAATACGATGGCCAAATCTATTTGTCGCTTCGACTCATTGGATTCAAGCACAAGACGCTTTTCTGGTCATACAGGGATTTTTGAACTTGCATTTCTTACTGTTACGGTCGTATGCCTCCCATGAAAGAAAAAGAGGTTTGAATAAGTTACATTTTAACATACATTTTCTATCGGATCGTGCTACATTTCGAGCTTTTTATTTACGTGAACCTGTGCTGTTACTGTTACGTGGGGGATTTAAAGAAAGGTGGAAAACATGTTGGAAATCTGGTCGTTGGCTATGAGTCATACATCCATGTATAACAGGCGATTCTCCGCCGCCATTGTAGTATGTAAGTCGAATATTGTCTCCAGGAACAATCTGAACGAGCTCGCCCTAAAACCGCTATTTAGTATGGTTTTTGTCAAGTAGCTTTTCTGCACACTTACTGTATCCACATGTCGAACTTCGATAAAGCTAGGATCTATTGCCACAACATATGGATGTTGGTAAACAATATGGTCGGGATTACCTTCCCATTCACATAATAGCGGAGATCTAATTCCATTGTGAATAGTCTTGTATTTTTACTTTTTGCCTATCCATACCTTCCGGAGCCTTGTTGAACCAGCGATCCGTTGCGATTATTTACATAGAACGCAAACTTGTTATAACATAATAAGAACTTTTCGTGAATGCGGTACATTGCTAGCGGTTTCAAGTCCGTATGACGCTGTACAAAGTTGAATTGTGGGTCTTCTGAATCAGGAATATCTCGCCCGACACTCAGATTTTCCGGATCAATAATCTCGAATCCCCGTTCGCACACAATGTTCAACTTTTTGCTCAAGAAGTGGATATTGCTTGCATCAGCACCAACATAGAAGTCCTATAACCTATGATGTCAAAAATATTCACTTGGCTATTGATGCGCTACCTTGTATTTCTTGAACCATGATGGTGATGAACGTTGTCCCAAGAAACCCGTCCGCTGCGTTAACAACTTTTCATTCTTCGGATCCCTCAAATCGCAGATAGGTTCAAGGGCCGTAAAAATGCTTGATGTGTTCTTCTTCTTTTTATAAACCAACAGGTCCTTACTGTTGCAGTATCCAACTTGGAAAAAGCTGACATGCTGTGCAATTTCTTGAGCTAAGCGATCAGTCCTGATATTATTGGCTGAGCTGATCATGTCCACTGCATAGGCCTTGAGAGACTTGTCTATTGAATAAACGAACGCTCAACCTGAAACGGTTCTTACGAAACATATGCAGTTGTTACCTGTCAATACGAGCAAGATATGATGCTTCTCCATGACGGCCAACTGGGTGACATTCTCGCATGAAAGGACGCGACGCGCCGTGTTTTCGCCAACTGTCTTTACGTACACACCTATATCAGTACCAATGGCAACCTTGGACTTGCCATCCGCAGTAACTACAGAATAGGCACGTTTTACATCAGCTTCAATAGAAGGAGAACTCGCTTTTTTTTTCTTTTACCGAATGGCACGGAGCAGTTCACTTTGCTTTGTCCACCCCCAGCACCACCAGGGCCTATGTAACGGAAGGTGTTGTCATCTAGGCTACAAAGCTCAAACACGTCGTTTTCTCCTTGACGTTTCTTTAATGCAGATTTTGCATCTTCAATCGCTTTAATCCACTGCTGTCTTTCTTCAGGCGTACAATAAAAAGGATAGGTAGCACTACGCTGACCAAGGTGGCATAATGTCAATGACACAGTGTTACCACTACCCTGTAGCATAGATCCAGTCGATGAATTCATCATCTGTGACTTTGACCCTCCCATGTACTCGCCACTACCCTGTACAAAAAGCATTTGCAATGGAATGGGCCGTTTCCAGATTCGATACTCATCGCCGGCACTGGTTTTTCGTGGTTTCGTCATCACCAAAACATGATCGAAGACAAAAGCATATATATCTGACTTCTCCGTCACATCAATATTGTTGTTGCGGCGTTTTAATCCTCCTTGATGGTATAACTTTCGACTTTCATCTGTAAGCTGCAGATCATGCAGCTCTCCTTGCTTGGGTATAAGCGAGTCGTCAATTTTCAAGATCTCCACTCGCTTCTTAAACACATCGGCTTGAAGATCAGCTCTTGCTGCGATACCCTTAATCACATCTCTACATCTAACGAGGTAAGCGTGGTCTGGATTGTCTTCATCCGTTTTCTTGATAATGGCTTCCAACAGCAGAGGGTAACGCTGCATACGGGTAACTGGATTCAGTAAGAAATGCCGAAACGCCAGTCTTCTCATTCGTTCATTGTTTCTCTCGTTCTCAGATATAAAGCGCTGAAACTCTGGATTTCTTCGTCTCTCCTTTCCAACAATGTATTCGGCTAGCGATACGCCAGGACTGTAAGCTGTAAAGGGTTGTTCAAAATATCTAAAGTGCTGAACAAGAACATCACCAATCATTGGGATGCAACGTTTATCATATCGATGCTGTAGTTCGAGCAGATCCTTGAATAAGGCGGCACTGATAACCCGTAGCTCGGCGTAATTGCTAAAGACCTTTTGGAAAAACTCATCTCTACGTTCGCGCTCGATGATATTCAATTCTTTCAGCGGCATAACGAACACCTAAGATATAATGTTAGAAATTGACTGAGTAATTAACTATCCAATATCTACCTCGTGCAATGTGTCAAGATCGTCACGGTAAACCTCTTCCGAATAAATCATTTCATTGATCGCTTCCTGACGATCACGTTCCCGTTTACTCACGCTTTCAAGCAGCTCCCGAGGCACTCTCTGAGCCCATGCCATATGAGGATAGGACTGAATGACGAATTACGTGTCAATAGCGAAAATAACGTGTCTATTATTCAGTATTACCGTCATCGCTTCTGTGGATACTGTCGATTTGATAGATGCTTGGCGAGACAGGCTAACTTCGGACTGAAGGCAGGATGCCTTAGTCATATGGTTTGCTTAGTAGTCTTTGCTTACCTTGAACTCTTTTTCAAAGATTTCAGGTTTGTTCGGACACTGAGGTGCATAGCAGCCGCCTTTACCAGGTTCGCAAGCAAATGTATAGCATTTGGTTAGGTTGGTCAGCACACCAACCGGTACATCTTCATCTGAAGCCTCTTCATCAAAAGTATAAAGCTCATCTGGTGAATTATAGACTCTTCCAGTAATGAGCGATTTCTGTGAATAGTGGACAGGAGAGAACAGTGCCGGTGTGCTATGCATCAAAGCCATTGCAATTTTGATGCAATGTTCTTCAGGTATCCTGTCTCTCAAAATAACTTTCAAAGCAGTCTGAAGAACATATGTTCATCAGTGTACGATAGAGATATGTTTGATTACTTACCACAGCTTCCTGGCCAGTAAATGCCTCGGGGTATTCATTTGCGCAGAATAAATCGCGGACGTGTTCAACGGCCTTGATCCTTCGGATGAATTGCTTTGACATGACCGACATAAGCGAGTAATCCTCTTTATCATTTTCTTCATCATTATCGTCATCGTCCCTATCTTCTGTTTTATTCTTTTTATCTTGCTCTTGGTTGCCTGTTCCATGATTATGGACTGGTGGTAAAGGTGGCGGTAAAGGAGATGGTACATAGTTCCCTGTACTAGGAAGAACATTCATGGGTTCCTTGACTTCTTCAACATAGGTAAGCTCTTCATCGTCTGATGTGTCTGGCGAAACAGGGATGAACGGTATTTCTTCCTTTTCTCCTCCTTCGGTTTGGATTTGGTGATACTTTGGACGTTCAATTGTTGTTGGTACTGTGTGCTTTAATGAGGAAGGGGTACGTCGATGCGTACGTAGGCTCGAAGTACTGGAGGGATCCGCAGACGAGGGCGTAGAGACTACGCTTGGAGCATCATATAACTTCGTTGGCCGATGAGCGCTCATATAATCTTGGGATGTAGGTCTCGAGTAACCTGGAGGTGGGTAGGCGTGGGGTTGCTGCGGCTGCTGGTGTTGCTGCTGATACGAATATCCATCATTTGGAGGCAAAGACTGGCGAGAGCCGGGTGAGCCGGGTGGTGTTCTATGTATTTGGTAGTCGGGTGGAGGGTATACAGTAGATAGCACAGGCGATGTTTGGGTCTGACCGTTATAGTTTACTGGCATCGGCATGCGATAAGCAGATGAAGATGGAGGAAGTGGAGGAGCGGGGCGCTGAAGGACAGGGTCGACCACTGTAGATTGTGGATAAGGTGCACCATACGAACTGCGACTTGGCATCGGGGTTGGAGGGGCGTAATGATAACTTGGCGGAGGGTAGCCGTACGATGAATATCCGCCTTCATACGAATAGGGAGGATAGCCCGCCTCACTGCCGTAAGATGCGTTCCGCTGGTGGGTTGGCGCATCATGAGATACTGATTGCATATAATATTCGCTATTTCGGTTCACATCAATAGTTTCATCGTAGTGACTCTCTTGCCGTGGGGGATAGCCAGGAGATACTCCGTAATAGCCGTAATATGCATTGGAAGTATTCTATAACGGAGCAGAAAAATCATCAATAAGAAATTTTCGCCGGGTAAAATGGTAATTCAGCTAGAGTTCCTAAGAAACCCGTCCTTGCTAGTATTACACAATTACAGGAAACGAAAAATGGCCACCTCCTTCTGTGAAGTGGAAAAGAAACGAAGAATACATACGTTCTGCGGCGGCGTATATTCCGCTTCTCGAAGGTAAGGACTATTTCTGCTTTGCAAGGACTGCTGACGAGGTGGGATGGTATTGGGTTCGTTGTTGGATAGCTCATCCAGGTAGGAATTGACATCGTTGACTAGTCCATTGATGTTATCTGGAGGCACACTTGCTCCATAAGGTGTCCTGTGTTGACCAGACATTTCAGCTACTTCGTTCCTAATATTCAACAGAAATCCAAGTTACAAATAGGTTCAACCCATTGTTAAGTAGCATTTGTATCTACGTACTTATCAGCCTTTGCGTACGAGGCAAATGAGCTCAGAAGTATAAGCCAAAGAAGAAGAAAAAAGTGAGGAACGTTGGAGCGCAAAATAGCAACGAATTTAAACACAGATTGAAAAGTGATGTCATGGTAAATGAAGCATCTTAAACGTGTGTGTATCCGCAACTAAAGTCTGTCTATGTAAGATAGGTAGTTCAATAACAAAAAATAGCTTTTGCTGCTCTAAGTACTCTTATTGATGGATGACCATCCATCCATAAGCAATATGATATGGCACGGACAAAGCATACAATGGTATCTCGGTAGTAGTACGGACGGTTACCATAGTTTATGACAATAAGATTGCATTGATTCATTTTGCGCATTTTGTAAATCAGTTTTGGTTACTGGCTCTACATTCTAAATTGACAAGAGTGTCTCCCGGAACACGCTTTAATAGATCAAGTGCTGCAGTAGCAACCTTAAGCAACGCATATAGTCAAACACACAAGAATGCTCTTAATATTTTTTGAAAAGCTATATTCTAGTTTGAGACCATATTGGTACTCTTTATTATATGAGGTTGTCTTTGACTAAAACTTTGATTGATCAAATCATCAGCAGTGGACAATCCATTCCCGTGGAAGAAGTGACATCTATGGCAAGGGCAGGTGAAAGGAAGAGCGCCCTTGCACTTGCACACGACCAGGCAATAATATAACCAATTGTCAGAAAAATTTATACATAGTTTGCAAACGTACCTACTGTTATGCTTCTCTTGGTCAGAGATCAAACACATAGATACTTAGCGAAGTCAGGAGTACAGTCAAAAAGGCATGCAGATTACCCACTTGGAGGAACCTGCAAATAGCCGTCTGCTAAATTATTTTCTATGTAGCAAGTAAGATTTAAAGCGTATATACGTACATATCAACAGCCTAGTTTATAGCAATTCCACAGATGTTGTGTCCGCTAGGGTTATGTTGGGTGTGAAATTACCCATTAAAGGCTTTTGCACAATAAGGCCTCTCGGAGCAGACGGCAGTGGGAGCAGCAACACTCCGCTTTATACCCAGAATTTTTGTGTTAATGGCGGCAGGAAGGATTTACTCATTCAGCTACCCTGTGAATCACAAGTTTAATAGTGTATACAGGCTTCATGTTGCTCTTAAACACCTTATGCAAATTTCTCCAATTGTTCGATAAAAGTGAGAAGTCGACTTTATACCAAATCGGTGACCCGACCTCCAGTGACACGTGCTCGTGGGGTGCAATTAACGAATCCCCGAAATTCGAAGTCAGATTAAATACTTCTATTGATGCAAAGCTTCTTGATTCAGTACTTTTTCTTTCACAACTCATGTCAGAACACAGGCCACTTCAAAAACGCACCAGTATCGATAGGACAGAAATAAAAGAAAACAACAAACGCCCCGATTATACTCCTTGTTCAAGCAGCAAGACTGGTTCGAAACGCAAGACTGATTTCGACCTAGATTTCGTTAATGAAGAGCATGTTGCAGATTTTGTACGTGCTCTTGCCTATGATCCTCTTAACGGTTCTGAATCAGGCACAGAACATATAGCTGCCTCCAGTGAACTACTTCCAGCACAGCGCAAAGATAAAAGCAAAAAGCGCCGTGCGCAAGAAACAGGTGCCCCAAAAGGGATATCACAAACCCTTTTACGCTATCCATTAATGGTAGGTCCTACAAAGCTAGCTTTGATGTCAGTCGATAAACCTTGTTATTTTCAAGTTCGCTATTGGCACCACTATTTTGATCGAATTGCTTCTGTATATCGGCTTGCGTCAGATCGTCCGAGCATGGGAAAGCTTCTTCAGCTGGTAAGCTGCCACAACAGATCTGTTATCGTTATAACAAAGTGCTTTGCAGGCGAGGAAAACGACGGCAATTGCGTAAAGAATTGCGAGCAGCGACATCGTACGAAGAATGGTGTCGAGCCGCTGAGGCGTTAGATACATATATGCAAAAGGACAAATGGAAGCTGGCTGATGAACATGGATATTACGATTATCGACTGATTCAAAAAGTGATATATCACCTTAAGAAATACCGTGAAAGCGAGGATCCCGAAGATGCTGTGAATCTCAAGGATGTACTATATGCATGTTTAAAGGAGAATTTTGCCGGAATTGAGAATTCCAAACTATATAGTAACACTTATCTTGGCACGAAGAAACTGATCGAGGAATACGTGGATGAAGGTATGTAACTTTTATGTATACGTATACAAGTCTTCGAGTTGTTCACTGTCTCTCTTCGTTTTGTCTGACAGTAACAAGGTCAATTGAAGCATTTGCTAACAGTCCCCACATATCAATGGAAGACAAACGTTTGGCTTTCAAACTCTATTCAAAAAACTACGGGCGTACTGCGTTCTGCTTGTCGGGTGGTGCTGGCTTTGGCTATTTCCATTTAGGTGTTATCCGGGCGCTTCTTGATCGTAAACTATTACCATCTATCATTACAGGAACCTCTGCTGGATCGTTAATGGGTGCTATGGTGTGCACACGTACAGACGAGGAATTGCGAGAGATTTTGGTTCCTGAATTAGAACAGAAAATACGTATTTGTCAAGGATCCTTCTTTTCTAAAGTGGTCCGATATGCCAAAACAGGTGCTTTTTTCGATGCCGAACAATGGTGCCGAGAAGCAATGTGGTTTACGCGGGGATCATTGACATTCAAAGAAGCTTATGAGCGTACCGGCCGAATCTTTAATGTCTCTGTCATTCCATACGACCCACATTCACCTCCAAAGCTTCTCAACTACCTTACAGCACCTCATTGTGTTATTTGGAGCGCCATTATTGCATCTGCTGCTATTCCGGGGGTAAGTATAATACCTGTCACACAAACCCCAATTTCTGAGCGATTTGATATATAGATTCTGAATCCCGTCGTGCTCATGCAAAAGAAGCTGAAGTCCGATCGTCTCGTCCCCTATAATTATGGCCATAAGTTTAAAGATGGTAGTCTTCGAACTGATATTCCTACATTGGCGTTAAACAAGCAGTTCGATGTGAACTATACTATTGTCAGTCAAGTGAACCCGCACATTCATGTGTTCTTTTATGCCAACCAAGGTAGCCCTGGACGACCGGTGACCCATCGCTATGGCAAAGGATGGTATGGAATACGAGAAAAAATTGTCCATGACTAAAATGATCTTTATTTTGTAAAGGCGTGGCGGTTTTCTCGCTTCCACAGCTGAGCAGCTGCTGAAGCTCGATCTATCCAAATGGCTCAAGGTCTTAAGGGACCTTGATCTACTCCCAAAGCTTCTTGATCAAGACTGGAGTTCAACGTTTCTCCAGAAATTTGATGGCACAGTGACGATCTTGGTAATTGCTTTTGTTCCTTTTCAATGACTGATTTAACCAACTATATAAACAGCCTAGAGCTGGGCTGTCGGACTGGTTGTACATAGTCGCCGACCCTGACGCAGCTAGATTACGTAAATTGTTCCGCGTTGGTGAGCTACAAGCTTGGCCAAAGATATCTATGATATCCAACCGAATGAGAATCGAATCCTCTATACAGCTAGCGCGTAAAGCTTTGCGTGGGTCGCAAAAGGCGAACAACAGATTATCTATATCTGACATGGATTCGGCTTATCATCAAGAGAGAGCTGCTCTAAATGGCAGCGACGATGTCTTAGGAAGTTCAGACGAAAAGATCTTTTTGGCTGGCAGTAGGCGTGCGAGTATGGCCACTGGAGGGGATGCCAATGCTGAGTCAGAGCTCAAGAAAGAAGAAACCAAACGAAGACGATTTGTTGCTCAGTTTTCTGACCGGCGAGCTGTCATGGACGGTAAAGAAATAACAGCCCAACTGACGCAAGAGTGTTCTGAAGATGATGACGACCATGGCGACGACGAGAGCGATTTCTGAACTGCGACTTTCCTGTGACTTCTTATAAATATTTCTCCGAAAGGCAAAAAAGACTTAAATACCCTTGTCTACCGGGTTTTACGCGTTTCTCTTAGGAACATGTTCGTGAAATGGTAAGTGTATAGTTTTCCGATTTTTTTTTCTTTGGCGCGTTAGCTTGTTTTTGAAATGATGCTTCACAAAATTTATTTTGTTGAATTTCTTCACATGAACTCATATGATTCAATTTGACACTCTGATCAAAAACAAAACAAGCAAAACGCCTGATAAATGAGAATTATCTTTATGGAACCATGGTCTAATATGTATTTAATAGATATACCCAGAGGTTTGGTAAAACAAGAAACACTAGATGTAGTATGATTAATATTTTAAAATAAACGATTGTAAAATGTGAGGATGATACCAGTGCTTTTTTTATTCCTTTTTTACAGACAGTGCCAAAGAAAAAAAATTTTTTTTTCTTTTGGTTGGGCAATTTGTTATTTTATCTACAGAGATGGGTGGAAAGGTGGGGACTGAAATCGGGAAATGTCAACAGACGAAAAAGCCTGAAGCTGGCGGTTTTTTGTGCCACCAGCCTTCATTTTCAAGCGCCGTTTTCTTCTTAGCTTGTTCTTCCTGCGCAACTTTGGGCTTGCGTTTCCAAACACGGAGTATCTTGTTTTCCAAGGAGCGATTGCGGTCTTCCTCCTTGATTATAGTCTGTCCATATTCACGTAGTTGAGACAACAAGTTCAAGTTAGGATTAATTGCGGGTGCACGGGCCTTGACGAAATCGTAGGCTTCTTGCATTGGCATATGCATCGTTTTCATTACGTAGGCTATGATAAGAGTGGCAGATCGGGCGACACCACATTGACAGTGGACCAAAATGGTTTGATGAGCCACATCTCGGGTCTGTTGGATGGCTTGAACGGCACGATCTAGTTCGGTGGCTAGATCATCCTGGTTATGTCTCCATGGAAACTTCTGGTAGTGCATCATCGTTGCTTCTTTCCCCTTCTCCGTTTCCTCGTCCTTCAGGGGTTGTTGCCGGAATAGGTGTTCATGGGGATTGTGTACTTCCGCTGCAACATTGAGCATACATTGAATTGAATACGCTCGTAGTTGTTCCAGATCGGTTGCATTGCGCTCAGCGCCCAGATACAACTGGGGTAGGATTCGAACAGGGCCATGAGCATAAGGTATAGTTGTCGGCGTACTGTGAAGAGGGGATAGTTGTGGTAAGGCAGTCTTTTCGCCAATAGCTAATGAGAGATTCTTTTTATTACGCCGCCTTGGCTGTGTTGAGACGACAGACAATCGATTATCCATCGTAAGTGAAGTTGCTGTCATGATGGGGTATAAAGATAAGGGGTGGGGAGAAGAGAGTGAGAAAACGAGAAGAAAAGAAAATAAGAAAAATAGGAGTCGGATGATCTACATATAAACTATTTTTTGAATCAATTGTTTGGAATCTGTTTACAAGTTTAGGCGGCATTTTGATGGTTAATTAGTTGGCCAATTAGATTGCTTAATTTAGAATTGGCTTTTGATCAAGAGCATGTTTTAATTAAGCCATCCTGCTCTTCCTCATCTTTCGTCAGCCCCTCCGTCATTATCGAATTAGCAAACGCGAATCCATCTTGTTTTGGAAAAATGTTAATTAATGCAAAATGTACGTACCAATCTAAAATCGCTGTATTGGACCTGCTTGGTCGCATTTGTTCATCAATCATGTGTAATTATTATAAAGTGATACTAAGTATAGTTATGTTGTCAACAGGAATAGCAGTGGCGTACAAAGCACGCGTCAGACTGCTTAGCCGTTTTCCCAAGAAATGCCAAGTCATCATTTTCTGGAAGAAACGTATGGACGTAAGGTAAAGTATGCCATCACCATTTGGTTTAACAAGTAAAGTTTTTGCTAAACGTTGTACAGTGAAAAGCGAAAGAAAGAAAAAGAAAAAGGATCTTATATATACGGATAAATTCAAATCCACCCTTTATTTCTCTTTTCTCTTTTTTTTTCTCTTACTCCTCCTATGTTTCGTCGCCTGACCCAAAACTCACTTCGACGCATTTTTACTAGCGAGCAGAATCTGAATGAGTGGCAAAAAGTAATAGCCACAAAGAAAATAGTGGAACATGATAAGATCTCTGCCTCCCAATTCAATTTGATGGGCAACACCCTTAATGATCCTTTTTACAATCATGGAAGGTTGCCTGCAGAGGGTACCGAGCTTCCCCCTGCCTGGCATCTTGCTTATTTCCCACCTCGGGTCCCAGAAAATGCCTTGTCCCCCGATGGATTTGAAAAAGAGTGGCAGCCGCCGCAGTTTCCGCATCGGATGTGGGCTGGAGGCGAGCTCCAATGGAATCCGAAAAATCCGCTGCGTGTGGGTGATCATGCAAAAATGGAGTCTGCCATTCGCGATGTTCAGTTCCGACCGGGTGGGCGCCGAGGCGACTCAGTATTTATCTATGTTGATAAACATATGAGCAACGAACGTGGATGGGCTGCCACAGAGTCAAGATGCTGGGTATACGTAAAGGATAATGGAAACCATGACAAAAGCAAAAAAGCCGCGCCAAAAAAAGATCCTCTTTCCGCAGGTGACACCAAGATAAAGTGATGTGGGTCAACTTTTTCCCCTTTTAAGACATGTCTCTTGTTTAGACGTTATTGCCTCTCCGGATTTCTGCCTTCAATTGACGCCCTCTCCTATACTGCTATTTCGTTTCTCGGCGTTGACGTTCAATTCACATCTCATTCACTATGACCATGTCTATTCAACTACTGTCGAACATCAGAAAGGTATTCACTTAGAACAAGTAGAAGTATGTAGGCAAAATACTGATCTAATCCTTAACAGGATGTCTTGTCCACGGCCCATTATCATTCACACTTATGGTTCATCAACTGAATCAGTACATAAAAAAGGAGGATTCTAGACAATCGATCCATTCGTTCAAATATCGGTGCTTAAGCCCACTTGTAGTGAACCATCCAATTACTGTCGAAGGAAAAAAGAAGGAAAATGGCCAATATGATCTTTGGGTCTTGGATGACCAAAACCAAGTAGCAGTGAAAGGGACAGCCTCCGTAGGGTTGCAGCAAGACTGAATGAAATCAAAAGAAATGGTATTTAAACGAACATAAAGTACAAAATGCATAAGCGAAATAAAAAAAAAAGGCTGTCCTAACGATTATAATCATGGCTATGATACAAGCGAGCAAGAACCAAGGAAAAAATCAGATATGCTAACATGCATTTTCAAGATGATCAACACATCCACCTTGTTTCAGTCCATCGAGACTGGCTTGGCTAGTTGCTGTTACACCGGATTCAATGGAAGGATTCTCGGATGTTTGCTGTTGATCAAGGTCTTTCCCAGTAGTTTCACGCATAAAGAACAAAATAAAGAGAAACCCAATAGCGTTGATCGCAATAAACACTGTGAAACTGTAATTACCGAGATTGCTGTCCATTAAAGGCCATACTGTATTAACGATAAAGTTGAATAACCAATTCGAGCTGTTGCCAAGGGCTGATCCAGCTGCAAGCGCATGCATCGGCAGAAGTTCCGGTGCAATCATCCATGGAATTACGCCACATCCCATACTGTACGTAAAGGTGAATAATAGTGCGGCCGTAATCACAAGCGGACCAAGCTTCTGAGGATTTCCCGCTGTAGAACCGACAACAAGGAAGATGGAGCCAATCGTCATTCCACCCAAAGAAATAAGCATGAACCCCTTTCGGCCGACTTTATGCATATACATTAATGCAATAGCTGTCGCGATAATATTTCCGGTCGCATCTGCAAGCGAGATATTTGTTGCCATGCCCGCATTCCCGCCAAACACCTTTGTAAGAAAGCCGACAGAATAAACACTCATCGGACCAATACCGCCAATTTGGTTATATGCTTGTATCACCATCACGATCACAGTGTTCCAAGTGACACGTCTGTCTTTGACTAGAACGATATCTAACACCGACATGCGAGGTCCAGCCTCTGCGTCACGCTGGCGAGCTGCTAGAAGCGTGGCAAACTCTTCTTCGATGTTAGCGCCAGCTCGAAGTTTCTGAAGAGCCATTCTCGCTTTGTCATATTGTTTGTTCGCACACAGACGACGTGGGCATTCAACAGTGAAAAAGACCAGGAGGATGATCTGTATACCGCTAACGATGGTAGGAATAGCCCACAAAAGACGCCAAATGGGCACCGTACTCATGTATAGACCAGATAGCTGAGTCAGTAATAAACCGAAATTTAAGAAAAGCTCAAAGAGACTTCCCAAAGCGCCTCGGCTCTTTTTTGTGGATATTTCGGAAATATATATTGCCACAGATGATCCAGACATGCCTGAAGCAATACCCACAAAAGCACGGCCCAAAGAATACTAGCATTAACATGGCGTTAGTGCATAGCAATTTCTTCTTCTTGTTGATCGCCGTAGGATACAGGGAGAAAACTAAGAAAGAAAGGGGAATGCTTACCATAGCAACGTTAATGGAACAAGCGGACAATATACCGCCAATGATCATCCAAACGCAAGCCAATATAATGTTGTCACGTCTGCCAAACCAGGTATTTAAGTACATACTTGCTAAAGAGCCGACAAGGCCACCCAGAGGAAACGCGCCTACGGTTAAGCCCCTGTGTTTCTTTAACCAACACGTTCTATGCATGGTGCTACTTGCCACACGTAATTGCTCATCGGTAAGCAGGCTGGTAAGGGCCATTCACTGACCGTCCCCTCCGTACAGTTGGAGATAACAGACTGGGGCATGTTAGGAACGCCTAGAATAAGAATAGGGCAAGGCCTTAGCAGTCTTGTACCGTTTACTTGCTTATTTAAAGACTTACTGATATGCCAACCAACATTAAATCCCGAGATAGCGGCAATGGTTGCACACATTGTCATATACAACGGGAAGCCGAGATCCTGCGATTTTGCTTGCGGCATGATGACGAAAGAAAATATGTCGATAAATAAATGCACAAAGAAGGAGAGAGGTTTATAATAGGTGGAATAATCAACAATCAGAAAGAAAGAAAAAAAGGGGGGTTGGAGTCAAAGGCTTTATGTTCTTATGGAGACTGGGCGTCAGACAAGATTCAATGACACTCAGAGAATGACATCAAACAGTTAGCCAAGAGAGGTTAGGATAAGATAACAGATATAGATTCCACAAAAAGTGTTTGATTTATAGAGAATAACTAAGTGAAGGTATTTTCTGAGCCAAATGAGGCAAATGTGATTATACCTCAGAAAGATGAAACCTGATTCGTTACGATGTGACACGATCCGATTTCATTAGACTAGCCTTCATTCCATTTTCCTTTTGTTACTTGATCTTATGTCCTATACCAAGTGTGGTTTATGATCCGTCATCTTCATCTTTATTTGCAAAAATCGTGAGAATTATAGTAGTATAGCTTTCCCATAACTCGTATTTGTGCAACTGTTTCTGGTTCTTTACCTGCATTCATTCTTTTTCACACACCCTTGTGTTCATATGATTGAAGGCCTAATTTGCTTCTTCGTTTTAAGTCCTTGTCTTACAACAAAGAATTAAGATCGTCCCTATATTTTGCGAGAGGGACAGAGAGGAAAAGACGAAAAAAGTATGATCACACCTTCTGCACGCGTTCATTAATTACATATCCCCAAAAAAAACAATTTAGTGGCAAAATCTCCTCACATATACACGTAAAAGAAATATCAAAGTAGGTTTAAAGGGGGACTTTCAATGCCATAAGCAATACCGACAAGATCGGCTTGGCCAGACTAGGGACAAAGCGGGAAAAGGATGTTTTAGTCAACCGAGAAAAGATACAATTCGCATGCCTCTTTTCTACTGGAAACTATGACGAGAAAGTTTCATCATGCAGCGAATTCTATTACTTAATGCAACATTGACATGCTGTCTATATTACATATTGTTTGTCACTTAACTTTTAGCAAGAGCGAGCAGATAGAGTTCCTAAAACCGACTCCGTTTACCGCATCGAACAATTAGATTCCCTATTAGCTATGCGCCACCCTTTATGGATTCATATGGCTTAGTGACACAAATAGGCATAAGACAAGCATAATAAATATCTCGTTTGAATTCGTCATAGCAAACTATGGTAAATCGCTTTTAAGTAACGAAATCAGTGCCTTCGCTTGTCCGAGAAGGGTTAAATTTTGCGAACCCGATCGTTAACGTGCAGAATCATCTCCGTTTAAACGTTAATCCTTATCAAGACAGATTCCGATAACGAGCTCTCCATGCCAACAAGAAAAAGAAGGGAACTTACAATCATTGTCATGTGCGACATGTGCAAACCTTATATTCTTTGTTTCAGAAAAAAAAAGAGCAAAGGTACCAAGGCATGAGGACAAGCATACTCATTACTTTCCGAAGTCATGGACTAGTTGAACAAAGTTCATATGAACAAAAAAAAAGGATTCAGCGATGAGTATTAGTAACATGTTTTGAAACGTTTATATTTCCAAGACGTTAATAACATAAAAGGAAACTCAACGACTAAATTTTGTCCAGGGGCGATATAGAAGGCCCGCAATAGTCAACTCGGCAAAAAGGCGTGATTATAAGAAATATGGTTTAGGGGCGCATGATTTCAGTTATGCCATTGTACCGATACCTTGAACACTTTTTTCTATTTCAAAAAGTTATCAGTCACTATCTGCTTTGTGTTCTTAGTCTATCCATTTTTATCAAGCCAGAAAAAAGGTTACGAGAGTACTGAGTTTATCTCATCCTTAGTAAAAATCATGGAGAGCGGAAAATAACTCGTCTCGCTCTGGTAAAAACAAAACAAAAGAATCTTAGACAAATGGCCATCTTGTTGCAAGAAATAAAGGCCATCATTTGCACCGTACGTTTTACAAACGACAACAATTGTGCTATTGCGCTGTTTCTTTGTATTTTGGGAACTATCATGTTCTTTGCTGGCAGTACTCTGTTCATTGACGGAAATATCTTTTGATTGCGCCCAGTAATTCAAGTTTCCACCTGACTTTTGGTTAGTATTTCTGGCATCATGCGCACGTAAAGTGGATCTCCGTTATAGTATTACGCTCCGTTCCCAAAGTATTTAGTACTGTACCAAATGTATGTGAAGGCTATTTTAGCTTTTTCTGTCCATCGAACTATTGTTATTATAGCGTGGCATGAGTCTGACGGGATCCACTTATATAAAGGTTTGCGGACTTTTGCATATAGTAGCTATGTTAAGTCACTATAATAGCAACAGCTTTTGGTTGGTATAAATCATGGATGAAGACAGAAAAAATCCAAACGCACACGGGTTTAGCATGTGAAATAGAACTTTATACTCTGTATCAGCAGGTTTCGAAAAAGGAAGGTCCTGTATATATATCTAATGAAGTAGATGACCTGCATAGTGCGACCATGATACAGACATGCGAGTCCAAAGAATTCATGTAAAATAACCACTACGTTTGACACCTGCTGCTTTCATGACAATAAAACATTGCTAACTTAAACGGAGAATGGATCTTTATTAAGAGCAACCAAGACAATGGGTCTAGTATACAATTCCGGAAGTGATGTTGTCGTCTTGCCTTTGGTTAGGCAGTCTGGATTATTCAATAAGCTTTCCAATGATTTCTAGCCTTCTTTATCCGGAAAAAAGTAATTACCATTATGCAAATGATTGAGTGGCAATGTTTATTACTGCTGCCCCTAACCAAACCATTAAATAAACCTTCTTCTTTAAACGTCGCGTTTATGATTTATGTGCTTTGAAGGTCCGAAGGAACTGAGCAATCGGCAACAATTTCGCCTGCAATCACTAGCAACCTTCCGAATTTGTTCTTTAGGAAGCAGCTGCTAACCTCTTGATTATCTTCACATGGACTATCGTTCTAACTGATCGGATAAACCTAACTCTTGCGCTCTTGAGACGTGTCCTTCTGGGTGTTGCGAATGCGGCATTTACTGTTTTTTTCCTACTTGTCTGCGTGTTTCTATTTTTTATTTGCGGACTGGGATTCAAGTTTTTGGGGTATCCAAAGACTACTTTTGCATGACTGGATGAAAATATATGCGGTCAGACTACCCTTCTTTGCATAAAGTCGTGTCCATGTTCAGAATCACTGATATAGTTTGTTTCAAACCACAGCAAGACGAATCTACTTAAAGAAGTGGTTCTCTATTGTTGCATCTAACGAAAAAGCTCTCAGAATGTCTGATCCATCCTTGATAGTCTGAGCGCTTTAATTTTCGCGCTGCTTCAACAATACGCTCTTGAAGGTTATAATCAACTCGTAAGGGCTCCCTTCTTACCCCAGCCTTCACTTTGGCCCAAAACTCTTCTATTGGGTTGAGAAAGGGAGAGTCAGGAGGAAGATAGAGACCTTTGTATTCTCTTTCTTCGACCAACTGCTTAACCTTGACTGGTGTATGGATGAGTGCATTATTCATGACAAGATAATAACCGTTCATTTCGTCGCGATCCAATCTTTTGTGATTGCCTAATAGACAAAGTTTAAGATAAAATAGAAGAAAAGGAAAACATAACTACATTCAGGGAAATTAAGAGTGGAATGTAAGGCAATACAATTGAGAAGAACCGGCTCTGTGTACCATTGCCCTGACAGCTTCTGATACCATAACTGACAGGAACGGATATGATGGCATCAGTGACGTATAGAAACGAACGAAGAGGGCTTATTTCCTCTACAGATGTTCCATTCTGCTCCAGACCTTCTATCAGACTGAGTCCATTTACTCTGGGACAATTGATGTCTTATCTCTGAACTGTTGTCATCCATAAGACATCCATCGATTTCCTATTCATGATTGTGATTTTTGGTTTCAGTAATCCGTACTATTTAAAGGCGAAGGGACAACAACTTTTTGGCTCCTTGGCTCTGTTCTCCAAAGACATCCCCGGTATGTACTTCGCATTGATTATATGTACAGAATGACTGATGTCCCTCCTCTGTATCCTTTAGCCTGCATGACCTCTGTCCCAAACCACCTTGGTTGTGTGAGTAAGCTCCCTGGACTCTACTTGGTAAATGAAAAAGAAATGCTGTCTGTTTATGCACAGTGTCATTCATTATCTTCTGCTTCCAAGTCCTCGCCAGGTGTTGCATCGCTTCAACTGCTCTGCAGTGCGTTACACACAAATCGGCCCCTACCTTTGGGTAGAATTGCCCTTCGGGGGTAAGTAAAAAAAATATGTCAAGCTATCCTTCCATTTACTAACCATGAACATTCTTTTATGCCGCTCGAATGAATTTTGTGTCCACTGGAGGACGAAGTTGACGTAAGCAAAATATATTTCCCGCATGAACCACTTACTGATGACGCTTATTTATATCCCTTTTAGCGCAAACTTGATCCTTGCATGGACACAAGATTTATTTAGAGTAGCATAAAGAAATGTCCAATAAACAGTATAAGTATCAATATCGTAGTGACACAATTTCCGGTATTTCTTCTGGAAACGCTATAGTTGGTCAATGTTGGTATTATGACTGTTGAGTACACTTTGATCCAGCCGCATTGCACTATTGCATTGTAGGTGGGCTGCTGTCCCGGTGGCCAGAGGTGTTTTGTATATCTACTATTCTAGTGATAATCTCTGTACTAACTGCAACAAAGCTCATTTCGGTCATGATAGACTCAAATGGCAGCTTTTCTAGAAAAAGACAAAGAAGACATGCCCAGAAAGTGCAGACGACGTTGAGCACATATGTCAGTATGAAATAGAGAAAAATACTTAAATACCTTCAAACATTACTGGTGGAAACAATGAATTCAGCCCAAGTAAAATGATCATGTGCCATGAAAACTTGATCGATCTCATAGGATACGATCTTTCTCCCTGCGACTAGTGCATATGGCGACCATAATTATAAATTTAGGATAAATTCCATAAATACCCTACTTGCAAAGGAGGAATTAATCTTTTAATGATCAAACGTAGCAGAAAGTTCACAGTAAGGTTTCCAAACGTTTGTCTACCATGATGAACAAAATAGGAAAGATCCAGCTCCAACAGTTCATTCCCTAGATGTCAATGGGCTGCATTTCTAGCTAATCAAGAAAGCAATGTTGCATAGGCTTTTTTTCTTTTTCCCTTAGCAAAAGTGGGTACTGTTCACAGAAAAACATATCCAGAAAAGTAATCTTTTATTGTTTTTCACCGTATCCTGCCATAGTTAAAAACGAATTTACTCTCGTCAATTACATTTGATGTCGTACTCATATTCCTCCAAATAAGTGGAATACCGTACTTGCATAGGTTTTGCCGGAATTCAATTCGCTAAATATTCATAGGGACATTGGCACTGACGATAGCAGGTCGCGGCAAAGCTATCTTCTTTGGGAGATTACATTAACCAACCTTATTAAGACTGGGTTCATTCTATTGACGTTAGGAGTTTGCCATACTAACTTGGTCACATTTGCCATACTTTGTGCTCTATTTCTTTTGCGCCATTGTCGGACAATTGCGTCATAATATTTCGGTTAATTCAACTTTGAGAAAAGAAAGTTCACTTAAAGTCAAGCACTTCTGGGGAACCAAGAAATGTAGACGGCAGATGTAAAACTCAAAAAGAAAGCATAGGACATCCAAGAGTGGAGTTATGATTTGGAAGAAGCATTGCAGTGATGCACTACATGCTCTATAGTATGAAGATTTGTTCCAAAATAATTGACAGATATGCTATCTCTTGGATCAGGTCTTGCTGGGATCTGACCCTATCCATGTTTTTGTATCGGCGCCCTATTTCTGGTACCTGAAATATTTTCTACTTTTTGGCAAGCTTATCTGAAACTTGCTATTTGAAGAAGCATATACATAATTATATAAACGAACAATAGAAGAAAAGAAAAAGAAAACTTAAGCTTATTATAAATTTCTTTTTTAGGCAGTTCCAATAGGACGTATTGGGATGATGCAGCTTAAAATGATCAATGCGATATGAAAAAAAAAAAAGTCGAACCCAATTGATTTTCAGCCTACGCCTAAACCTCATTCTTGTTTGTTAGCTCAGATATTTGCTGTACAAAAAAGAGAAAAAGCGCAGTTAGTCTGTGAGCTTGTACTATTTCCTGTGTGACTTGTACAGATCCCTTTCCGGTTGAAAGGGAAGCGAGGTGATATAGGAACTTTCCAAGAAAAAAAAAAGAAGCCAAAAAAGCATCTGCTCTCCATTGTCACGAACGTTGAAAAATAAAACCTCCCTGTAATGTCATTGTCCACCCTTGGTCCTGATCGCAAAACGCTCCCACAATCCAACAACTGCAATCAGACGTCGGAGACACCCAACGACATCTCCGTAAAGACATCTGGGGAGAATAGTCTCCATGACGACGATGACTGGGTCTATTCCCCGACCGCCACGACCGAGTATGCCCAACTTGACATTGACGATTCTGAAACAGTGCTGCATCGCCCACTGTTAGAAGAAACGCACAACGAAGATGCCGAAACCAAAGTCTATCGACTTCCGTCCGAAGGAGGATCGATATTTGTCAGCTTTGTTCGTCTTAAACTTTTAACGTGCGAAAATCAGTATCTGATGTTTCTTTCTATCTTTTATTTCTTATTGTAGCTTAATATGGCGAACAGCATTATTGGTGCTGGTATTATTGGCTTACCTTTCTCATTCAAAGAGGCAGTAAGTGTGTCCCTTCTCCTCCCCCCCCCTAAAAATCAACCCCCAAGCTCCCGTACTCCGCTCTGCTAAGGTTACACAGTGAAATATTCCGGTAATTCTGAAATTTCGCCGATAATAGGGGTTTTGGATGGGCATTTTATTGTTAATTGTATTAACAGTCGTTGTCGGTGAGTTAGTTGGCCAATCCGGAAATGAACTAATGCGGTAATGGCGAGAGAGTGTGTGTGTGAAGATCAAGAGTGAAACGAAAGGGAAAAAAGAAAAAAAAACCATAAGGGGCGCGGGTATAAAAGTAGTGGTGTGACATGTCCTCTGCCTGAAATTGCTGATCGCAGGTCAAATCATCATTTAGATTGGACACTAAGGTTGCTGATTTATAATGGAAAGCTGGCCGGACGAACAACGTATCAAGATCTTTTAGAATTCTCTTTCGGGAGGACGGGTCTTATTGCGATCTCTGTTTTCCAGTTTGCCTTTGCTTTCGGAGGTAAGAAGGTGCGTGCATTGGATTCTCATGTATACAAAACAATGTGTATTCTGTACAGGCATGTGCGCCTATTGCGTAATTATTGGTATGTATAGCAAAAGAAAATCGGTTTGCTGTTCTTCCTTCATGCTGCATGAGACCAACCAAAATAATTTGCAGGGGATACCATTCCGCATGTCATCCGGTCACTAGTGCCATCCATAGAACAAATACCAGTACTATGGATATTTGGCAATCGAAGGCTCTGCATCACAATTTTTACCGTCTTTGTATCGTATCCACTTTCACTCTATCGGGATATTGCGAAGCTTGCCAAGACCAGTGCACTGGCTCTAGTTGCAATCATCGTGATTATCGTTAGTGTGGTCATTGAAGGTCCAAAAGTACCGGAGGAATTACGTGGCTCAAGGGAGGATGTATTTAATTTTATGAACAACGAGGTATTTCAGGCTATTGCTGTGATTAGTTTCGGTTAGTTTCAGAAAAAGACAGTGAATGGTTTATACTAAAAGAAACTGTCAACTTGTTTTCCAGCATTTGTATGTCATCACAATAGTTTCCTTATCTTTGGATCATTGAAGCAACCATCACTGAATCGGTTTGCTGTTGTGACTCATTGGAGTATGATGATTGCTTTCGTTACTTGCCTCATGTTAGCTGTATCTGGCTATGTCGCATTCACCAACAAAACTGCGGGTAAGGTGTGAATCATGCAGGAATCCAGCTATAAATTGTGTCACTCTAGGCAACATCTTGAATAACTTCCCGGCGGATAACGTGTTGATAAACATTGCCCGCTTGGCGTTTGGCCTCAATATGTTCACAACAATTCCACTGGAGACACTAGTGTGCCGTGAGGTAAATGAATATAACATGGAATGATTAAGAGCGCTCAATTCTTTCTATCTGTTGCCCTCTTAATGTAACAAACAGGTGCTGGAAACGTTTTTCTGGCCAGCAGCATCTTTCGATCGCGCCCGCCATTTTGCCCTTACAACTATCTTGATACTGATTGCGCTCGTCATATCTTTACTTACGTGTAATCTCGGCATTGTGCTTGAGCTGACGGGGGGATTTTCTGCCACAGCATTGGCATATATCCTTCCGCCTCTTTGTTATCTCAAACTATCGAATGGCTCACTTTGGCAAAAGAGCAAGATTCCTCACTGGGCTTGCTTTATTTTTGGGTTAGTGATTATGTTTGTTAGCACCTTTTATAGTCTGAAAAAGGTATTTCGCCACTCCGATGGAGTGGAAGGAGCCCATTCATGCAATTTATAAAATGGGAACCGAAGTTCCTGTTGAAACCGTCATGCAACTGCACAGTCTTGACAATGTTGCCATTTTAGTATTAATAGCTCATAATGCGCTGAGGTTGCACAGTAAATCGGGCATTGACTCTGGATCAGATGCCAGTCCTGGTGTAGCAATGAAGCTAATGACCATCTACCATATCAACGCTGGCCATATTATTGTTACCATTAATGAAAACAAATACGTACTTGCGGTATGAATAGAAGAATAACCTACAGTTGCTAGCACTACAAATCAGGGATCTATGGAAGAGTTATCGGATGACAGTATATTACAAGCACATGAGGGAATTGGACAACATCCAAGTTGACCAGGCAAACCGGATAACGACACCGATCTACGAATGGAATTGTTCAGTCAAGCGTGTTTCCGAAAATCCTCTCGAAATAGAAGATTCTGACTATCGATCCCTTCGCCGGAAGGTACAATAATCAGCTGCTAACATTCTGAGGTCTCAATCCAAAGTAGGGGAGACAGCGAGCAACACGTTCAATCAGTCGTGGCCGTAGAAGGGTCTTTGCTTGCAGCTATCTTGGGACTTCATCCCAAAGGTCTCGCAACATGCCAACGGAAAACACTGGATAATCTTCTCATCTGATGCTGCGCAAATCATAGTTGATAAAATTCATTTTTAGAAATCAGCACAACTATAAGTAAGAAAAAGTGTACATCCTATTCTTCAATGTATCACGCTCTATTGGTTCAAAAAATTGTATGAAAGTTGTGGAGCTAGGAAATTCCAGAAAACTACAAGTGTCGTTTACGTATCTATCCAAAAAACGCACTCCACCATTTGGTTATTCTACAGGTTGCTTTCTTCTGCTCGTCTATTGTTTCTGTACGAATGACTAGTTCCTGGTCGGCTGTCCGCTCAAGGCATTTCACATCGAGCACCGTGTATCTTGCCGAAAATAAACTCCGATAATGGTAGGCAACACCCTTCTGCGGAAGCACCATAACGGTGCCTGGTAACTTGGATTCTTTTATCGTTAGCGGACCTGTATAATAATCTTCTCGCATCGGATACTGATCAAGGCGTTTCTGATTGGAAAGATCAAAGGCAGCCCACGGTGTATCTCCACCATGATCACCAAGAGTACTTATGGGCCGGTAGCACCAAATGAAGCGACGTTGTTTGGAAGCCTTTGCTTTTCGTGATAAATCTTGGTTGATGGTAGGCAGCGAAGCGGCTGCCTGGGTTGGAATGTAAGACGAATGGACAGAGCTAGTCAATACTGTATCTGGACTGGATGAGGCGGGATTATCTCCATGGTTATCAATATCTTTTACCGACCGGTCATTGGATGTAGATTCTTCGCCGATATTTTGATTGGTGACGATGATGGGAGATAACGATGATGATTCATGCAAGTTAGCTTTTGCTAACTCTGGTATATGTGCAAAGGGATTAGGCCAAGGTAATGGCATAGGCATCTGCAGCCTGGGTGGAGGTATTGTGGGTAGCATCGTCAAGGCCGTGAGAGGGAAAGCTGCTGACATGGTAGAAAACGGCATAGGTCCTGGAGGTGGAGGGGGTGGCAATGGTTGGGGTAGGGTCAGTGGGTGAGATGGTAAGCTCTGAAGTGGTTGAGCCATCCATGCTTGGGAGGAGGATGGTTCGTGCGGTAACATTGGTGGTGATAGTAGGTGTTCGTCATGTCGCTGTGGCGGTACCGTTTTTTGTCGAGATAATCCTCGTCGTCGATACCGTTGCTGTGGTCTTTGACTATCCAAAGACGTGGCTCGTCGCAGCTTATTTTTTGTATTTCTAGTACGAGGCTCGTCATCTAACCCACGTGCTGGCATCGGCTGAACCAAAAACGCATCATCCGCATCATCGTCGACGTCAGATACGTATGAATACCGCGTGGGATATCGCTTGTGATACGGTGAATTACCATCGTCTTTGTTATCGATCCATGTCTTGTAATATTCCCCAGAATGACATTCGGGGACGGCAAACATTACCGGTGAACGGACCCTTCTACGATGACTCGGTTTTGGTCGTTTCGGTTGCTGCACCGAGTTATAGAATAGACCGGTTTCTTCTCCGTCAAAAGGAAAATCTTCAATGTAATCAACGTAGTGATGCATTGAAATAAGGCGGAAAAAGATCGAAAACCCTTGCTTTTATAAGGAGTGCACGGTTTGTTGTCATAAGGCTCTTTATCGATCCGTCAGGTCACCAAGCGCACCAGCTGAGTTTAAAATGGTGGCAAGAACTGACGATGATGATCCGCTGAATGTATCGATTGCCTGTGTTTGTATCTACTTTGACAGCTGCAGAAAGATCCATTGACCTGGAAAGCTTTATCCATTTATTAAATCAACAGTAAGTAGACAAGACTCAGGAAATAATCTTAAATGCAGTAGAATTTCCTCTTTAGACAAGGTTACAATCCTGCGCCTGTCTTTGCTAAATATGATTCTTGTTAAATCGGGCTAAATGCAGGTAATCACTTTGTGTCAAAAACAACCTTATAGAAATTGCTGCGTTGTAATCCGGTATTTGAACTCGTTATTGGTTAGCTACCAATTCAATTATCCATTCGCAATGTTAATACCTGCCTTATCGGTTTCTGTACGGATATTTCAAGCAAACTACAAAAAAAAAGTTAAAAGAACCAAGGTATTCACGTTTACCGACCGCACGTAGACATCTGGCTATAAACTGGTTGATCAGACTGTACAGTCTACCGAGACTTGGACACATAGATAAAAACCACATGTCGCATGCGCATCATATGGCTTATTTCTTTATTCAATGTGGGAAATACATCTTGATCTGTGTTGGGAACCTTTGGTTCCCTACAAGTATGCCTGCAACCATTTCTTCAGTTGATTCGCTCGTTGCCACTAAGAAATCTTACCGAAAGAGTAACGGGTTCCCGAAGCTGAAATAAAAACAGTTCTCTTTGACATTACAACATTGACTACTCTGGACAAAGATGTAACAGTGTACTTATTTCATGGACACTGGAATTGGGATGGATATATACTTTGTCATGTTTATTTGAAATATGGATGGAAAGTTACAAGTTGCAAATACAAAAGCCTGCTTTTAGAGTTTTGCAAATGGCCTTTTCCAGTATGCAATATGAATCGTGTTAAATGCCAAAAAGAAACGAATGCCATGGATCCTCATGATTATATTCTACAATCTTGCCAATCCGTGGATGGTTATTTTCTCGCGTCTGAGCAGGATTGATCCTTTGGCGTATGGTTTGGAGAGTTTTAAAGGTCTGATCGGTTGTGGAGTGACATTGTGTTTGCAAAAATTCCACAGTGTCGTTTGCAGAACGTCTCTGCGCTATTTGGATAACTTGAGTTCGAATATCTTCTGACCTTTCACTGTAACAATAAAGTTGATCGGTTTAGTTATTTCTTTCTTCCAATAAAGCCCTTTTACTCACTCTAGAGCTTGAAGATGTTCAAGAAGCGTGTTTAAAGTCCACTCATCTGCAATTCCATGCTCAAGTCTGTCCAAAAGCAGCTCAAACGTTAGGTATACCTTGGCCGGTGCAGCAGCTACGAAAAATATGTCAATTCGATGCAATCGTATTTCGGTATGAACTTACTTTTCTCTTTCGATCTGATCAGGGTTAATAATGGTCCCAATGCCACATCCGCATCAGCAGTTGGATCTAAGCGACAAATTTGCTCTAGCAATGACTCTCGATCCAAATCATCCGTAACGTATTTGAGCAAGACACTATCTACATGTCTTAGCTTGCGGTAAACATAAGTTTAGGTAACATTACCTCAGTTTATATGGATCTATCGTGGAGCTCGACCGAGCATCCTGGACCACGTCTGTCACGTCGAGACCCAATTTCGTTGATACCTGTCAAAAACGCATAACTGTTAATGTTGCCTATGCCTATACGTTCCTGTCTTCTTGTTTTACCTCGAGGAAGGCTTGTAACACATGAACATCATCAGGAATCAGCCCGTAGGCTTTTTCAAGGCAATTGAGTATATTTCTACTTCGCTGTTCGGTAATTTTATCGGGTGCTTCTCGCCATTCTTCGTACAAAATCAGGGCTAGATTTTTTCGTACGAACGGATCAGATGCAAACGGTTCTCGCTCAACTCGACTAACGCACGTTAATATGATCATGCGCATATGCTTAGAATTACCTACAATTCAAGCTCCTCTCTAGCTTTCGATATTTGTCCAGTTTTGACTAATTGCTGGATCCATGCATGAAATGTAGGCAGAATCTTCATATTGAACTGCAATTAGCCTACGATAATTTATGTTGAATTTTGACAATAGCTTACCGTATGACGATTACTGCCAGCAAATGCCACTTCCAAGTAATCTGTCAAACCTTCTGGAACGAGTTCTTGCACTAATTCAGCACCGACCTTGACGATCCATTAGTAAGCACCTTTAGTATATATCTCTACCTCACCTTCCAGTACCTTGCCAACTTGTACCTCTTTGTGTCAAGCAAAGCATGAAGCAAAGCAAGTGCATCGGCATATCTTTGTTCTTGCAGGGAATTTAACAATCGTCGTCGCGCATTGTAATGTGCGCCAGACTGGCCATAGACAAGCCTATTATTGTCTTTATCCGGGTCAAACTTGTCGACATCGAGTATGTTTGACAGAATCTGATATTTTGACATAAAAAAAAAAGGAGTTCATTTCGGACACGACAGGTCTATGAAGGGAAATATAAGCCACTCAGTTCGCAGGTTTTTTGTGCGGCATGAAGGCGACTTTGCATAACCAGGAGCTGCATGTTAAGTAGGCACTCAACATCCTGAGCTATTGCTTTCTGCAGCATGTAAATTCGATCACTTGAAATACATAAAGCACATTGTTCGTTTCATATAAGCCCTACTGAATGTGTATATGAGTTGGTACGGTGAATCTCTATCACTGTAAACATAACAAAAACTGGGATATCTGTTTTTTCTTTATTCAACGTGAATCCACGCTCCGTAAAACGCCTTCACGACTAGTGATAACAATCTCCCGACCTCGCAACACGTTGACATCGATTGCCCGCACCTTCATCGCAGACTTGGTTTTGCGCGATGCCATTGCAGCAACATTCTCTGTCCTCCCAATTACTCGACCGGTCTCAATATCCAGAACTATCAATTTGCCCTCTTCAGTGAGCAAGATAAGAGACGTTTGTAAAAGATTGTATGCAGCAAGTTTCATTGGCATATTTCCATTGCGTGGGTCAACTGTATCGTATTTGTGCGTCAAGATCAAGCATTTTGCTGTTTCTGGAGGTGAACATGGAAGCTTGTCTAGCATGTTAAGTTGGCTAACAGTCTCTGAGTTGTTGGTATCAAGAAACTCTTCAGTCTCTTCTGCTTGTATCATGCGTATTGCAAGTTGCCGCAATTTGCGAGAACCTCGTTTCCACCAGCGGAATCGATGTGTATAATCTGGTTCATGCCTGGTATCATCGTATTCGCCTCCTTGGTCCATGGGATTCCACACGTTGTCCAAGAGATAGGAAATATCCCATACCTTGGTCGCTAATTTGTCGCATCCATCGTATGCAACGGCAATAAGCCGAAATCCTCGCTGAGCCAAGTGGTTTTTTGGTAGTTCCAGTTCTGGTATCAATGGAGGCAATACCATAACGGTCTCCAGACCCCAGGGACGTACACTTTGCCAAGACTGGTGCGGCTCTGACCCTTCCTCTTGCCTGCCAACTTGTGGTGATAACCATGGAATGATGCCCGATACAATACCAAATCGCCAATCGTATATATATAATTCATCTCTTGTATAACTTCCAACGCAAATCAGATGATTCAGATGTGGAGGATCCCGAAAATGCATCATACAGCTAACTTTGCTGCCAAGCCGGACAACTGAGATAAGCTCGGCTGGTTTACCAGGATTTGCCAACCTGGCTTGTTGCCATAGCTTGTAATTCAGATATTCATAACGACCCGCTGGATTCTGGATGACTGGCGAAATTGAGGGATCAACTGTTCCTGGATCCGAACGTAGGTCAAATCGAGCAAACTGACCGTAGCCATTGACATCTTGATACATAGGACCGAAGGCAAACATGAACACAGTATAATCGGACTCGAAGTCTGCGAATTCAGGGCAAGTCACACGCAGCCATTCTTTTACATGCCCCGTCTCGTTATTCGTACACGATTCATCATCATTTGATCTTCCCCAAGACGCATCTGAGAAGAAAAATACATCTTGACTAATAAAGCTACCGTTAGTCTGCAGATGGCCTAAACAACTTGTACTGCCATCATCGAATAACCGATACACAAACACCGCCCGCCAGAGGTCCACATTAATATCTCCATTATATGGTGCCAAGGGCTGTCCAACAGCGACAGCAAATAATCGCACTTTCTCTTTCTGTTGAGGCATCCGAATTGACTGGATAGCAATAATCTGACAAAGCACTTCGGAAGGGACAAAGGTTAGGTCAAGGTGACCCATTGGCTGCCATGAAGGATATCGCCAGAATAGGATTCTATGATCAGATCTTTTGCCTTGCCATTGTACGTTGCATTTTCGATGTTTGCCGGTTGCTACAACGCCTTGATTAGTTGTAGCATCAATGTCGTAAACTAAGGGATCATGTATCTGAAAGGGCAAAGAAGTTTCTAAAAGAGACGAGCGATCGAAAGCCATTTCCTCCATCACAGCAGTGTTTGTCCGCCAGTCCGGGAATGAATCTGTGGATGAGCCTATCTGACCGTTTGCAAGCCGAACAGGATGCCTTTGCAGTAACGACGATTGATATTGGGATAATTTGCGTTTGAGATTCGAACGGGCAGAATAATTCACTTCTGGAACAAAATCAAACATAAATGATCTCGCTCGTTTCTGCTGCCTCAAATAGTAGGCAACATAATCTTTCCATTGGCAAGCAGGCCATTCAAGAGCAGTATACTTCACTTCTTTACCCCATACAGGGTAGTGAGCATGAAAAATCCTGAACCACAAAATTGCATCTGTGGAGATTCTATGGTAAAGCTGATTCAGCGCTTTCGTTTCCGGTTCCGTGCATAACAAAAAACCTATTGAATCTCCTGCAGACACAGCTCAGCTGGAATAAATCCTGTGCGTTTGTTGCAGCTAGTTTGAATATATATAAAAGAATTTCATGGGGTAAATGCTCCATAAGTTATCATACAGACAGAGCGCAGAAAAAGAAATGACAGTGATATAGAGGAAGTAGGAAGATAAGCGCGAGCATCTCTTCCCTCCGCCACTTTCGACCCGTTTGAGCCTTGCCAATAACTCCAAAATCGGTGGAACCCATCCTAAAAAATGACGTCAGTGTACCTACAATTGCGAGATGAAAAAGCGAAATGAGATAGACTCACACTTTGAAAGGCCTTTTATCTGCATGCGCAATTAGGGAAGAATACGATAGATATCTATAGTTGGTTCCTCCTTATCTGAAAGCTGAATGAAGGATGAATGTATGAGCGAATCTGAGTACAGCACGATGCCGTATGTGTAACCTAATCTGACGTGAATAGGAAGCAGGTGACAATGAACCTATAAGCACGCTATGCTGATCCAAACTAAAGCGGCAGGCACTTTTGGTCCGTGTGAGAACAGGAAGCCGTGGAATTACTACACCATCGAATCAAGAACATTAATTAATCAATGCTTCACTTAAAATAAGTGAAAATCGGTTTAAATCTCGTCTTCCAATACAACAAAATGCTTCTAAAACCCCAAACATGATAAGAAAAAGAAATACACGCTATAAATGCAATGGGTCAACGAGTCTGTCTATAACGTCCATGACAATCTATTTCCGGGTGTAAGTCTTATTGATAACCAACTGCGATATCGACGTGGATCTTCCGCACCCGGCGAGTCTTTCATGAGTGCAAACGTTGTGTCACATAACCATTGGGTCACAGGGGAAATTTACTTAGTGAAGTAGTGCACAAACTATGACTTCATCACAGAACACTTATTGAAAATTGTGTGAAGACTTCAATTTGATGTGACTCTAACTTTATAAGTGAATTGCTCTATCCATTGTTTATGGTAGTAAAGTGCTTCCAAAGACAATGCATTATCAAGTCAGAAGTGCCGTGAACCTAACTGCATAATCATACCATATCTGGTTCGCTTCGCATTGCACGTTGAGTTTGTATCGACTTTGTATGGATGGATACTTCTATACACTGTGATTCTTTCCCACATTTTGCCTTAGTCTCTATGCCTTCCGTCTTTTTCTTACTTTGTTAATATTCGAAACCCAGCAAATTCCGAGGTAAAATCTTAATTACTGATATCGAACATATATTCAAGATAAGTGGTAGAGTGCGCTTTTGTCCGGTTTCTATACGGAATAAAAGTGGTTCTCACAAAGTAACAAGAAACCGTTAACGTTTATCTTTGTCTCTGATAAAAGGTAAGGAGTGAAATAGGGGAGCAGGAGGATTTTAGTGTGTCTGATTGGCTCAGTTGAATCAGTTAATGTCTAGTTTATGGATAACGTTATCTTGGTCGTTGCTCGTATCTTAGGAAGAGATACATCGCAACAGAACGGTGTAAGTAAAGAAAGAAAGACCAAAAACTTACCAACGTTTATGTAATGATTGGTAATCTTGTAACTTAAGGAGCATTACTTGGATGCATACTTCAAACTGAACCCCGAGATTGAGTTGATCTGCTTGATATCAGATTAAGAACGATAAGGAATCAACTTAAAAGAAATTTACGATAAGGTCTTTCAGCAGCAACGAGGGAAAATGTAGTTAAAGCGCGTAAGGAATGGGCGCCTGACCAACCATTATTTGTGCTTCTGCGAAGCTCGCCTACAGGAAACAGTAGTTTAACTTGCTACGTTCATACAACGGCTATTTTGGATAAAGATTTAATCTGATACGGGATAAACAAGACCAATGGCTTTCAATCTGTCCTTAACCGGGTCCCAGTAGAATATAACAATTCCTAAAACAGGTAATTTTGTAAGTCACTGTATGAAACAGGTTAGAAAAAAGAAACTTGTTTATACCCGTCATGGTGACGGATGCCGGGCTTCGCATTCTGCTTATAATATAAACAGTTGCTTATCTAGATATCAACAGTAACGCCTACCACTATGGTGGGTGTATGAAGGCAAGTGTGCGCACCTATCATAGAAATAAGTCAAGTATTAGAGCTGCCACACTTTACCATAACGGCTACCTTTGAACGGCAATGTTGAAATATTCCAGTGTGGAAATGTTTGGGATTAAAAGATAGCAATGGTATTCTCTCAACAGAAAGAAGGTTGCTGACACACTTCCGGTTGACGCAACGCAAGCTTCCATTCATGGTACGCCATTTATCTTTCTTACAACGACGGCATTTGAGGTGGATTATCTTTTGAAAATAGAAAATGCACGTTTGTGAGCTACGATACCGGTAATACTATCTAACTACAGCAGCGTCTTGATAATACGCTATGGGAAATGGCTCCCGATGCAGTATGTTTTACTTAATGAAAAGTAGTACATAGGGAACGATAAACAGGTCAACAGTAAATGACGGAAATCAGGAGGACCCTTATTTCTATACTGAGACCGGATGCATGATCGATCATTCGCACAGATGTCAACTCTACAATGCGCAGGAAAAATGCTTTTCAGATTTTCCACAAAATGCTGATGCAAGCATGGATTTCAGAGGAACTGTGCTTGCCCTATGACGTTTATCGGAGCTTTCCTTCTTTTTCTTGGGTTTGCCCTGCTTCCCTTTAGCTTTGACCACATCAAAAACAGCATCGAAGCTGTCAATCCCATATTGTCTCCAATAATTCGCCCAGCTTTTGGAATGAAGGGACTGCGGAACGTATCTCTTTCATTGCTATGCTTTTACAAACGCCTGCTCTCTTGTCTGCTTCTTCAAAACAACCCCTATAATTCTATATGCCTTTTTTAGAGTATGTCGCGAACGATCCTTTCTTTTTCTTGGCCATTCAGTCTCTATTCGGTTGTTTTGCTATACTATTTTTCTTTGTTCTTTTTCGTAGCATCTGCGATCTCATTTTTTCAGACTTCGTTTGCTATAACACTATTTAACTTCTGCAAGAGTGCTTCGAGCAGAGTGTTATTTGGCTTGATCATAGGATATCTCAGGCTCCGTTTGGTTGTTCCTTTTCCTTCTAGCGCTAGTATGTGGTGTAGGTAATGTATTTCGTCCATAAAACATAAGAAATTCTTGATCTCTTCTTCAAGAGTACTAGGAAAAAATGAAATCTAAATTGTTTTCTTGAATTATTGTCCAATTTTCTTTTTACGGTTTGGACTGCGAACTTCCTTGATTAACAAAATTGAAACTTCCTCACTTTATTTATCGCGGCTAGCTCTCATCCAGTTAAAATTTAGTAAGAAAAATAGTGAGGACACCTCAACTCGGCAACCGAGAAAAATAGCTAAAATGCTATACAGGTTAGCAAAGAAGAGAAATAATAAAGACCGAAAGCATAAAGCGCGAGGTTATTGTGATGACAATGAAAATCAAAATCAGTGGCAATAGAAGGAAAAGTGTAAAGCGAAACGCTTTTGTTCTGCTGCAAAATTTTCAGGTCCGATATACAGTCCGTTAGATGGATATGTGCTTTGTGTGACAAAAACTCAGAATCTGTTGGGGAGGGGAAAACTTTTCTAAAACGAGAAAGCAGAAACTGCGATGCTTAATCTCTGCGTTTGCGACATCGTATTGTAGAGGTATCTCATGCTAGACACCAAACGTAATATAATTGAAAACACACATATATTAAGGTCACAAAGCAGTACCTTTATTTCTTGTTACAAAAGAGAAGCATTCGCGATGTCTTCAATTGCAGCTAGTGCTACCATGTTTCTGTTTCTGAAAGGTATGGTCTCTGTGAATAATAGAAACTCTTAAAGAAAGTGATGCATAGATGAGTACCTTTTTAGGCTGTCCGTGACAAATTTAAGGATGCTACATAAGTGGTCACTGAGTGTGCATGATCACTATTGTCGTAAAACACATTGTTGTGTCTATGCAGACAACGCAATTCTATATCGATGTTAATGCCCTGAGTCAATGTATATATGTGCAGATCCCATCTGCTGAACCTTTTCTCCTACATTTACTTTCTTGTTTATGTATTGTTTTGTTACCATTATGGTATAAGTAGCAAAAGTTTAATTTAAGCGAATTATTCGAAATTCATCTATAAAGAACATTAGGGAACGGGGACATGCGAGTTTATAAACCATCTAAACCCAATTCTACACATATTTAACTTCCCGTGAGCTAAGTATTTACGAAGTTGACAACGCAGATTATGAATAAATGGCGAACATGCCCAATGAATGCTGCATGAAGACTGCAATGACGGCTTCATGCTGTCTTCATTCTCACAGTTCCTTGATCACGAGATAATTACCCACAGCTTTATTGAACCCATTTTTGCACACCAGCTCCGAACGCGGGCTTACTGGGAGTGGAATTGTACTTTTGTGTGTGCGCGCCCTTCACTAATAGCCATATATGGAAGGATTGAGTTTAAAGGCCGGCGAAACCTGATTTGTCCGTTTACTTGAGAGAGAGAGAGATGATTTTTCCAGTGCGGATGTTGTAGCACTTTTTTTCTTCCTTCTTCATTTTGTCCCAAATCCCCCAGTTGAGAGCATGCCATGGCCGGAACACACTCCTCGTCAGAAATGAAGCAACCGAGTATACATTTGAGCGAACTTAGGAAACAGTCAGCACGAGATATAAAGTCGGCTGCACTGTCTCCCAAGTCACCACCGTCTGTTGCGGCCGTGCTTCTATCAGACTCGCTGTTTCCTCCCAGAAAACCCAAAGCCGCAGTCGATGACTCCGACTCAGAATCAGACGATTCAGATGTTTCCACTAAATCAAATAAAAAAGATCCGCTAGCAACCCAAGTATGGCGGTTATATACTAAAGCAAAGGATACGCTACCCAACGGCTCTCGATTGGAAAATCTAACGTGGCGCATGATGGCAATGACATTGAATAAGAAGAAGGCTGAAGCGGAAAGAAAAGCCAACATTCCTCCGCCAAAAGATGAAGCAGAAATGTTTATCGATTCTTCGGCGCCGGTTGTCGACCACTCTACTCCAGCCTCGCCTCCTGCACCTGATGACACAACCGCCCTCCTTTCGTCATCTGCTCCGCCATACATGATCGATTTCATGAGTGGCGGACCGCCTTTCCAGCGCTCC
The DNA here is from genome assembly GCA_000696975.1 of Apophysomyces trapeziformis B9324. Taxonomy (NCBI): domain Eukaryota; kingdom Fungi; phylum Mucoromycota; class Mucoromycetes; order Mucorales; family Mucoraceae; genus Apophysomyces; species Apophysomyces trapeziformis. The sequence goes on along the minus strand of JNDP01001382.1, from coordinate 110,027 downwards.
GGACCATCGCGACACAAACCATCCCAATTCAACAACAAGAATGTCCTTGTCTATGGATCCGCACGTGCTTCATCTCCGCTCTCTTCCTCACTCTCTTCTTCCCCTTCTAGCCGACGTATCTCGGTTTTGGATAATGAACAACCGGTAACGTACTCTATCTATTCACTGTTTAGTGTAACAATTTAACGTTGTTTATAGTCTGCGGATGCTCCCTTTTTTTCACATGTCAACGGGGCAAATAGCATCACTATCCCTGTCGATTTGCCTACGGATGCCGATATGGATGATTATCAGAATGAAAGCGACGACAACAGTGCTGATTACCGCAACAAGCACATCACTTCGCCTTTACCCTCGACGACCTCTCCTTTCCAGACGCACGCCTATATGGATTCAAACCTTGGCTTCTTTAGTCAATCTTTGCCGAATTACCATCAGGCGCCGTCGCAACCAATGCCAACCACAACGTACCAACAACAACCTGCATTGTTTCCACGTATGTCATCATTTTCAGAAGCCCAAGCGACGAGATCCCCGTTGTACCCAACATCGCCTGGAGAGGCTGGTTCCTCACCAGTATTTGGCCAAACTTCGTTAGGAACGGCTGGCACGTTACATGCGGGCGCTTTAAGCTTTGAAGAATTACTAACCATGTACTACGCGAATGGACACGCGGCCGCGGTCCCTTCTGAAGCAGGCAACATGTTCGCTTCTCTTGTCCATGGCCAAAGCGATTCATCAACCAGTGTCCAACGATCGGCGCATATTAGTCCAAGCCAACTTGTTGCAGAAGATAAACAGTCTTTGGAATCATTTGAGATGTCCCAGCCAACGGGTAAGGACAAAACAAAAAGAAAAGATGCATCGGTAGACAGGTGGTCTGACTTCGTTTGTAGAGCAAAGATCGATTACAGCACAGCACACAATGGGACAAACACCTACCATCTCATCACCCGATGGATCTCCTAAAGTAGAAGGCGGCGTTTCACCGAATATGACCAAAGGTGTCACGCCACAACAGGGAGATGCAAGAAAACAAGACGTCGCCAAAAAGGACAGTACGCCAACGAAGTGCACTAACTGTGGAACTTCTACAACTCCGCTCTGGCGGCGTGACCCAGACGGACAGCCGCTGTGTAATGCTTGTGGCCTGTTTCTGAAGCTTCACGGAGTGGTACGACCTTTGAGTCTGAAAACAGACGTGATCAAGAAACGGAACCGAAGTGGAAGTACTAGTGCGGCAGGCTCCAATGCAGGAAGTGGAAGAGGTTCGAAGAGCAAATCTACGTTTTTGCAGTCTGCATCGGCAACTGGACAGGGAAGTGGTACTAGTGTGACCGCCGGAGGATCAACCATGGGCGTCATTGGAAAACGATCGAGTGGAACTGGCATGATTAGTATAGCTCCTGATTTTGGAGGTAGCAAAGCGTTACGGACTGTAAGTGCTGTGACCACACAAACGTCAAACAGTAGCACACAGTTGAACGGTGTTAGACCCATCACGTTTGCACCTTCACGGTGGGGGAGTGAGACGATCAATAAGCGTCAACGGCGGCATTCACTCAGCGATCGAAAAAATCAAGAAAAACCACCACCGCCATCAAGTACCGGCATTACTCAAACAACGACTCCGTTGTCACAACCTGACAGACCTACACCGATCTTAATGCCCCAGACTATGCCGGCATTTTCCAATACAACCAAAATGGAGATGCAACAACCTGGAGCGCGGAGTATCTTACCCAATAATCAACGAACCATTCTACCAACCGTGGGGAGCGCACCTAATCTTTCTTGGATGGGCATGGTGAACCAGCAACAACAACAACACCAGCAGCAGCTAGATAACAGCAAAAGCCATTCTTTTACCGCAGCACATTCCTTTGGTGGTTCTGGTGCACCATCTTTGTCGTCACTTACACCAGAACAAGTTCATAGGCTATTGATGTTACAGCAAGCCACTATGGCAGCTGCAACAGCGGCTGCGACGTCAAGTAGTAGTACTGCTAGTAGCAATGATGGTAGCAATGACAATGTGCAAAGTATGGATTATGACCATCCATCCTCAGCATCAGAACCTAAGTGGCCTTGATACACGTTATTTGCCCTTCTACATTCCCCGTTTCATTTATCATTTTGAACCGTGCCTTATTATTTTTTTTTCTTTTATTGCTTCGGTTTTTCTTCCTACTATTAATGTACGTTTTTATATTCTCGTTGTTCTCAACCATGTAAATGTTTCTTCCCTTCCATGCTGATTGATGCGATCTTTTTCCTCTATAACTTATCAAATGATTGCCGTTCTTCAGAAGCGAGGTCCCGATATCATTTGGAGTAGTTTTGACGGACATGGGCCCGGTATTACATGACAGAGAAGAAATTGTCCGCATTCCCTTTGCTTGCTTCTCCCAGATCCAGTCCAACACGGGAACTTGTGGCATATGCCCTGTCGAACCAAGAAACGCTTTTGTATCTTGTTTTTAGTTTATCTTGCACCAATCTGCCACCAATACTATATTGTATTGATGAAAATCCTGCAGATTACTTACTTTTAAGCTTTCGAAGATCAGGAAATGCAAGCTTTCTCGAAGTAGTAAAGAGGGTATCTCCTGCGTTTTAATGTGGATATTCATTATCCTTTTGTGACGGAAATCAGATACGGCGGAATAACAATGGTTGGTGTGTGTATACTTATTTTAATCGAAATTATACCAACGTACGAGAAAACTTACAAGCCATAGCCTTGACGTTCATGCAAATGATCTTTTTCTTCCACGGTGTTGGTTGGAGGTAATAATGTGTATGACAAGCGCAATTTCCTCAACATTTTTATTACGGAATCAAGTTGGAAATATCTGGAACACCTTATACAGTACTTGCATTGTCTGAACGTGATATATTCCTCGTTTCTAAAAGGCAAACATTGCTAGCTTATTCCATAAAGGGCACGGATAGCAGATCAGACAAATGTGGATGAATATCTTCTTCCCCGCCCGTTACCGGTGCTGAAACAGGCTACCATTATGGAATGGATGGTATGCCGACAGAGAAGCACCGTATTTATCAAGCCAATATGGCGGATATCCGATTGAGGTGTCACAAGGCACTGAGAAATGCAGTTTTCTATATATGGCGAAGGGAAAAACAGGGATGAGCCGCCCCCGTGCCCAATTCGACGTATAAGCTAAAATCCCATCATCATGACAATGCCGACAGTAACCTTTCCCTTCAATGTAGAGTCATTTTGCCGTTACATTCTATGTTTACCAGCTTTGTTAGTATCCCAGATCGACTCTATATAAGAATATTTTCTCCTTCTTCAAGCAATTTTTACCATAGCTGCATGTATATCCCTTTTTCTTGAATAAGAATGAAAAGAACCTGATGACAAAAAGGAAAAGTTCACACGCCGGTTTCACTTGATTACTACTATGTTATTCTGATTACGAATGGTATCTTTTAGAATTCAGCATTGGCTACCCTCTTTATAGGTAACCTCGTTACTCAGGGATCGAAACGACGAAGGGTTTCCTTGAGAACCCCTTTGGGATCAACATGCAGGACGCAAAAATCGCTCTGACCTTGACCTATTCTTTGTGTTCACTAACGAGTCATGAGGACTTTTTCCCTTGTGTGACAGAGGCTGTCGTCTGTAACGTAGAAGACGAGGAACAGGCTGCCTTATCTATAGCATGGAAAACTGATGTTATAGGTAAACGTATCCTTTTTTTTTCAGCCTCACATATAAATGGTAAATAAAGTCAGAGCCTTCGCCAGTAACCGGGATTCTCTGATTAGAGATGGAAAACAAGGTTTTTTTTTTTTGAACGGCGCAGTTCAGTGATTTAAAACTTGGAAATGAAGTGAACCTTGCACTAACTCAGGTAATCTATAGAAATGGCTAAATACTTTCCGAATTTCTTTTTCGATCTGTTAGTAAATTGCACATGATGAGATAAATAACAAAGGATGCAGTGAGTGGAAGGAAATAATCCAAGGTCATCCATGCGAATGTAACTGATCGCAAGTGGTCGAAGCTCAGTTCACATGAATGAACCAAATGGGTGCAGCGGGAAATTAGGAAGGTGCTTTCACTGAATCCGGAAAAGATCGACTGTCAATCATGTGGTTTCTCTTGCAGCGTCCTGGAAGATGCAGACGCACATATACATAGCTTATCTGGTTTAAAACTATGTGGAGTTTCAAGTGAAATTAGGATTTTAAGTGTTGTCCCTTATTTCCTATGAATAATAGTTTATGTCCTGAGGTGGGGGTCGCTTGCATACTACACCCTTTTGCCAAAGTGCAAGGCTGTCAGTTCGCTATAGATTTCGAAATCAAAAAGATGAGAAACACGTGCCAGTTACTCTTGCAGCAGGATGGGCGGGGTTTGTGCTTGTTAGTGAAAGCGATGAGAGAGAAAGAAAGGGCGGTGGTAAATAGACAAAGTAAGAAAAAGAAAAGAAAAGTGTTGCTCCTTAGAGTTGCAACCTTTTGTCTATCACTTTTATATTATTACATCGGCTATATTTATATACACTTTTTGCTCCCGTTTGGACCCAATAAAGGTCGATTTGCCTCTTCCATCTGCCAAGCTTTCTTATTTCAGGAAACGAGGGTTCGGCTTTTTTTATATATATCTTTCCTTACCTCGTTCCTGTCTTATACCCCTCTCCCTTCATCCATCTGGCATTTTCTTTTCCCACCTTCATCCCTTTACTCTCATTAAAACCTAATGACAACAACATACGACTGGGTAGAAATCGTTGACCCTGCCTCCAACCATATCTTCTATGCCAAACCGGTACATCTCATCAACTTATAGCTTGACCCCCTTCATTGCCTAGACAACTGAAATTCACTATAGACTACAGGCGAATGTCTATGGGAACGTCCCTCCACCGGCATAATGTTAGACCTTAGCAACCATAGGATCGTTTAGCATCGAAAAAAGAGCTAACGAATTGTATGTTTATTTTTTGACAGGAAACCTAGAGACCCAGAAGGCGATTGGTGGGAGTTATGGGACGAAAAACATCAGCTACCTTATTTCTACAACACGCAAACGGGTGTTACTGAATGGGATCGACCTGCAGATAAAGAAGTGATTCCATTGATCAAGATACAGGTTAGCTATTCTTAAAGTTGGATTGTGATTTTGGTTTCATCGTTAACGATGAATTTGTGGCAAAAGTCTTCGTCTATGCTCGGTAAACGGGTGTCCCTGATGGTGAAAGAACCAGAAGAGCTACCAACCCACAAAGACGAAACTCGATCATTAAAAGAAACAAAACGAAATAGCCGATCTCTCGATTTGGCTAGCACCAATGGTCGTCTTCGACCTCGACTTCATCATCGATCCACGTCTGACGGTGCAGCTGAACTGCACGATGAACTATTGCACGAACGATCGGCAGCAAAAGGAAGCGATTCGTTCTCGGCCGTACTAGCGCCATCTACCTCCGTTTCGTCCGGTGTCAGCACCACTACCAGCCTGTTTAATTTTGGTCTTGGAAAAATGCTAAGCCCTCCCGTAAGAAAAGAAAACCTCCACGCCACAGAGGTTGGTTGTATTGTGGCGAACCAAAAAAAAAATTGACACGTCGCTATTTTGTGTGCGTTACTAACTTGAGCAACGGCTACTTCATAAACTTAGACATCGTCTGCTTACGGTAGTGGAGGAAGACCTCGTCGATTATCCCATTTTTCAGCCTTTTCGAATTTCACCCGATCGAGTAAATCTACACCTGGTCACTCGTCAACCAATCCCCTCAAAAACCTTGTATCTCGATCCACAGCATCGACTAGTCGGAATTCTGTGGCCGTCAGTGCTCCGATCAACAATCCAGGTTTGAACCGCATAACATGCATAAAGCCTGTACCTGCACGCTAACAAGGACAAAAAATCTATTCCCATCCCCATTTCACTGTTGTCTTTTTTTGAAACCTTTTTTTCTTTTCAACAGAAGCAGCTATATCTATGCATCCATTGCATCATCAAAGTGGGGATGAAATTATCCCTCCTCCAGCTCCCGCATATCAAAAGTAAGAGTCAAGTGAAAGAAAACATGTGAAAAGAAGGGAATACTCATATTACAGCTTCAGACCAGCATTACCTGCCGGATTACGTCAGGATATCAATCAGTTTGCTATTGATGGATTTGCCAAAAAGTACTTTTCAACGCACAAACGAGGTCTTTTCAGACGACGGGTGCCAATGACGGAAATGTTGCAATGGACAAAGGTAACACGGACGGGCTTTGAATCGATGATACTTATCACCAGGTGGATGACTTGCAGGAATCACTGAAGCAGCCTTTGATCATGTTGAACAAGGATCTTTATAAAGATGTCCTTCGTTGCTTTAAACTAATACAGATGATTATGGGTGATCGTCCTCGGCCACGTAACACAAACGCCATTGAAGATATCCAGACCATCCTGAGCTGTGGGATCACTAAGGGACAAATGCGGGATGAGATCTATGTGCAGATTTGCAAACAACTCCATAACAACCCTAGCAGGTATTTTAAACTTTTTTAACGTTTTAGTCATGGAATGAGTATTGAAAAAGGAAAAAATTCTATGTTTCCCAGAGATAGTGTTCGCAAAGGATGGGAAATCCTCTGCGTCGTCAGCGTCACGTTTCCTCCCTCCAAAAACCTAGAGACTTATCTTAACAACTTTGTGGAAGAACATCATCATGTAAAGGACAACGACTTGGATATTATGAGTCGTCACGTCTCTACAAAATTGAAACGTATCTGTGTACGTGGTGCCAAAGGAAAGGTACTGACAGCGGCTGAAATCGAACGAGCCAAGGTAAGAGCAAAAGGAAGAGATAAGAACAGAGCGAAGGAAACGTTTGCGGTTTAACATTGAATTAAAATAGGAAGCACCATTTAAGCCAAGTGTATTTGGTGAATCCCTAGAGTTTATTATGAGTCTACAAAATGGCTCTGGCAAGATACCCAAGATCGTTCCGTTTTTAGCGGATGCTGTGCATCAGATGAACGGACAACGATCCGAAGGTATATTTCGCGTACCTGGTGATGCGGATGCTGTGACAGATCTAGTAAGGAAAATAGTTTTATGGTTACAGATGACATATTGAGCCGGACGAATTTACATAGCGTGTCCGTGTCGAAAACGGTAACTACGATGCTACTGGCATTACGGATCCGAATGTACCTGCCTCATTGCTAAAGTATTGGCTTCGTGATCTTGCTGACCCATTGATTTCGGCCGAATTATACAGCAAATGTATTGCCTGCGCCGAAAATGCCGAAAAAGCAATAGAAATTATAAATGCCTTACCTGAAGTGAACCGCCGCATTGTTTTATACATGATTAGCTTTATCCAGGTATATAGATGCAATATCTATGATGCCGTTCGTATACACTGACGTGCGTTACTAGGAATTTACGGATCCTGAGGTGATCAAACATACATTAATGAATGTATCTAATCTGGCAATGGTGTTTGCCCCTAATTTTCTGCGGTGTCCTTCTGAGAGTCTTACCACTGTATTTGAAAACTCAAAGTATGAACAAGCCTTTCTGAGAACCTTGATCACGGAACTTCATGTGGACAAAGATGCCTGCGTGAACAGTACAGATGCAGATGTTGTTGGCGTACGGAAATCCACTTAGTATATCCTGAGGAAAAAACTTACTTTCCCTTCACATCCGTTTTCTCTTTTAACTACTTCTATTCCTTTTTTTTTTGCCATCTATCACTATGTTTCTCATTTGTTCGTGTACATACGCTTTTTATAACCTATAGTAAAGCGCCGCTCTCTTTTTTCTTCTTTGTCCCTAATTGTCTCTGTGTGTGTGCTCTCTTGGTTATGATCACGCGTTCAGATCAAGTACGAACTTTATAAATATTTGTGCAGCCTTTGTCTAACCACCTGGCTCATTTGTTTTTTTTTTTTTTTTGTTAATAGAAAACGTATGGACCCATCTAGATACTGGGAGCATCATTATCCACACTCACCAACACACCGATCGCCTGTTCTTCCACAGCGATCAATAACAACCGTGGCCCTTCAGGACTATGAGTTTCAACTGCCGGGGCCACGGAAGGTTAGATACGAAGGAAGAAACCAGAGACCTTTAGCGCACCCGCCATTCGATGAACGTCATTTACCGTCGTCGCAGGATTCTTCCAGCTCCAGCGTTATTTTCGAGTCTGTATCTCCCTCCACTTTGATGGCAGCGTCAAGCGAGTATCACCCACAGGACAAGTTTTCAGGTGGTAGTTATCCCATAAGGACACAGCATCTCCAAACCGATGACGAACACGGTGAAGAAGAAGAAGAAGAAGAAGAAGAAGAGAAAAGAGGTTACCGTCATAGTCGTTCGCATGAACAAGCATTTCATGACAGTGACGCAAACCAAAATGAAGAAGAAGAGGAAGAACGACGAGGATACCGTAAAGAGCAGCAGCAACAAACATCACCACCACCGCCATCGCCACCACCGCCATCGTCATCATCTTTACAACTACCACCTCCACCGCAAGAAAGGGCCGAAAGCGCCAATCAATTTAGTGTATGGGAAGGTAAATCATTTTATACAGCGAATATAGAATACATCCAGTATTGACTTTTTCCTTTATGCATCAGAGTACCAGCCAGATTATCGTATGCTTAATGAATCATATCAAACAATGAAAGAAGGTAAGATGGGTCATCGGATGTCGAAGCGATGTGCAAATTAGGTGAAACTTTCTAGATATCTATAAGGACATCTATGCTACGATGGAAAAGTTACACACACTCGAGGTTGGATTCGAGGATGCCAAGGGGGAGTTCCATGCACGAATTGAACAAGATTATCAACAATTATCCTTGGAATTAATGGAGAAACGGACTCGATTGGCCAAAGAACGGATGTCCTTCGTAGAGGAATCCGAACGCATGGTCCAAGGTAAAAAGAGATGGTTTGCCGCTGCCTTTCTTGCTGATGATAGACTTTCTCTAGATGACTCAAAATTTCAAAATGAAAAAGTAAAAGAGATTAAAGTAGTGATAATGAAAGAAGTACGGTTTTTTTATTCGAAGACGTTGCTCTTTTCCTTTATGAATAGGTTCGGCTGAATGTAGGAGGGGGTGTTTTCGAGGCAAGTATCAGGAAAAAGCCGAAAGGAGAAAAGCAAAGTACTCATACGATCAAGTTGATACGTTAGACCACTTTGAATACGTTACGTCGTGATCAGAACAGTTTATTCGCCACAATGTTTTCTGGCCGTCATCCATTAACTTCTGAATCCGATGGGTCCTATTTCATAGACCGTGATCCTTCCCATTTCCGACTGGTACTCAACTACCTTAGAGATCTCCGGGTAAGGCAAACAGAATACGAATGACCCTTTTTATTTTTCCCTGTCTTTACTTAATTTGAATGGATGACGAATCTTAGATACCACCCACGATTATCCAAGACAAATCCATGTAAATGAAAAAGGAAGAGAAGTGAAGGAGGAAAAATGACTAATACTTTTTTTCTATTTCACTTTTCCACAGATGTCAGGAGTTATTACAAGAGGCAAGTGATTTGGTTCATCTGATGGTATTTTTCCAAACTAACATGACCAAACAGGCAAAATATTACCGAATCGATGGACTGATCCAGATGCTCCAATAAACAGTAACAAGCCGAAAGATCAGATCTATCAACACACATCTTTTTTTTTCGCTCTCGTTTCTAATCGCCGATGTTATGGGTGCTGATATCGATTCTATATCTCTGTAGCTTTGTTCAAGCACAGGATCCGGGATTTGATACCTCTATCGATTATTTTAATGCCTCCAAGGCTATCGTTGGTAAAAGAAAAAAAATAAAGAAAACCAACCTTTGTTTGACATGTCGCAAATATAATAACATGCATTGCGTGCCATGATTTCTTCATGATCATTATACCATTAGACGATCGCAACGGATTCTCCATTGAGTACCGACATTGGTACAAGGTGGTGACCAACCATTTGCACAACGAAACCTATGCACTTGTTTGCTGCAACCAAACTCTGAATATTAGCTCCGGTTACCATGCTATCGTGAATACTCCTTTAAAGCAAGTCGCTGTGAATGATGTCCTTCCCATCCTTGCCTATATCGAGGTAAGCCAAAATGGGGCAATTCCATTATCAAAACATGGTATTAATTTGTGGGTTTAACAGCTTCTTGGATTAAATAATTCGGTCGTGTCCATTGCTGGTTACCAAAATGTGACCTCTCCATGCTATGGCAACATCACGGATCAACCGTCCCTACCTAACACTAAAATCGACGCTGTCTTCGCACAACAAGCTAATACCAATCTGGGAATACCCATCCTCGGCTTCCCCATTGATCAGGACAGTTTGAGTCCTATCCAGGTTTGAACAACAGAAAAGAAAGGAACGGAAAAGGGGGGTTTGCTTAAAACCGAAAGGAATTGATATATGTAGAAAGCAGCTTGGTTAATGTATGTCGGTGCGTTTTTCGATAAGGAGGCCTATGGCAGTATTGTGTTCCAAAACATCCAAAATAATTATGCTTGTCATAAAGCCAACCTTGCTGAAGTCACTCAAAAAAAATCCATGGCTTGGACAGTCTATGATACGGCTAGTCAACTTTGGAAGCTCGAAGCGACACCCTATGCTAGTCAATTGACAGCCGATGCAGGTAAAATGAAAAAGGGACTTTTTTTTTTGCTGCCATTTCTGTTATTCCTTCCCTTTTACTAAACCAAGGAAAAAAAAAATAGGTCTGCGTCTGATTGAAACCAATGCATCGGCTCAGTTCCCTTTTATTACGGCCGATGTTGTCTTGGATCGTACACCTCGTATTGATTCATACAAGAGCTGGCTCACATTGGCCGGTGTGAATGCAAGTCAGGAACAGTTCATTATTGATCGCAATGTTTTTCGGACGGATGGATTAGTTAACTTGGATGGTTATTCAGGTACGCAAAATGAAAAAGAAAGATTTTCCTAGAATGGGCGTTTGGGGGTTGGGCAGGATTATTTGTGACACTCAAAGCATGTGTTTTTATCCTTCAGATTGGCCACAACGATCGCCTGCACGACCTGATCTGGCATTGGCAGGTAAAAGGAGAGAAAAAGGTGCGGATATGGATAAGCAGGCTCATATGTGAAATTAGATCTCATTCATGTTGCCTATCCCACTTATGATCCGACGTATACATTCGTATGGATAAGGAATTTTGCTAAATTGGATAGTCCTCGGCCTTATCGTCAATGTGGTCAAGCTTCCCGTATGCCTGTCTGTGTCTCGCATGGATTCCGTAATGATAATCAGACCGAAGTTAATCAAGGGAGTCAGCCTACGTTATCTGCTGGTGAAAAGGCTGGTATTGCAGTGGGAGTGATTGTTGTCATTCTGGGATTAGTAGGATTAGTTGGTGGTTGGTGGGCATATCGTCGTGGATTGCTGCAACCTAACCATACCTTTTATAAAATGAAGGAGTTCTCTTAAAAAGTAAAGAGGTAATAGCTCGTGTTTTCATGCCCCGCAGTGTCTCCATAGCGCGTGGTGTTTCTTATAGGAAACATGCTCCTCAACCAATTTCCTGTTGCAGTCCCGCCCCCCACACACAGTACATATTTTATTAACATATTAAACTTACGCACATTGGCGATAAGAGAAGAGGCGTTAATTTATTTTGGGTTGCATTAAAAATAGATGAAAGGTGTCTCTCTTCCGCGGAACGGGGTGGAAAAAAAAAGAGACAAAAGGGGAACCGAAAAATAGACAGCAAAGGAATGTCTTACCTTCTCTTTCTCTTTTCTTTCTTTTGATTTTGACTTTGGAACTAATGTCTTTACTGTCTCATTTCTTCCCTTCTTTGTTCCCTACAACGGCCGATGTGGCGCTGTTTGATGAGAGTCTTATCCCATCTCAAGTTCAGTCCGCTCTTCCTCCTGGTTATCGACTCCGACCCTTACGTGCAAACGACTATGAACGTGGATTTCTCAAAGTACTCGAAGTCTTGACGGAAGTAGGACATCATACAAAGGAAGAATGGCTTGGTAAGATAAAACAAGAATAATAAAAGAAAAAAGGCAAACCGGAAACTCAACGTCGCCTTTTTCTTTCCTTCTCTGCAATTAGATCAGTTCAATTTCATGAAGAAAAGAAACGATACCTGTAAGTCGATGATCCGGCATTGGAAAATTATCTCACCGAAGCATTTCTTTTCTTTTTCTCCTTTAGATTTTACCATCACCATTACGGACGATGCAAACGATCAGATTGTTGCAACAGGCACTATCTTGATTGAACGTAAATTTGTTCATAAGAATGGTCTTGTGGGTCACATTGAAGATATTGCCGTCGATGCCAATCAACAAGGTAAAAAACTTGGTTTACGGATCATCGAAGCTTTGAAGGGGATTGGTGCTTCTCAAGGTTGCTACAAAGGTAAGAACAAAAGAAAATGAAAAAAGAGAGTAGGCAAGGTCAATGGCTTATCGGATATCCTTTTTTCTTTTTCGATAGTGATTCTCGATTGTGCAGAAAAGGTAAATTATACGAAAACGAGACGACTGAATAAAGTTCCGCGAAGCTAAACTAAGGTTCTTTGTTAATTTAGAATATGCCGTTCTATGAGAAGTGTGGATTCCAACCAAAAGAACATCAGATGGCTTGGTACGTTCCTAATCAGAAGGCCAACCTATAGAGGACCATGACCGCCAAACTTGGAAGACAACGCATTTCAACCAACCCAAAACCCAAACGCATTGTACATTCGACTTTTCTTACCCCACACCGACACCACACACACGCACGATAACACCCGAACCTAACATTTTACCATTGCATGTTTCCGCTTTTCTCTTGCTTTTTATTTTTTTTTCTTCCATTTAGCTTATCTGTTCTGTTTTTTAATTTTCCTTTGATTTTCTTCATTAAAAAGCACCCTTATCTCCAGAATCCATGCTTTATCGCAAGTAATGAGAGAAAGTGGGAACCGCGGAAGGGCCAATGTTCCCAGGGTTTTGCAGTCCGATCATAATGCCACGTGCGCCTATTTTTCTTTCAGCCTCATTCACCTTTAAAACATTTTGCCGATATGCGCCCTTCTCTATCCGGAGGAGGAGGGGGGGTGAGGAAGGAATCTATTCCCTTTTCTTATCTATCAGCGTATGCAAAGACGGGCTTATTCCGTATATAATCCGCGCATCCGACTGCTGTTAATTTGAGTTTCAACCTACTGCAGTAAAAAAGAAAAAGAAAAAGGGCAGAAACCAAAGTTACCCATGTTTTTTAGTTACGGCAAAGAGCAAACCATAGGAGAGCGAAGTAAAAAAAATAAACAGGAGGAAACAAGCATGTCTATTTTCGAAAAAGCCTGAGCACTTTGAGAGCACCGTGCGTTGATTTTTTTTTCTTCTCTTACTCTTGTTAAGGCCTGTTTCATTCATGGACACGCTATTTAAAGCAGCACTACGCCACTGAGACAAGAACATGAGAGGGAGAAAAGAGACCCAATGTTTGGAAAAAATGAAGTGTCAGTCCCTTTATACACTTCTAGAGAGACCAGCTTTTATTAATATCGTGCCCTCGGGAAAGAAACCACTGGACCTTGTGGCAAGTATACCTAGTGCCTGCTTTCGGCAGACGGTGTCCCCACTCCTTAGTTGGATGAGAACAGGGTGAATTCGCTCGTGCACAAAATGCGAGCAACGCCAAAGAACTTACAGAGTCCCTCAACAGGCTACACTTACAGATCAAATTCCCGACATTTCTTTGTCTTCTTTTTTTTTTTTCTGGGATTTCAAGGGCTTAAACGCATCGTACCGTTTCGCCAGGCATTCTCAATGATTCGTCTTTTGATAAAGAGAGATATCTCCGTTTTCTCGTTGTTGATCAGGAACAGATCTTTATGTAGAAGCACTGATATTGATGGAACGAAGTAAAGGGTTTGGATTGGATTGCCGATCTAATAGTCCTTCTTATTGCAGAACTCCTCGGACCTATCCAAGTTCACGAGTTCCCCTATTAAGTACTCATGACCTAAGTATCCTACGTTAGTCATCTTCTGCTTTTTGTTTGCGTGTGCTAGCACAAACCATGGTCATGCTTCGTTTCTGTCTCTCTAACAATTTGTTTGCATACGTGTGAATTGATGGAAACCAACGTTATGTAATGTTTCGATAGGGTATATGTATCTTATTGAGTCTAACTGATGCAAAGTCGGCGTAGAATAATTTTTTGGGAGGTAAATTGCCAAGGGCTTAGGCCCTCTCAGTGTTTTCAGAACAAAGTTTAATTTTTGTTTGTCCTGCTTTATCTCTCTATCTCTCCTTTTTTTTTCTTCCTTCCTTTGTCTTTCTGCCTTTCTTATTCATTTTGTTTTTCTCTACCTGATTTCGAACGATAAGACAACTGGGGCCATGTTCGAATTTGAGGAAGCTGTGCTGGGTCTCAGCGATCGATTGGAATCGTTGAATACTGGCTCACCACAACTCGCGTCTGCTGCAGGCAACACGATCCGCTCCCGCTTAACCATCCTCAACAACAACGACACTTCCAATCCACCGAGTAATTACAATAGTGACACAGACGAACCACGTCCCCGGAAACATGATCACCAACATACCAATTACGAGGTTCAACTCGACCATGATTTTGTCTCTTCAAAAACAGAGGAATCAAAGAATCACAAGAAAGTCGGCCCAGACGATTTTCAATCCCTTTGTGTACTAGGCCGCGGAGCGTATGTCTATCTTCATAAGGACAACCATTTGGGCGTCTTCTAACACAGCCAAAAAAAAAAAAAAACTGGGGTTCCCTTTTTTTTTTTTTTCCTTTCTGAAATAGTTTTGGCAAAGTATTTCTGGTGAAGCATCAATCGTCTGGATCGCTGTATGCCATGAAGGTCTTAAAGAAGGCCTCTCTTATTGTTCAGGGCAAATCAGCAGAACATGTGAAAACGGAACGACAGATTCTCGAAGAAGTTCGTCATCCGTTTATTGTGAAACTGTACTATGCTTTCCAGACACCAGCAGAACTACATATGATTCTTGAATATGCAGTGGGAGGAGAGTTATTTCGTCATCTTGATCATGGTAAAGTAAACCAGGAAAGGAAAAGCAAACAGTGCGATGATAGGGGAAAAAAAAGAAAAGAAGAATCGCATGGCGATCTGTGACGAAAGGACAAAAGAAAAACTGAACCTCCCTTTTCTTTATTTGCGTTTTTTTTAACAGAAGGCATGTTTTCGGAACCCATGGCTTCGTTTTATGCCGCTCAGCTTGTCCTGGCCCTAGAGCATCTGCATTCATTAGGTATTGTCTATCGGGATCTAAAGCCCGAGAATTGTTTGTTGGATGCTCAGGGCAATGTCATGCTTACGGATTTTGGGCTGTCGAAGGTGGCGGTCGATGGCAAGACCAATACCATTTGTGGCACGGCGGAATACATGGCACCAGGTAAAACAATTGTTCTCTCTTTCTGAATTAAGGAAAATGGATCAGCGGGGCGGTGTGAAATGTTGTTCGATAAGATTGAACTTATTCGGTTTTTTTCCCTTTTGATCTTAGAGATATTGATGGGGTTGGATTATGATCATACGGTGGATTGGTGGAGTCTAGGTATCTTAATCTACGACATGTTAACCGGTTCAGTAAGTGGATTGAAGGTCTTCATACCCGCCCCCTTTGGAAAACCGGATGTTTCATGCATACTAACCTATCTTTTGTTTTACTTCAGCCACCTTTCAGTAGTGGTAACCGTAAGAAGACAATCGATTCCATCTTGACGAAAAAGATCCCCATGCCTTATTATCTGACAGCCGATGTAAAAGATCTATTATCCAAGGTAAGTCGCATTTTAGAAGAATCGAAAAGAAACTAGGTTCTTGTAGTTACTGCGCAAGAATCCAAATGCCCGTCTGGGTGCAAAGCCCAAACGTGTGGATCCCATCCGGAAGCATCGTTTCTTTCGGAAGATTGACTGGGATGCCTTGGCTCGACGGGAGCTTCGACCACCTATCGTTCCTGTAGTGGTATGGTTATTTTTTCTTTTTCTTCTAAGGTTGACTTGCTGATCCATTCTAACGATTACCTTTCTCTTTTTATTGACTAGACAAATCCCGAAGCTGCAGAGGTAAGGAAAAGGATTTTTTTAGGGAAAAATAGCTTTTATTTTAAACTTCATGTCATAGAATTTTGACCCTATGTTTACCAGCCAGGCTCTGGTTGGGTCACCGACCGATCATTTAGAAGGCAATCATTTTCTTAATTTTAGCTATGTAGATACCTCAACGTATTTAAAGCGTTGAATTCTATTACGATTGTAGTCCATATATGTACTTCTTTTATTGCTTTTTCTCTTTCTTAGACATCCATCATTACTAGTATGAAATCGAAATCATGAACACAACAACATAGCATGTGGATAAAAAGTTTTGAATGGTACTACTTGAAGGAAAATCTGGTGAAAGTATACCCAAGCTTATGTTCCGTCCCCAAAAAGGCTAAAGCGCGTTGTTTCCACTTCTCTGAGTTACGATTCGAATCGGGCAAAGTAGCGGAGCTTCCGTTGACAAACTTCAGCGTTATCACACAGGATCCCAATCATTTTATTATTAGTCAGTGATTCATACGGTCAGCTTTATGTTTTAAAACATAAGTGGATTGCAATGGACCGTTTCGAACGGTTCATACAAAATACACTGTTCGCTTTCCAGATGGTTGTGATACGAAAACAAAGACGTCGGCGCTTGTAGTTTTGAGTTTCAGTGGGTGCACGGACGGTTATAGGGGCAATATGCAGGATAAGGTTCATAGAACACTGCTTTTGCCTGCTCTTTTCCTTTACACGCAATACATAGATCCTTTACTACTCTTCTCTGTTTTCCATCGTTGCGATCAGACACTCTCTGAGATTAAAATCGCGGTGACGCGGTCAGAAAAAAAAGAGAAGGAAAGAAAACCGCGCCCGAATTCAGTTTCTTTCTCTTTCGCTTTTCTTCCGGTTTTTGTCCTTTTTCTCCCATCCAGAACCGTTGTAAGTTTGTAATTCAAAGTATGAACAAATTAAGCTAACTTAAATTATATAAAGAAATGTAGGTGATGGTTTGGTCCTTGGATCGGTACGATTCGTATTGTTACTTTCCGTGATCTGAATTGGTACATGGCTGCGGTAAGGCGTGATTGGGGTTGGGCATGCCCTTCAAAAGTAAATTCCTTACGTGTCTGAAAATCCGTTGGTTTGGACTTTCACCCTATGAAGGTTCAATATTGGACTGCACCACTTGTTTTCTTTTGTGAGGTAAGACTGTCCATCGATTGAACCATAAATAGACTGAAAGGAACAGATCAAGACGGTTGTCGGCATTGGGAACGGAAATTGAATATGGAAGCCCACTGTCAACCGCATAAAGACGGCTGCTTGGCTATGAAGGTTCATAAGGGGGAGCAATCCATATCGCGTGAGGCTTTCTGCATCGGTATCTAGTGTTTGTTGTTTGGTACGGGGCTGCAGGGCTCTTGATGACTTGGTTCTACGAGCTATCGGCCAGACGGCCGTCCGATTAAACACGCATTAGGGAAGATGAGGACTGCTGCCAATCCAAGGACTGAACCTCGGTGTAAACAGGAATCATGCAGAAGGTGTTTTCTGCATTGCACACTTTGCAACAGGCAATGCTCACCAACCGCTACAAATACCCTATCAGTCTAGGTAGTCAGGCATCTAAGAAATACCAGGGAAGCTCTTTCATGCATATGAGATATTTCTCGTTTCAATTGCGTTTAATTTTACACGTTATTGTTCCTCATTTAAAGAGGATTGAAAAGATTGCTAGCCTTGAAGTTATAACAGCCGATAGAAAAGTTCCAAGACGCTTCAGTCAATCCCTAGAGAGTAGCACTACAATAAAGCGAATTATTGTGTTATTTATATGCATGTGGCAATAGAACTATCTGTTTTTATTCTTCGGTACTTAGTAGGCTCCATTTAAGCCTACAATACGTTTTCGATCTTTTGTCTTGTTTTTCCGAGAGAAGAGAGTTAATAAATTTCTTTTTTAATGCAAAAGACTATAACTAAACGCTTCATGTTAGAAAACTTTAGTAGTGAGCTATGTAACATATTCATGCTGGACGAACAATCAACAGCATGTCTTGTTTTCCACGACTCCGAGGTAGAGCAAAACGGGACGCGTCATGACCTGGTTTTTCAGAGAAGGAGAGGTCTCTAACCAAAATGGATATTTCGAGTTTCATCATTAGCAAAGCAAAGCGTCTCGCAATGCATTTGTGAGGTCCACTCAAGAAAGGCATATACACAAAAGGACTGATATTGTTTGCGGGAGACTCGTTCCATCTTGAAGGCCTGAACATTTCTGCGTCTTCGCCCCAAAATTCCGCGCAAATATGGTTAGGATACGGGGAGACAATCATCACAGTGCCCTTTGGAACAACATGGTTATCGAGCACAGTATCTTCAAGAGCGTAGCACGCCGTAACCGCAATTGGTGGGCGCAAGCGTAGAGTTTCCTTGCACACGTTGTTCAGTAGGTCAAGTTTATCAAGCTCGTCAAGGGGAAATTCTCCGTCCTCATTTGTTTCCAACTTTCCGATTTCTGCACGAAGAGCCTCCTGAATGTCTGCATGGCGGGCAAGCAACCATAAGCAAGACCCAACGCTGGAGGCAACTGTATCTAAACTTTTTCGCAGCAAATAGATATTGGTGATTGTGTTACACTTGACCTTTGTTTTGTTGCAGCTGCTTGTTTTACCTTGTTGCCATTATTGTCTTGCATTGCCCATGCACTTCTTTTATCGACATAGTTTTCCCGGTGTACGGATTAGCTGCTGATAGCAGGCGTGTTATCATGTTGTCCTCTTTTGGTTTCGTTATATTTCGTTGTATCATTTCATTGACTTCATTATCCAGAGTCTCTACGCTGCGAAAGACTTGCCGGAGTCGCGGGATTGGTAAGTAGCGATAGAACGGAAGTAACCCGTTCAAGGGCAAGTCGGTGTCACCGTCAAAAGCATCTATACCCTTGTATGCTCGGAAGATGTCATTATCTGCAGCTCTGTCGCTTGACCGGAAGTTTTCACTAAAGCACCCAAAGCCTACGACATCCAAAGTGACCCAACGAAGATCGTCCGTTACATTGATTGCAGATGAAAAGCTCGTATCATTTTTTGCAGCGTGCAGCCACTTATTGCGGGTTGCCAATATTGGTTCAATCATGAGCGATTGCCATTTTGGCAAAGTAGATGTTGAGAAGAATGGATCCATGAGCTTGCGAAGGAATCGATGAGACTCGCCACGAGCGAAGACGAGCCCGTCCCCTACGAATGGCAAGATTACCGATTTAAGGATAGGGGGCTTGACGAATCTGTGTGGATTCACTGCGTATATCTGCTGCAATAGTTTAGGATCGGTTACCAACAGAGTTGGCGTGTTGAAGAAATTATAGCAAGTAATTATTCCCCCATATTTTCTGGCCCATTTAACTATTGCCTCTTCTGGCTGCTTATATACTTCTCATTAATGAAATCATTCTGCATAAAAGCGTTTAATACTGACTGACCTTATCCTTAAGTTTCGTCCAAATATTCCCAATCAACGGAAACCATCCTAAAGGTGGCCCAGGAAGTTTGCTGAGCGGATGCAGATAGAGGAAGTAAATATGACAATAGCCAACCAGCGAGCATATTGCTCCCAGGGATCCAAAAACGAGGGCTGTTGATTGCAAATTCCAGCTACTTCGCAATATGCTAAGCAATAGAGGCATGTCCAAAGTAAGACGTTCCTTTGGTACAAAGCAAAAGTGGACGACTGGAGGAAGCTCTTGGTGATTTTGCTGATTTTCATTAGCAAACGAACCCCGTGCATTGCCATTTTATACAATTTTCTTAAACGATTGCTGCATGGTTTCGTTTAGCGAGAATAGTAAAGATTGGCCAGTGCATTGGATGCCTGCATTGTTAATTTAACCTTGTTTTTGTGCAATAAAGAGAGAACTAGGAGCGTTATGTAACGTGGGTAAACAAAGTCCCTATGAAATTAACCATGAACTGCAGTAGAAGATTCTACAAGGATAATAGGACAATGGACGCGGCACCCTGCAGTAAGAGTTAAGATGATGCAGCAAATTTATTGTAGTATGCCACCCAATTCTAGTAATTCCCTATGCTCAAAACCATTTCGTCAGGAGATTGTTTTATAAGTATTGAAAAGAAATTCTACGCTATTTAGACAAGATCTGCTTTCACAAAAGTAAAACTTTAGTATGCACTTAAAGAGAGTTTGACGTCTATCATTGACGCACCTCCTGTAAGCCCTACATGGGTTATTCGAGCACAATACGGTACGTTCGTAACTTCTAAATCCTATATTAAGATGATAGTCTTACTTGCCTTCTAGGGAGCAATTTCTGCACATAACGGAGATCGTGACTGCACTTGGGGTTGGTGCGCGATAATGAAGTAGAAAAGGACGTCATGTCTCCTGGGCCTAACCTGATGTAGACCTGAGACGGATTATAAGGGCGTGGACCGTACAGAAATACCTTACAGATGGGTAGAACGAGTGAAACTCCTTGCAATTTGGTTTACAACAAGCGGAGCTTATGCAGATGAACATTAGAAGAAAATGCATAAACAGTACTGCGTCTCTGATCATAGGAAAAGCTTTACCAGACACAACCAGATAACAAAAAGCGAAACCAATAAGCGTCACTTGATGTTGTCATCATTGGATTATTGCCAGAGCTTATATTTTATAGATGATTTACGCTTTATGTAGATATGAATGGCATTTTGCATGCATATTAATTAATCTTACCCCTTTACATCCCGTGGCCTATTTGGCATTGTCAAAATCGGACGCTGCGGTGATATTTCATGTGCAAGCTGACCATTTCACGTCAAACTAACCCTCTTCACGCTATATTACATAGTATATACATCTTTTTAACGGAGTTCGCGCCAAATAACTTTGTGATAAATCTTTGCGCTATTAGAAATTTGAATAGGTAGCAATTTACTATTTTGACCGGCAGTAGCATCACATATAGCGCACATATGCTTATTCCTAACTCGGCGATGTTCAAAGGAATTGACCGACGATTCAACACAGGTATAAACAGCAGACTGAGAGTCAATAAACTTCGTACTAGAGAGGAACATGTTATCGTGCGAATCGTACTTCCTAGCTGGTTTTCTTTGGCTGGCAACAGTAACACGAAGCCAGCAATGGAGTAGCGATTTCCGCACCCCCACAAACTGTGCTTTTCTCGGCTTTCACTGGAGGATCTTCGCATGTCAATTGGGTCTTGGACATAATGGATGAACTTTCCAAACGAGGTTATCAAACTCTGGTCGTAGCAAGGGTAAGTCTCAAATCAGGGCCTTTCCATATAGCTTAACCCTCTCTGATGATAGGATGATCACGCAAAGTTTACCAAAGGCCACGACAGAATCAATGTGAAATCCATTGGTTCGTATAAAGAAAAAGTTGCTCCTATTACGGTCCAGTCATCACATACAGAGACAATTGATCTTGTAGCAGGGTATTTTGAAGCTTGGATGAAATACTACAAAGAAGGTAGCGATAAGGTTGAATAGTCTTACTGTATCTTTCTCCCTGTCAAAGTATATAGTGCTTCGCGATATAATAGAAGATCTTTATGTCGATTTGGCTATCTGTGACTCCATAAATCTGGCTTGCTTGGACGCAGGGAGCAAACCAAACATACCACAAGTTGTAACCTCCGCATGGTCATATTGAAGAGGTCGGTTCGCGATAGCTTCCCAGTTTAAGCTAACACCGTGCAGATTTTGCCGCACCTTATATAAACGTGGACCTATTCACATATCAGACGATACAATTCTTCATCAATCACTCGGCACACGGTTTTACAACATATTTATCTCTTCTTTGGTGACAATGGTTCGTATAAAGCGGTAGTTAGATAATGCAAAGCCGAAATGGGAGTTAAAGAAGATATAGATAGATCTTTGGACGATCTTGGAAAGGATTCATTGAAGCTAGTCAATAATTTCATAGGTTTCGAGGCCCCTCGACCAATGGGACCTTTGGTAGAACTGGTGGGACCAATTATTACTGCCTCTGATGATACGCTTTC
This sequence comes from Apophysomyces trapeziformis B9324, assembly GCA_000696975.1. Taxonomy (NCBI): domain Eukaryota; kingdom Fungi; phylum Mucoromycota; class Mucoromycetes; order Mucorales; family Mucoraceae; genus Apophysomyces; species Apophysomyces trapeziformis. The sequence goes on along the minus strand of JNDP01001382.1, from coordinate 87,901 downwards.
ACACTCTTTACGTCAGTTCCTGGATACAAGGCGAAGCGTCGCATATGTTGCTTTTTGGCCAAACACTTGTATCTACCTGTGCTGATGCCAAACTAATTTTAACGGCTTTATATGAGAATATGGAAAGAGGCATCCTATACGGTTTCCTATGGGCTAATCTATCCAAAGATTTACCTAATGTGGCTACCACGTCGTCTGGAAACCTGTATGCTGTTGGGGAACCGCAACATCTTAATGCTACGTTCGGTGGGTTATTCCTTGAATGGGCACCACAACAAGCTATATTGCATCACCCTTCTGTTATCTTGTTTCTGTCTCATGGCGACTAAGGCTCTATGTTTGAGTCTCTTTCTGCAGGAAAACGCCTGGTCGTATTTCCATTCTCCGCAGACCTACCGGTAAATGCGTAAAAGGCGGAGCGCAATAGATGGGGTGCTCACCTACCTTACCAGGCATCTCAACGTGAGGCATTCGAGGCTATTCGGAAAGGCGCTCGAAGAGAACGGGGTTAAGCAACAAAGCATTGATCGGTACAAGAGCATGGTGCAGATACATTCCAAGCATGGTGCCATACGTGGCGCAGACCTGGTAGAGAAAGTCGCACTTACAAATATCAACGAAAAGTTACCTCACCTATACGAAGCTTCTCGAGATAAGTCCTTTCTGAAGGCGCATAACATCGATCGTTACGCGGTGCTCAGTTGGTTACTCATCATGTTTGCCGTTTTCCTATGGAAAGCACTCCAAACCGCGTCTTGCAGGATCTCGCGCCATATGATGGACACCAGAAAAGTCAAAGTCTTGTAGCAAGTATAACAATAACTGTTACGCATAAACTGTGTTAACGATGTCTTTACATAAACATTGCAAAAGATCAAATCATATATAAAACCTTCATTAGTTGTGTAATAATCCTAGTGAACAATATCTATGCTTTTGCCCATTGACTTTAAGTATAGTTTATTTGATCCTAGAGAAACAAGGCAAGGTCGGACAAACCACTGGTAAATGCAACACATCTGAAATTGGGGTAAAACCCATGAGCCTGTTATACAATGTTATCATGGTTGGACACTACGCGCTGTGCCGCAAAAGCACGCTAATTCAGTTGTTCCATTTTGACAGGCTATACATTATCTTGATCAATAAACTGAACTCCCCTTTCAAATCTGTCTTTTTCTATTCTATAATTACGAATATTTGCCTTCCGAAACAATGATGCTGTTTATGTTGTTGTAGGCACCCCTCAGGTTAGTGTTGGTACGAACTAAATTGCCATTCATAAAACCATGCTAGGTGAGAAACCTGATATTTCGAAATGAAAATATCGACATACAAACCAAATGGAGCTATAGAGTGGAACACTCGTTTCGCGAATGAGCATTAAAATACACATAGGTGTGTGTGAAAAGGAATTCAATATTTATTCCTTTCAGTACTGGAAACAAGAAATTGTGTGTAGGTGTATCCTATCCACAAGCCAAACCACCAAATCAAGAAATTGTTGGTATCCTTTTCCCTCCGTCACTTTCTGTTTAACCGCCAAGCTGCGTGCAGTGAGCACCGCCGCAATGGTGTTGGAAGGCACCATAGCTGTATTCAGAGACGATACAGACATGATTACCGCTCAATTGACCGGTTAGACCACCAGCTTTGTAGCAGAGTCTGTCAGTGTTTTCATCACTGAAGCACATACAGGCCCAGTTGGGATGAGGCTCAGGGTTTTGGACATCAGGCGAGCCGAACAAGGGGGGTCCCCAGGTGTGCGCATCGCTATCCCAGTCGCCGTCATAACCAGGGATGTGAGAGTCTCCTCCGTAGTGGCCATCCTTGCCGTCGTGACCATCATAACCACCGTGGCCGTCGTGACCTTCGTGACCATCCCAATGGTCGTCGCTGCCATAGGGAGGAGCATCAGTCTGATCACCATCCTTGTGGTGGAGAAGACCGTGAAGAAGACCGGCGTGGACGCTAACAAAGCCGAAGATAGCGATAGCGGAGATAACCGAGAAAGCCTTGACCATGATCGTGCAAGAAAATAGATGAACTTATTCCTGATAAGAAAGAAAACAAGAGTAGATTTTTATCGTAGCAGGGCTTCTTCTTTTTATAAGTCTCAAGTAAGCTTCCGATAGATGGACCGACTGTTAACGGAAAAAAAAAAAAGAAAAGAGGAACACACACAATACTCCACAAGTTGATTTGCTTTTGCATTATAACTCTAAGCCAGATTTTTGATCGGCCTAGTTTCGAGGAAAGCCGTAGTTATACAAGGAAAAACTACCAAATTTTTCAAATAGTGTGACCATTACAACCGGTATTGAATTACCCATTACTCAAAAAGCAGTTGGACTATGAATCAAACTGGCATAAAAGCAAGAAAAAAAAGGGTCTTCTCGAACAATAATTGATTTCTAATGACCTGCTTTCTATCTTTTGCTCTATTTAAAAAGTACATCCTTAACGGATCAGATAAATAACCGTTATAAGAGCTTCTTTCGAATCGGCCATATACAATTTTATTTTCCTCATCCCATTATTTCCTCGTGCTTGTTGAATGATATTTCATCCTCCACTGCATACACTCCGAACAAACTAATAAAGAATGGAACAAACTATTTTATTTTCGTTTAACAAATCAAGAAACTACTGATTTTAAACACAATGCCTTCAGCAATAAAAAAGAACATGGGGTTAATAACGATAATATTAATACAGTGATAGTAACCGTAAATTCATCCAAGCTCTGCTTCGGTTTTTCCATTCACTTAAAGCCTTGTAATTCTCACTGATATTCAAACATGATAAGCTGGCTTGCATTCTAGAAAGAATCCATATCTCCTTTGTTTCCGAAAAATGCCTTTAATAATCCCGAATAGCCTTTCATCCGTCAAAGGTAAACTTTTCTTCCCGTTTACGTCTATATTATACACACGTGAATCATGGTCCTAGCGGTCCTACTTAAATTTTTTATTACTATTGCTTATAAAAGAAAACCTATTCATAACGTGTTTACAGAAAACCTGGAGAGAAAACACATAAGAGAAAGCAGTGTTTAGATGGGTTTGTGAATCATTGCCAATCCCTCCTATCTTACCATTTCGCTCTGCAGTCGACAGCTTCTTTTCTCACTACCCTCTTCTTGTCGTCTAATGAATGAGCCAGCTGCTTTGTGACAAAATTCACATGAGGGATCAGAACCTCGTTGGGTAGTCCGATAGGGAACTGTTCCAAACATTTTAACGCGGCCATACGGACAGTTAGAGGGTTCTCCTCCTTAAGTAGTTGTAACAATGCAGGAATAATCGTTCGGACATGGGGTGTCGTTGCTTCAGGCGCCTCTCTGATAGCCAAGCCGAACGTTTCTAATGTGGATACCTTGAGTGTAGGTTCATCCAGTGACAAGGATTGGACTAAAAGAGGAATAAGCTAGAAATGGAAAGATTTAAAACCTATGTCTAGTAACCCCTGGAAGCTCTTACAGGTGGTAATTCATCCAAAAGAATTTGCTTCGGTACGTTCTTCAAGAGATACGAAAGCGCAATCAGGTAATTATGCTTCACCTCTAGAATATGGTTAGAATACCTAGTCATAGAGAGAACAATTCTAAAGGGGAACAAAGAACGAAAAGTAACGAACCTTCATCTGACGCACGGAAGCCATCCAATAAGCGGGGAAGACAATGACTAAAGAAACGTTGTTTATAAAGAATCTACAGAATAGTTGCCTATATGATTAAATGCTGTGTTATCAAGGTTTGTGCCTTACCGTCATCGTTGCAAACGAGGGCTTGTTGAGCGCCAGTAGATCATCGCCTACAAGGATATCAAAGCCTTGCGGGGCTTGATCACTGTAGGCCAGATCAGAACACCATTCTATGACTTTAGCTGCCAATTCGTATCCCGCCGCATGGGAACGCATGATTAAGGCTTTTGCAATCTGTGGAACAAAATTAATACCAATGAGGCCTATGACCGTGCCATAAATACAAACCCATAAGTACACAAGCAACGCGTTCTGGCTGTCTCTGTGCTCAATCACGGTCTGTAGCTTTTTGGACGCTGTCTCCACATATAATGACAGTGAAGCTTCTAATCGTAAACTCGTTGTTAAGTATATCATATAGCAGTCATAGCGCACTTACTATCAAGCCATTTGTTAATCATTGAGCCAATTATTCTTGCTAATGAGACAGCCAGGTTTCTATTCGTTGTTTTTAATGCCAATTCGGTCAGATAGTCCAGATATGCCTCGGTAGATGCAATAGGGAACACCACCTAAATTATGCTGTTAAGATCCATCATTCCATACATTTCCATTTTTCTTTGACCTACATCTTTTCTGCAAGATGATAATATCGCGGAAAACAAAAGGACGGTTTCTTTCTGCGCCTCGGGAGCTGCATTCTAGAGAAAAAAAAAAGTACTAGTTAGTTTTCGGAAAGCAAATGATTTTTGTTCGAGACGCACACTGAAAGGACTGAAGGCTGTCGTGGAGGAAATCGCGAAAGCAGCCAGATCACCATCGCGATACAATGCAAAAATTCGGTCTACAATACGTTTTTGTTCACTATCCATGGGTTAGTTACAAAAAGTTTTTACCGGTTGCTGTCTCCTACGGAGTTTCACTTACGTAGAATCGGCCTTCTGGAAAACAAGGCTAATCGTCGATGCAATTGGTTCCAAAATACTTGCAGATAGAATGATCTGGTTCTGATCCGATAGAGAATGTCTGACTACATCGGACAACAGATGTGGTATAACTGTATCAATGCATTGCTTCACATCTTCATGACCTTGGGAGGATTTTATTTTCAAGATATCGAGCAGTGTCGTAATTACAGCGCGTGGGTATGCTTCGCTCGTTTCTACGACAAGGTAAGTTAAATCTCGTGCAAGCGGGTTCCAAACGCAATAAACACACATACCCGTTTCGCACAGCAAGTCGAAGTGGCGTAAAAGCAGAGGCGTTGTCATCTCAAACACGGCTGGGAAAGGACACAATGTCTTTAGGGCGCGCAGAATTTGTGCATAACCGATAGGGTGCACTTCGGCAGATGTTTTGGGTAGGCGATTCATCAGTGCTGGTATAGTTTGTTCCACGAGATACTGGCTGCTGAATTCTGCAACAACACTTAATGCTTGCAAAGCCGCCGACCTGTCACAGTGTTAAAGAAACTGAACAACCGTATCATCCTATGTCATCACACGCCCATACCTTAATTCCTCATCAGCCTCGTCCAGAAGCATTTTGTTGAACGATTGGATGGCAATACCCGTCTACCCAGAGGTTTAGCACGAAGTAACATCTTTGCACAAGAATACTTGCCTCGTCTGACGAGAGATAATCTTTTGTGAGGATCATCTGCTTAAGACCTTGAAGACCCGATAAACGCAAACCATTATATTCGTTCGATGCCATTAACGCCATCTCAAAGGTGGAGAAAAATCGCTCTTTGTAAGCTAACAAAGGAGTAACGCAATCTTGATCCACTATCGTTTCCATACAATAAATAAAAGTACCACAGTCGATAAGCTTTTAACATACTGTCTGAATCGGTATTAACAGAACCATAGAGTTCTCTTCCAGCCTCCAAAAATTCCAAGATAACGTCAAGAATAGCCTTGCGACGGGTCGCCACCTCTGTCTCGCGATAGTATCGGAGTAATAAAGGAATCACCGAGTTCACAATGTAAGTGCAAGCAGGGTCTTCATAAGAATTATCCTTTTAGTAAACTGGAGAAATAGAGACAGATCTCTCTGTACCTGACGCCGACGCAGCTGCATGCAAAATGCGACCATTGGGTTTTGCGTTTTTCGGTTCAGTATCCTTCAGACTAGCAACACACTCATCAATCAAAGGTTTCAAAGCTTTCTCGGTTGGATCGGCTATAAAGCCACCAACACCCGCAGCAAGCGTGGCGACAACGCTCGTGATAGCCTGCAGCGCAGCGTTTTCCAAACTTTCATCGGTGGCATGCAGAACCTTAACGCCGGAAACGGTTAGTCAAAAAGAATGTGAGATTCACAGCGCAATTGTGTACCTCCACTTTCAAACTGTCAAATATCTCCTCAATGTTAGGCGATAATGCTTGTGCTCCAAAGACAGGTGCGCAAGCCGTCAGGGTCTCCATTGAATCTTTCTATGCAATTTTTTTTGTTTGTCTGCATGAGCTAATCCTCTCTCTCTTTTAAACCCTTGATCAGTGCACACATACTTTGGCACTACCAGAGGTGGATGACAACTTTTCAAGTATCAACGGTACGGCAAACTTTGCAAAAAGAGGTGTAGCACATAGACATTGTCTAGTAGATGGTCGAGGTCTCAGATCTCATAACTAACAAAACAATGCTATTATTACCTTAAACCGATCTTAAGATCTTCAGCAGTGATGCCGTAAGGATCATCTGGACGTGGTTTGAAGGTGATCGGGAAGTAACAGAATGTAACCTCGAAAAGATCCTTAGAGATAAATCGCAGTATTAGTTATCAAAAGGCCAAAGGTTATGATTTAGCTATGTACCTCGACATAAGTGGATATATCAAATTCATCAATAATCATCTTCACAAGTTTAAATGCCGACATCAGACAACGCGGGTCCTTTTCTCCATCCATCGCTTTTGTGAATCCATAGACAAACTCATTGTTGATCGTTTTCAGCACTAAGCCAAAAAAGGAGAGACAATTCCATTATTCTGCTCTTCTCCTGTCACAGCATGCTCTATCTTGCTTTACCTGCAGCATGTCTAAACACAAGATTGGTGAATAGCCGGTAGGCCGAATTGCGAGCAAGCTGAGGATGACGCTGGACTTCCACACGTTCAAATATCCTACCGTTATGAACACAGACACCGGTCAATCAATCCATAAGAACTAAGTCGTGAGTATCATGCTTTCACCAAACCTTTTAGCCACTGTCACTGCATTTTTCCCGTTAAAGTTTTCAAACTCGGTCAATGCCATGAGACCGTTCAATAAATTGGACACGCTTGTCTTTTCCCTCAATCTCTCACAGTAAAAGTCCACAAGCACGGTGACTAAAAAGGAATAAAAGCAACGTTCAGTATTCTAACCTGCTGTTTCGTATTGTTTACCAGCTGATTCATTGATAGACTCATGTTTACAATGCTGCAATGTGTATGACAAGAGGCCGGTCGCTGTTATCGTGTACGCGTTTAGTTAGATAAGCATATTTCGCTTTCTTTTTGAATAATCGACCTTTGGCGCGAATAAATTCGTCTTCGCTTGTCAGATATTCGCCCATGGACTGAATTAGCCGCAGCATGTTTTCTTGCACATTACTGTCGTTCACCACTAGATCGTAAATTGGAATCAGACTTGGAACTTTTTCATGCAAAAAAGAAAGCTCATTCATTTCGTTTACATTCGACTACTTTTTCGGCTGCCTGAATAGCTTCGGTCGACTGATCGCCTGTTGCGACCATATAATTGGACACCTCTCGTTCCAGTAATGACATAATGGGTACAAGCGTCTATAATAATAACTTTTTTTTTGGCTTTCTGTCGTACCAGATATGGCGAAAATCAGGGAATGGGCCTTATTGGTATCTGCTCAGTTATAACCTGCCGTCGGAAGCAGAAAACTTGGTGGCTTGATTTGCATTGTGTGGTAGAGAGTCAAGGACATGCATCCCTCTTCTCCATTACATGCTGCATAATACAATGAACAAACTATGTCTTTGTTCCTCTGTAAATAAATATACGTTCTACTAAGAAAGATCTGTGCTTAATCCATTGTAAACAGGAATTATCTGGGTTATGGACCTCTCGATAACCGTTAAATCGGTTATTATGAGCAACTTCATATTTAAAAGTTTTGTAAATGGCAGTTCTACATTTAATTTATCCATGAGGCTTTTACTACGTTTTTGTAGAATAGATTCATGGGACAATATTCTACTCTGTCAATCATCGTCTTCTCTTGCCAAGCCAAAGCAAAGCATTAAACGCGCACTTTCTTCGGCTAAATTATTTTACTTCTGCCTTAAGCGAACAGGATAAAGGGAGAAAATGCAGCTGGCATATCTCTGGAACAATTTCGTATCATTGTTTCTCAGCTTTTTTTTTTCTATTTTTACACTTTTCGCTTGCCACATACAGCATGAACAAAAATCCTTCCAAGTCCTCATCTACAGAATCGGTCGATCCGGCGAGGAGTTTCCAAGTGAATGAATCGGAATCGGGTATAGAGGCATCGGAATCAAGTATGAATGATGCAGACATTATGGAGGAAGACGACACAGACCAAAATCAAGGGTTACTGCAGCAAGCTGTCCGTAGTGCCAAACGGACTGCTGCTGCGACTGCTGCCACCACTTCCTCTTCTCCTCCTTCAACGCATGATCACCCAGCGGAAAGCGGTCCAGCCATAGTCACTACATCGGATCAAGACAAGACAGGTTATTCAGGTCAATTCTTAGGTGATCCTCTTGATCAGCGTTTGGAACCGCCACCAGCAAAAGTGATGGCCGAATTGCCCAAGGAAGAACGAGACATGGCGGCAAGAGGGGCCGTTAATGCGGCTGGGTTCGAACGTGCCAATGAGGCGACCAAAAGATATTTACGAGTGTCCACCAATTTTCCAGACGAGGAGAGGATACAGAACGAGATTCCGACACCTTCTTCCGGTTATGATGGAGATACGGAAGGTCAAGGCGAATTGCAGCCACTGCCAGTATCTCATCATCCACATCCATATCATCCGCGTCACCAACACTTACACCATCATCACCATCACCATCATCATCGACAGTCACCTGGTCATCTTCATCATGATCATCGTCCTCCTTCTCCATCATAAAGTTCTCATTTCCCTCGTATTTTTCTGCCTTTTTTTGTCTTCCCGTTTCGATAAACCAGAAAGCGAACCAATAGCCATGTAAATAAATAAAAAAAGAGAAAAACAAAGACAAAAATATGTCTATTCGTTCAGATAATGGAGTAATGCCGTTCGTTTCCTTGATTCTTCCTTATCTCTTCTAGCAATTTCCTTTCCAGATAAAGGTTGCGCTGCTCGTTCAGCCCGCCGTCGTTCTCGTGCTGTTCGATCAATTTCATAATGAAGATGCGTCACTCGTTTCCTTCGATCACCGGGACAGCCAATGCCTCGCCGATCCTGTTTTAATGTTGTTGCTATTGGATGTCTTCGTCCTTGGTTGGAAACACCTAACCCTTGTTCATATTCCCAGCCACTCGCCCTGAGCATTTTGAAACCGACATTGGTCGCATTGAGCACAAGTAAGTCAGGTGCTGGCAACGTCTCGGCGCTCACAAGATGGGCTGTACCCTTTATATGACGGTCGTACGATGCGGAGGGAACAGCCATGGCACAAGTCTTGCACCATAGCTCACCCGGTTTCAATTGTCTGGGTACTGATGTGGATGCTGTTGCTGAAGTTGATGCTGAGTTTTGTGATGAGGCTGTATCGGACGAAGAGGAAGAGACTGTGGTTTTATAGAATTCGGCTACAGCGTTGCCATTGGATTGTGGCTTCGGGACCGTTTGGAGAGGTGAATTACTGGAAACAAATTGAATGGGCTGCGATAATCGAGAGCGATGAGACATATGGAAAACTATATACAATGCAAGAGATTGGATAAAGAGCAAAGAATGGTTGTGTTTTTTCCTTTTATTGCGCTGTGGCGCTGTCACGCTTTCACCAGCTCAAAACCAAAGCGATGACCATGGTTGTTCACTTTCTGAAATATCATAGCTACCAGCCACATGGCTAAAACAGCGCCTAGCATAGCATAGACCTTATGAGTAAGTTCATAGGAAATAGAAATAAAATGAGGATTGGCATCCAATAGCGACCGTGGTCCGTTCACCATACCCGTGTTGACCAACAGATCCAAACCAAAGATAAAGACATAAGCGCCCAGAAAAGACGTCGAGAAAATAGCAGTGATATGTTCACACATTCGCATCAATGCATAGCCCGCCACAGCGAATCCAAGACTGGTAAACATCCGAGCATAGACATTCAATAGGATATAATCTTCTCTCCAGCAATAGATATAAATGCATAAGACGAACCCAGCTAGACCTTAACCCACCCATTATTGATAAGAAAATCAAACGAAGAAAAAAAAGAACATCATATACACCTACTTCCCAAAAGATGCATGGTACATCGCCAACATACCGTGGCAATACCTGCAACAAGGAGACCTACAGCAAAGCAAGTACAGACATAGACAATGCTTGAAGAGGGATAACATGTCCTAGGTTCTGCTGCCGTCAGAAGCACCCAGCTAATGATCACTAAGAAAAAGGAATAAGCGAACAAAGCCAACGAGAACCTGGTTTTCAAGGAAAGTTGCCTTCCTCTATGTGTTCTTACTGCCTAGAATAAACCCTACGATGGCCAGCGTAAACCTAAAAAAGGCAAATCCCTGTAACGCCAGAAAGAGGCCCAGGCACATCAACACGGTAGCTACCACAATAAGATGCGGTTGGATACCCGAACGATAGGGATCTCGATCTCAAGGGACAGCAAAAAAAAAAAAAGGAAAGGGTATTTGTAAAATAAGCAAGACCGGGCATTTTTCATCATACCAGCACAAGGCACTGGGTCCGGTCTCGTTCCATTATTGGATTCAGTATGACCCGGTGTACTTGGACGATGCCAGTCTTCTACCATCAACTGTCGTAATTGTAATGTTGTTGTTGTTGTGGGAAAAGATGGTTTGGCTATATCCCAAGTAGATAGTGTCTGCACCGGACATAAACCATGCGCCGCCCATAGCAAGAAAAACATCCAACACCGAGAGAACAGCATGAATAAAGAAAAAAAAAGAGAGATGCGAGGGTAAAACTATGCTTTTTAGCTCACATCCTTTTCTCTCTCCTTTTATATCGTATCATATTCTGTTCTATCGCTGTGCTTCATTGTTCTTTAACATCAAAAAAACGATAGATAGAAAGGAAAAATTGAACCAAAGAAAAACATGAACCCAAACTAGGGAAAAGGGTTCTCGTCCATGTCACAGAACGAAATACTTTGAATTGCTCGATCCGCATGAACCTTTTCTTTTTCTTTATAGTATGAAAGCGAAAGAAAAGAAATATGCAGAGTGGGCTTTGGACTGTCTATGTTCTTACATCCTTTTTCTTTTCTGTGGCCCCGCTCGCCTATTTTATTTTCTTGTCCTCTTCAACATTGTATAGGGAGAAACCTTCGCCATGTCATCGAAGGATGCTATTAAAGAACGATTAGCTACCTATCAGCCAACAACAGAGGAACGAGCTGTTATTAAGTCAGCCATGTTCAACTTTATCACCATGGTAATGATACGTTTTCATTGAACATGCGGGACGCGTCATGAACCCCATCAATGAACATACCATCAAAAAACAGTAACCATAATATATAATTAGGCGACAGTAGGTGCTGCTGCATTGGGTATGTCAGCTAGGCTCTGGGGTAGGTATTTTTTTTTCTTTTTTTTTTTACCTTTCCTTTTACTGCAATTGTTAACTTTTTTCACTCATAGCAAGATCACGACGACCGGGAAATAAACGCAATGGTATCTTGACCATCTGTAAGTGCGACATAAAATAGAAACATTCCTTTTGTTGCGTGTTTCTCCTGTCTAATAAGCCAATCATGCTGGTACAATAGTGGGGACATTCACAGGCCTTACGTTAGGAGGAGCGCTTGGAATGGACAATGGCATGAGAAAACTGCGAGAATCATTACCTGGCGATTCGCAGTTATTAGCCATGATTCAAGAAAACGATCGATTAAAAACCCAAATGCAAACCCAAACAACAGACGATGGTTTCGTAGAAGATGAAAAGACAGATTCATGAAATGCGAGATTTTTTTTTTTTTTGCTTTTTGTTTACCACTCCAGTTGCAATACATGAACAAGCTATGTTTTCTTTTTTTTTCATTTTGGTTTGATTTTGTTTTTGATCCGAAAGGGAAAAAAGGGTGATCCAACAGCAAAAGGTATACATGAACAATTGCGAAGAAGAAAGAAGAACAAGATGAATTACATGATGGATGATGTGAGGAAAAGAACGAGAAAGGTATGTGCGTGTGCGTGTGTGTGCGAGTGTTTGTGTTTGTGTTTTGTGCGTTTGGGTGTTTTTTTTGGGAATTTCATGCAGAGGTATCCATGTCGGTGGTATTCAAAGAATCATTGTACATTGGGTCATGAACGTTGGTGGCAAGCACACCACTGATCCATCCACTGGCTAACTTGAACACTTTGGAGGATCCTTTGACCTTGGAAAACCGAATGCCTACCATACGATGGGTCGGTACGGTTGTTGTCCGATTTTCATCTTTAACTTTTCGCGGAACGGAAAAGGCTTCAATTGTGAAAATCACTGTGCCATCCTTCTGAGCCATCTTCTCGTCCGATCCAGTTTGATCTTCTGGGGACGGAAGAGCAGGAGGAGCAGTTCCACCACCAGTCGTAGTGGCGGATCGTTGCGCCAACTGCTGTTGACTGGTAGTACGTGCGAAGCTGCCTTGGCCAATCGTCATGCTCCCCGGATTACTGATCGCAGCAGAAGAAGAATTGAAATGGATAGAATTCGACCATTGATGCAACGGCATGGATAGACGCTTGAATTGACGACTCCAACGACTACCACCTCCTTTGGTTTGGCTGCTGTTACTAATTTTATCCATAAAACTGCTGCTTCGCCGACCATGGTTGTTGCTATCCTGACCAAAATCATTGGAGGAACTCCTTGGCGGTTTCTGTAACAGCGTTGGCGTGGAGATCGCTCCGTCATGCTGCCCGTCGCGTGGCATAAGAGAGTAAAACCAGGAACCACGATTTTTATCCAAGGTGCCTTGACGGAGAGTCATCATGCATGTAAGGCGCATCTTGGTGTCATGTTGATAGGTCACACCAAGTAATTCACACGCAGAACGGACAAGCAAAATCAATTCATATTCGTCTCTTTGCATGGCCTGTTGATTGAACGTGCCATGACGGAGAGAATAAGGATAGCTATTGTTCATAGAGAAAGAGGAAAAAGAAGATCTACCCGAATCGACAGCGGTCGTAGACGAGAGTCCGCGGACGTTAGCTTGGATACTATAATAATTGATTTGATCGCTCGTGACTCGTTGATACAGCTGAGAGAGGCTAAGGGTCGATGGCGTCTTTTTCAGATGCGTCTGCGAATTGGGACGTTTGAGTTTATGAAGTAGATAATGAAAAGGGGACTTCATATCAGAAAGGCGCGCATTATGGATAGGTTCCAACCCTACTTGATGCAGGATTGTCTGGATTTCCTGAAACAAGGATGCACGCAGAGCTTCGCGCGATCGGAAATTGACTTCCATTTTCGAGGTGTGAGGGGTACTGCTAGTGAAATAGATGGATTGATTGATCGGATGGTAGATGATCGTCCTCTTCACGTGGTAACCTGTCCGCTTTTCTTCCTCTAAATCCTTTAGATATTGTCGTTTTGCTCTCTCTCGTTCGGCTTTCATTCGTACAACTTCATCCATTTCACTCGATCCAAGATCCTCCTGACAATTCTTCGATGCAAATAGATCTTCCAATTGACCGTAGTTATTCAGCCATGGATCATCCTTCAGTGCCACTTGCAATGCCATCCGTTTCCTCCGATCCACGGCCAGACATTTTCGGATGGTTCGTTGAAGCCCGTCAGTAAGATGGACAGGCATAGGATAGTTACCACTGATAACATCTTTTCTTAATTCGCCGACCGCTACAGAAAGAAAAGGAAAAAAGAAGAGAAAGAGTGAGTTTCGAGTTCCATATCAACATTTCTTCTTGTGGTTTCTATCGCTGGCAAAAGAGAAAATAAGAATAACGACAACGTACTGTGAGCATGTGCGAAAGGCTCAAAACCAGCGGTCATGCGGAAGAGAGAGACACCAAGGCACCAGCAATCGACTTCTGGGCCAATGTACTTCTGGCCACTAATAATTTCGGGACTATAATACAACATGGAACCTTAAAAAAATAGAAAATAACTTGGATGAGCACAGACCAAAAAGATTCATCAAAAAAGAAAATGGGAAACGTGATACGAGAGGGGAATGGGAGAGAGAAAGATGGAACTGTATAATATAAATTGTAATAATAAGGAGAGAATGACTTACCACAGATTGTTTTCAATCGTTGTAATCCAAAACGATTACCTAAACCCAAATCTATTAATCTCACATTGCCATCGGGTGTGAGCAGGACATTGGGAGCCTAACCAAGATCGCATATCACGAGTGAGTTGAAACAACAATCAATGATGAAATAAATTAAGTTTTACCTTGAGATCACGATGGACGACCCATCGACTATGACAGTAATCCACGGCGGCGACCATTTGTCGAAAGATCATCCGTGCCTCATTTTCTGAAAGGGCACCCCCACGACGTTGAAGATGTTCTTCCAAATTCACACCGGGCACGTATTCCATCACGAGGTAAAGGGAGTCAGCTGTCTCATATGTTTCATAGAGATGTACGATATTTGGATGATCAATGACTTCCATTAATGTAATTTCTCGTACTAATCTGGACATGACTCTATAATCATGGATACGCTTGTCAATTATCTAAATCAACAGTAAGAAAACAAAAGATTTCATCCTCCTGTCAACAACAACAACAACAATAATAATAATAATAATAATAATAATTACCTTGATGGCAAATTTCTCTCCTGTCAGGTAATGCTGAGCCAACATGACTTTGCTGAATTTACCATGACCCAGTTGGTTCAGGAACACATAATCACCTATACCGTTTAATAGGGTATCTGGACTGGGTGGATAATCTTTCGGTGGCGAGGAGGAAGATTTTCTCTCTTTTGCCGACTTTGCCCCTGACTCTCCTTCAGTCGATGCCTTTGATTTGGCGCGTAGGTGGTTATGGTGGTTACTACTGTTGTTATTATGACTTCGTCTTCCATCTTCAGGTTTTATGACTGTTCCGGATGTCGTTGTCCTGGAAGAACGTCGTCGCCATTTTGTTCGAAGATGATCGGCAACGCCATGGAGAGGCATCTGTTATATCAAAATTTTGGAAATAAGAAAATTTGTTGTGTGGGACCGAAGGAAAGGCACAGAAAAAAGGGTTGACAAAGCGATATAAAAGAGAATATACACAAGAAAAAAAAGAGGCTGTTAGGGGAAACGGTGGGGGTTTTGGGCGTGGGTGGAGAGGAAGGGGAAGAGGAGCAGGAGAAGAGGAAAAGCAAGAGGAAGAGGAAGAGGAAGAAGAGGATAGTATAAGGAGAGAGTGACTGAGAGAAAGAGAGAGAGAGAGAGAGGAAGAGGAAGAGGAAGAGAAAAGAATGGGTGTTGAGGGTGTTATAGATGGGGATGAGGTGTGTTGGAACGAGTTGTCAGTTGTTATCTTACCCCGACCAAACAAGTAAAGAGAGCAAAATGGGAAAATAAGAGGCAACCAAAGCAACACTTTTTTTGAGTGAGAAAAATAACTAAGCAACCAACCTTATCCCACCATATAAGGTGAACGGGTGGATATAGCCCTTTTTTAGGTTATGGCTGTTTCCTACCTTTCCTGGAAAGTGCATCCCATGTATGTTGCCACCTGAATGGACGTGTGTGTATATGTAATCATCTGTCTCTTATGTCTGTCAATTGCAATTCCTTTTTACAAGTCTCCTTACTTTGCTCGCCTCCTCTTACACTTGCTCTCCCCTTTCGCTGTCTTTGTCTCTCTATATACAATCCAGCTTTTTTATGTCTCTGCCATCTGTGTCTTATAGTGTCAGTGTTTGTAGATATGTCTGTATGTACGGGATAGATGAATCGCTTTGCTGTTTGGGGGGTTCCTTCCTAATTCACGTGCATGATACAAAAAAGCAGCTTTTTTCTTTTTTTTATTTACAGATGCTTAAAGGAAAAACGAAGAGAAAAAACAAGTTGATAAAAAATCAAAAAGATAGGATCTGTCATGTAAAAGAACGGAGAAGAAGAAAAAGAAGGATGAAATAACTTATTTTGAACAGATCGTCCTCTTTTTCTTTTATCAAAAACGGGAAATAGCAATGAGGCGGTGTGCAAGAGACAGAGCAGGGAGTGAGAAGGGGAGACATCAAGATTGTCGATTGTTTTCGTCAAAAGTCGTCAAAGAAGAATCCATTTTTTGAAAGGGTGGATTCTAGATGACCTGGAACTTGTTTAGCCAAATCTTCTTCTCGTCGTTTGTCCATCTTTTTCGCAGAAAGAGCCCCCACACCCTTAAGGTAATCCACCAGACGTTTATGGGATCCGGCCTTGGCAAAGTCAAGTGGCGTGCCCACCTTACGGGGGACGTAGGAATTGACATCACAACCAAACCGTTCAATCAACAACGTCACCACCTCCAATCGTCCGTGTCGTGCTGCCCAATGTAATGGCATCTCCTGTCGACTATCGGACTGATTCACCGGAATTTGACATGACCGGACAAGGAAGGAGACAAGATCAGTGTGACCGGACGCGCAGGCATAATGCAGCACGGTGGCACCTGCAAAGTAAAATAAATGAGGACTCATTAGAGAATTTTTGTCGTGTCAAGAACATAAAATGAAGGAGAAAAAGCAAGGGGAATTTGGGGGGAGAAGGGGAGACATAGGAGAAGGAATCTTTTTCTTACCTTGGCTATCCAGCGCTAGGTTAATGGCACCCTGAGTCACACCCACAATGTATTCTACCACAGCAGCATGACAATGCTCTGCAGCAACATGAAGACAAGTCTTGTTTTTGGATCCCTCTCCACGGGCTGATACCAGATCTCCACCCGCTTGTACTAGCTTGGTTAATCCAGGGAGCCATCCAACACTGGCTGCCAAATAACAAGGTGATACCTAAATTCCAATAGAAAACCATTTAGAAAACAGGCTTATTGAAAAACAAAAAGCTACTCTTCCGGTTTGCTTTTCACCATCCTGTTCCCCCATCCCACCCCCCAGAAAATATCCCGTTCTTGCTTACCTTGTCTTCTTCAACCTGACTTAAGGTCATTGCATTTGGATTAGCTCCTTGTTGAAGGAGCAGATCTAACGATCCAGGAGCCTTGGTTACAATTAAGGCATGAATCATACCGTAACCATATTTGACGGCTTGGGCTGAGGAAGATTGTTTAGCAGTGTTCGGTGATCCTCCTCTTCGAAGAAAATTACTATATGCAAAAAAAGGTTTCGATCGTTAGAAAACAAAACGATAATGAATGAAAGCACAGGGGGCCAAATGAAGAAAGGAGTATGTGGTGCTCTTTTCTGTATCTTTCAGTTTTTCTTCTTACCTGATGATTTTTTCTACCGTCACGTCGCTCCCTTTACTTTTAGAGATGGTTTCCCAGAGACCATCAGAGCCGCCGAAGATCAATGGATCTGTGCGGCGTTGTTGGATCAAAGAAGATCCAGTATATCCATTAGTGGCTGTTGTCGATCGTACAGGAGTCATTGGGACGGAATGGACAGAACTGCCTGATGAAACCATAGAAGGAGTGGAGGTAGTAGAAGGTGTAGAATAAGAGGAGGCCATCGATGGATCCCTTCGTAGAAAATGCCACGATTTCTTTTCAAAGCCGGATTCCATTAATCGTTGAGAACAAACGCTCTGAGTATCCGTTGTAGATACACTGTAGACACTATGAGCACCAGAGCTTTGCCTTTGATGATGATGAGAATGATGTTGATCTGATGTAGACCAGTAGGACGATCTGGATGGAGGCGGCAACGATTTCTGTTTCACAAATTCGTAGGTTTCGTAGGAATAGCCATTTTCCACCATAGGGATGGCTGCGATCTGAGGATTGCTTTCGGGAGGAAGATAGGATGATGGGGGAGTTGTTGCCGTGGTAGGTGTGTTTGGTTTGGATAGATCTGGGTATTCTTGCTGTTGCTTGCCTTCCATGGCTCGATCATATTTCTTTTTGAAGAACTGCATCTCACGCACTGCTTTTTCATATCGTCGTTGGTGTTCTGAAATGGATGATTTGAGCTGTTCGTTTTCTTGTTCTATGGTTTCGCTGCGTTGCTGTAACATGGTTACCAAACGTTCATGATCGGCTATCACTCGTTTCATTTCAATTGTCATGGCTTGACGCAGATTTGGCTCTTCCACTTGGTGAATGAGTTCTATCAGACAGTCGCGCGGACTAATAGGTCGTTCCTCTTTCAGTATTTCGTGGAGATTCATGCGGTTGTAGCTTCGGCTGAGTTCATCCATGTGTAATGATTGGGAAGGGGGAAAGGAAGGTGGCATATTTCTTTTTTACACAGTTTTTGAATTGTTTTTGAAGCAATACACGCAATACAGGGGTGGAGAAATGGGAAAAAGGATGAACAACAACAAAAAAAGAAGACAACAACCAAGAAAAAAAAGCTTATTTTTTTCCATTGGGTTTTTGCACTTTTTATTTTTTTTCCCAAGGGTTAATTTCATATGGGATTCTGAACGCCCTATTGTATACCTAATATAGACCGTCTCAGGGAACACAACCTCCTCCTTGCCTCACCTATTCTGCCTTGTGCCCGCCAATTCATTTTCATCCGTACTAGATTCCAAATGGTAATAAGATCTATCCTAATTTCATGCAGTCCATTTCCCATCTGACATTGTCTGGAACGGAGTACGTTGATCATCCTTGTCATTGCCTTTTCTGTTCGGTCGATCCCCTAACCCACTTTCCCATTGTTGTTCTCCTTTTCTACTCCACTCTATTATTCATCATTGTCTGGGTTTCTATCTTAGTTTCCTCCTTTTCCATTATACTTCCGGATTTGCTCCCCGTAAGAGGATATCTCCAAAAACCTGAACATGAACTTCCCCACATCATTTTCGAAAGTTTTGGGGCGGTGTTCAAAGCAAAGAAATAAGCCCATCCATCTTTGGTTACCATGGAGCGCCGCCTAAACAACCTAAGTTACACGGAAATTAAGAACGCACAAGCGATTTTTCATTTTACTTCAGAATCCAATCCATTTTTTGGATCTGGCTTTCGTCAACAAGTCATAGTGCACTATCTTTTTTTTTTTTTAATTTCTATAAATAAGTTTATGCACGCTGCATATGCTCACGACTTTCCCCTTCTCATTTTCCCCTATTAAGGAGAATACGATCGATGTAAACGGCGTATGCCTGCGGCGACAAAAGAAGAGGAGAAACAAACTGGGCAAGACATCAAGGTGGTTCTTGCATTGAAAAAGATTACTTCTTTCTAAAAAGGGTATTTGATCTCTTTACTGCTGCAGTAATCAAGAAAGATTGGTAGGTTGGACATAAAAATTCGTTTCTGACAGGTTTCTTTAGTGTCATTTCTTTTTAATGTTATGATTACACACTTGCTCATTTCCTATAAAGTCCGCCTACTTTCATTATTACTAAGAAGCAAACAATGAGATAATGCCATCCGCGTTTTAATGTTCTCCCTTTTCCTGATTTATCCTTGTTTATTTTCATTATGAGTACAATGATGTTCAAGTTCCTGGCTATTCATTCTATTACTGCTTTTCTATATGAGCAACTTAAATTGACAAGCCTTTGATGTTACTTATCAGTGTGAAACAGATTTGAATCTTTTGGGATAATGATTCATGTCATCTTTTAAAACGGGGGAACCAAGGCGTGGGAACGATCAGCTAGGCGCTTTTTAATAGAAGATAAGCGAGCTCCACTATATTTTGTCTCGTTACTATTTCTCTTTTTCTTTCGCTCTTAAAATCTAATTCATTTCGTTTAATCTTATTAACGAAAAGCGATGAGCGGAGTCTACGTTCTTTTGTTCTCATTTACATGATGTCGAAAAGCGTTGCCAGGTGACACAGGCGTACGACCATATGATTTAGCCTGTCGGCTCGGGTTGCACCTTTGTTGGTTCCGCTTCATGAAAGTTGGAAAAAACGAATCCATAATAAGCATATAAGCATCCTTTTTACTAGGAGCATAACATGATAAGAGCATCATTAAGTTTCATAGTTACCGCAATTGTTCAAGTCAAGTATCGGATGCACTTCCGCTCGGAAGAACTAAAAAAAATTATGGGGGCTAGGAAACTTACAGTAAAGGGAGTTGTTGATAGTCCCAGAATATATCGGAAGGGCAAAAAAAAGCTCGAACTGGAACATGCCTTGTGATACAGTAACCATTCTTCAAACCAGAGCTTATGTCCCCAGAGAGAAGAGAGAAGAAAGATTCCTCATTCTATCTACACGCGCTGCAGACCTGTTATATGTAGATCTACCTGATGATTTCGTCGATTTAGTGCTCTTTGTATGTGGCCAAATGCGACGTGCAGTGAGACAAAATAAGGAAAAAGTAATCAAAACATAGGACGTCAACCTTACATACTACTACTCGACAAATATAAAACAGAAAATACGTACGACAAGCAAATGACAAAGCTAAATAGTATACTAAGTATTACAGAGGTCCCTATTAAAAGGATTGCCAGAGGGTCAATGCATTCACCAAGCTGGGATTTCCATGAGGCGTCAGAAGGGACCTCTTGTGAGCCACACAAACAAATAACCTTTAAGATACCCTTTTATTTCTTTTCTTACTATATACTAAGCTATTCTCTCTTTCTTTCTTTTCTCACTTTCTCTTTTAGCCTTTTCTCACTCACATATACATATACTTGCTTTCCTCTTATTCCTTTTCTCTTTCTCTTTCTACTTTTATTTTTCATGGCTGGCACGTATAGGTGGCACTCATGTTCAACTGACGATTTCCCTCTCAAACGTCACAAAGTGACAAAGGCATGCAATGCATGTCGGGGAAAGAAGATGCGTTGCGATGGCAGTAAGCATACATCATGTCGAATGACCAACCTGACGCTTTTGGAAAAACTGCGATAGAAAGCCCCTGTAATAGGTGTACTCAAAATGGTATCCATTGTGAATACGACGAGACAGTTAAACGTAGTCGGTCAGCATGCAAAAAGAAACCTGCAGACTGTTGTCATGAAGAAGAAGGAATAGACAGCCGGAAACGGATACCGGAAAACAAATTTCGGATTGGCGATTTACGACATTTAAGCTTTTCCAATGATCTATATGAACCTGTCCGAGTACAGCAACAGAAGAATGAGAGGAACAGTAACAGCAACAGCAGCAACAATAATAATAACCTACGAGGTTATTTACAAAGCACGTCATTGCCACCCCTCTTGTTTGATTTTTTCAATCTATCCGCACAACCTTACTCTATATGGACAACCTTCCATAAACTTTTTCAACAATATATACATGTTCCTTCACCCACCAGCCATGCTTCCGAACTAGCCAATGAAGTCCTGGCTCTTTTTGCGACCTACAATTGCCTCTACAACGTATTCATCGATATCGACTCGCTTTTGAGGACCCTCAATCGGTTTCCGAATTTATTCTGTGTACTACAAGATCAACAAACTCAACCGACAGAGGCCGAACCCTCTTATGTCTTATTACTGAGTGTTTTTGCCCTTGTCTTTCAAGCAGCATATCAAAGTCTATCTGTTGGTAACCATTTGGATATAATTCAATCACTCCATCAACACGCCTACTTGTTCTATCGCGAAGCGCATCGTCATTTTATCGCACTAACCTTCCCCAAGGAACCATCTGCGGAAACAGACATGACACAGATCGTTCAAGCCTCTATTCTATTGACCCATTTCCAATGTGTCACCGTCTGTCCAAAACAAGCTTTAGTGACCTTACGCATGGGGGCTGCCATTGCTGAACAATGTCAAACAGATGGCCAGACTGCAACGCCCTCCTGGATACTGATGCAGAAAATTCTGCATGGGTGGAACACATGGTTTTCTCTCCATCTTTGGACAGAATATTTTGACGATGAAGTGGAGTTAGGCAACAGTAACAGGACGAGTCGCGGTTCCTTGGAAGAGGGCCTTCGATTTGATCCCAACCCGCAGGTTGGACCTGATAATAATCAACAATGGGCTATTTGCGTCTTGGACCAGTACATGCATTTTTTCAAAGACTTACTGAGAAGACCTTACGATGATCATGTGTTAGCCAGCGACATCAAGGTAACATGGTTGATTTCGCGATGAAAATGTGGAAAAAGAAAGAAAAACGAGCAATAAGGATGTATTAAATGAATGATGCTTACTTTTTGTGTAATTCTCTTCGTTCAACTAGCATCGCCTGGAATTGATAGAAAAGTTATGCATTCCCCTACGTGATGGATCGGTTACCAATATACCAACGGCAGTTTTGGCTCTCTATCATCAAGTTCTTACCATCCAGTTATTTCGGCATCAACAGCATGATCGGCAGACGGAACTCCCTATTCCAAAGCCGGCCGACAAACAAACACAGGAAGTCAAAGGCGAAGACTTGTTGCATGATTCCAGTAGTAGTAGTCCAAAACAACAAGAACTACAATTATCTTCTTCTATATTGCCTAATGAAGTATGTACGACAGCTGCTCAACAGATCATCCAGATCGTCAAAAACCTGACGGATGGCTGTGGTGTGATCAACGCACGAGGACAGCAACAAGGTGTCATGCCCTCAGCGATTTTCTACCCACTCTGCGCGGCTACCACTATTCTTCTGTGGCGTCTTCGTTCATTCCACGAAACGGTCCAAACCTATCCAAAAGCAAAGATTTGCAAGACGGAAGACAGCCAAAATCATAATAGCAATGATATACAACAACAAGACATCACCACAATTTCTGAGTTCATGCCTGAATGGATGTCTTGCCTTCAGTTACATAATCTGCTAAAAGTCGTTCAGAACCAAATGGACGCAGCCGAAATTGTGCTAATCCGCTTGGATCAGGCTCTGTGTTATACGATGGAATTGAAGCTGTCTAACAAACTGGTGGGATTGCATGAAGCCGATCAAGCACCTATATCTTCTATATCTACCGCGACAACAGCTTCTTCGACCTCCTCCTCGTCCTCCTCCTTCTCAGAGGGGCTTGAAGAGGGCATGCTGCCTCAACAGAACCGGACATTAAGTCAAATGGTACCTTTCCAAGTAACCAATTTCATGTTAAGGAGGGATATTGACAGAGAACAACTTGAAAAACTATCCGTCAATAGCAAGGATCTGCGCGACAACAATCGAAGAGCAACAGCTACTATGATGCTCTCCTACCAGCAACGAAACCTCATGACGATGAATGCGACTGAAACAACCAATCATGCGATAAATCGACGGAGTAGAAGTGTCAATAACCATGGTGTTCCTTCATCCCATTTACAGAAACAGCATCCCTCAGTTCCGATCGATTTACAGCAACAATCCATGATGATGATGCAATCAGTGGAGGGGCCTTTGAGTAAACGGCTGCGAACCGACAGTTGGCTCTCGGAAGGAGGAGCAGCAGGAACTACTGTCCATGACAAATATCGATCGTACTCATCACCATTGAACTTTTTCCGGTCTTCTTCTGAGCGTCCTCGCAATGTGGGTTATCTGGATGAACCGGAATTCTCAGGCGATCCATTAGACCTTTGTCCGGAAGATTATTTATTGATGGGCTTACGGGTCCCTGATCAAATGCCTCCTGCTACCGATGGTTCACAGTATTTTTATAAAGATCGATCGATGACCTTATTAGAACGTACAGTGAGTAGCCACAGTATGACTGGACTGAGTGCCACGGGTGCAGCGACAGCAACAGCAAACCACCTTTCTGCTCAGTGTTATAGTAGTAGTAGTAGCAGTCAAAGTAGTAGTCTTAGTTGTGGCAGCTCCCGTACCCACGGCAGTAGTCCACCTACTTCTACCTCTCATTCCACCAAGCATCATGGCAACCCTACCAGCAATAGTAACAGTCATTATCACGCTAACAGTACGACTAGTAGTAGCAGTAGTAATAGTAACAATCATCATAGTACTACGAGCACGAGTCATCATGGAACGAACCTGGCAATGAGTAGCATTGCAAACAAGTTGCCTCTACCGCCACCGAAACAAAGTACATTACCAACAAAGAAACATTGGGCCACAGGACCTTGCCGGGATTGGAATCAATGTTTTACCGAGTCCATATTGGAGACATTGCATCTGAACACATCTTCGACGCATTTGGAGCCGCCTTATACGGGTATGGACGTGGCGCCCGAGACGCATTCTACTCTAGACCCAGCTGCGGTTTTAGTCAACCCAACCTCCCCTACCGATCCCGTCAGTATGGCAGAAAATAGCATCATCTATACCCCTTGTATGACAGCACCACCTACTACTACTTGGATGGCCTCTAAAACGCATAGGAAGAAACGGTCTCGAACTCCTCCAGAAGCCGCTGCCGCCGCCTGGACGAATACCCAGATATCGTCTACGCTATATCCTACCAGCAACACAACAGGAACGCCAGCAACGGCGACAGCAGCAACCAACACCACCACTTCTTCTTTGGTGCCGAGGTTTACAGGACATGAAGAGGGGGAGACAGAAGTAGAAGTACAAGAAGTAGAAGAGGAAGAAGACGGCAAGCCGCTCTTCCCTCCAGAAGACAATTGGATGAATCTATCTCAAACTGCCAAAATGTCTAACGATATATTTACATGGTCTTCGTAAAAACGCAAAGAAAAAAAAATACCATGTACTTATTGTATTACATTCTCTCTCGCTCACAATTTCTTCTTTTTTTTTTTATTTCTCTCCGTGTGTATCTGTTTTTTCTTTTTTCTTTTTTTTACTTCTCTTCGTATATTTTAAAAGATACTTCATCCTCTCTGGTTGCGTGTTGTTTATTTCTATAACCTACGTATATACTTTCTAAATTCCCCCTTTTTTTTTCTAGTTTCTTTCTTTGTCCTATGATAACGATAACAAACCAAAAAACCGAAAAAAAATGAAGAAGAAACAGTAACGTATATATTACATTAAAAACATGTATTTCTACCCATTTTTTGAAGCCTTTTTTTTTTCTTATTTTGAAAGTTAAATCGTTCTTGTTTTATTGATCTTTTAGGAATGGCAGGTATTGATTTTTGTTTTCAGTTGTCTAAGGACATGTTCGTTTTTCTCTTGATAAGGTCCGTTTAGGCTTCATCACAATCGGGTATTTGTTCGTACTCTTGTTGACATTTCTTAACCATTTCATCTAGGCCATCATCGTTCATTAAACATTTGAAGGTTGTCGGATGGTATAGGCCACGAATTGGCGGGTCTTCACACATCTTTTTTGCCTTCCCTTTGGCCAAAGCACCACGGCAAAAGCAGGTTTCCATGGCCTGGATTGAACAAAGGAAGGATACCAAAAGAGCAGCAAGAATGAACCACCGTGCGCACATGGTAATCATGAAGGAGAAGGAATAGGATAATAAGCCAAAATGGAGAAGAGCGTCTTGCAAACTATATGTCTCTCACTCTGTATTTATATATACGCAGAAAAAAGGGAAAGAGAGATTCGTACGATGTATGCAAAGTGATTAAAAGAAAATGAAGGATCTGTTTGATTATTTATTTTAAACAAGAAAGGACAGATGAATGAATTTCATCGGCATTTTTGTTTTTCAATAGTTATGACCTATAATACTTTTTTTTTTTTTTTTTACTTTTTAATTTTGTAAGGAAAAAGGGCATGATTGGTAAAAGTACTTTTTTCTGTTCTTTTCTCTTGGCTTTCAACGTTCCCTGTGATGTAATGTTTGACATGCACGTCCGTACAGGTTAATTTCTGTCTTTTTTGGTGTTGCTAGCGTTCCTGATGTTGCTGGTACGTGAGCAAAAAAGGGAAAGGGATACAAACAAAGGAGGGAGGGAGGGAATGGTAAACCATGGTTCGACGATGGAACGGAAAGAAGAAGAAGAAGAAGAAGGGAGAAAAGGGAGAGGGTATCATTGCTTTTTGTTTTCTTGTTTTTTTTTTCAAATGGTTGCTTTTTGATGAAGTGTAAGTAATGCGTCAATTTCGCCCATGCCTCGAACAAATCCCTGCTTATCCAATAAACCAAGACCTTGAGGATCACAGTTTTGCCACACATGACCCAATGTAGCATTGGATAAACAACTTCTTCGCCAGATCAATCGAACTGTCTCCCCATCCACCATACCTCCGTCTTGGATTTTGTCAAACAGTTGTTCATATCGACTTGGATTAGCTTGCGGTGAGGTTGATAGCGTGGATGAAGTAGAAGAGGTGGATGAGGTGGATGTGGATGTAGTGGAAGAGCTAGAGGAAGAGGATGCTGAACTACAATGGGATATATGCTGTTCTTCTTCTTCTCGTTGTTGTTGTTGTTGTTGTTGTTGTTGCTGCTGCTGTTGTTGTTTTTTTCTGTTGTCTGCATCACCCCTTCGATATAAAATCGATCTAGGAGGCAAGGCCATTGGTCTTCCCATGTTTCGTATCGGATTCACACAAGAAGAAGGATAGTATTGCTGTTGCTGCTGTCGATGATGATGAGGATGAGGATGGCTTCGTAACGGTCGAACCACCTCAAAACCGTCTTCATTTTCTTCATGATCGTCGTCGCCGTCATCCTCAGAAACATCACTATCATTATTGTCATGTTCTTGATTAATTTTATCGTCATTCAATGGCTCGTTTGGGTCTATGTCGTCATTTCCCTCTATGTCTACGATAGTTCGTTTTGGATAGTTCGTTGTTGCTGCTGTTATTGTTGGCGATTCATCACATAATCGTCTGGAATCTTGTTTTCTATTCGGATTGGTCTGAGGATTCAAATCCAAGGGATCAGTGGCTGTTAATCGTGTTCGATTCAGGTCATCGTCCATACAGAAATGGGCGGATACAATGGACCAAGAGGAAGAAATGATGGAGTTAGGAGGGGAGCCGTTCAAACTACTATTAGTTCTTTCGGAAGGATTGCGGTTAGGAATGGGCTTCGACCTTAGTCGTGGGTGGTCTTCCTCCCAGTCCGTTTCACGAAACCCTACTTCGCACTGCATCATCCTAATCGGATCGGACATGGCCATGTTTTTCTTTCAAAAGACAGTGTGTGTGTGTGTGTGTAATAGAGAGGGACAGACAACGTGTACGTATATCTATATACGTATATGGATGTTTTGCGTATGTTTTACAAAAGACACCGGCAACAAAAAAAATCAAGAAGACTAAAAAAAAAAAAAAATTTCAAACCATGACTGAAATACAATTTGTTTTACCGCTTAATGCGTTCTTGTTTTGTGGTGTCTCTACAGTTCATCGATGCATCAATGTACATTGAACATCTATTTTACCGCGCGCACTTAAGAAGAAGAAAGGGTCAGTTGATAGCCGACTATTCATTCCATTTAGACGGCTTGGCTTTCCGGATTGTTGCTCAGCAGGTGTCCTGACGTAGGACTATGTCTGTGCTATGGATGCTTCTCACATAAACACCGTACCACAGCAAGGACCAGCCCTATCTCGTGACCTTGTAAAAGCAAAAATTCAACAAAAAGCGCAGCAAATCCAAGAATCCCGTTGTATCTCACTGCTCTTTTCTTTTTCCCTCATTCCGAATGAAGAATTGCTGTTGTTGTATAAATCTAAGGTAAAGTAAAAGAAACTTGTACACACAAAAACTAGAACCAAAGAGAACAACTCTTTATATAAAACAATTCTATAATTTTAATTCGACAACAACAGAACCGGCACATTGATATTGGCTGTTCTCGCCACCATCAGCCATGCAAGTGATCTTGGCATTCTACTTTTCTTTACCAAACAATATGCAGACGGCCTTGGCTATAGCCTTTTCCTTAGCAATGTCTTTTATGCTGCTGTTGCCACTTCCATTTGTTTCGCTGGTATTATCGGTGTCGTCAAGGTTCGAAAAAAAAGAAAGAAGCATAAGAGAAAAAAAGTGGCAGGCTTTTTTTTTTAACGTTAAGCGTGTTAATTAGAACGATATCCCTAAACTCCGACTTCTGTCTGCAGTGTATTGGGTTGATCTTGTCCTGCATCTCCTCTTCTCCCTGAGGACGATTTACCTCGTTTTGTCTCAACGTTTGGATATCTGCAAAGATATCCTCAAAGACCTACCTTCACAAGATTTGGAGCAATGCGAGAAAACAATGGTCGTCTCCTCATGGATCTTTAGCATCTTCATGGTGATCGCCTTATTGATCGAGGTAAGAAAACGTCTAGGATGACTTTTCTCTTTCCATGGTTTACTTATCCATGGTTTCCATTCTGCTCTAGCTGCATTTCGTTCTAGCCATCCGTGCTTACGTGAAACGCGTTGAGGCCCAACAGGATCTGGAAAACAATGGTTACCGCCAAATTTATGCAGTTCCTTATCCTTCCACCTATTCCGCAATCAACACTCCCGATGCAAAAGATGACGACAGGGAGGATGGTAATGGTCAAGCGATTTATGTAGCTGGCCAAGAGTCTTTTTCCAATAACAAGAAATAAAAACAAAGTGATGACATATTCTTGCATAAAATATGCTTTTTCGTTTTTTCAAAGGGGCTTAATCCCGACTTTTTTTTTATGATTTTAATAATCATTTTCATTTTTTTTTTGGTATAACAAACATAACAGCAAAGAAGAAAAAAAATGTACATGAGTGTTTTTTTTTTGTGAAGACTTGAAAGGAAAAAAGTTGGCCATGCAATTAATTAAAAAGTAGGTCAACTATTTTCTGGCTCCCCGTCGCCACCAGCTTTCAGTTTCAGTTAAGGGGGATTTCTTTTGGATATGATCGTGCTGTGGTGAGGAGGACGATGACGATGAGGAGGTACACGACCTTGCGCCAATAACGCGTTTCCACGAGTTGGCTAATTTAAGGGAGGAAGTACGTATCAGAAGACGGGATCGTGTTTCCTTTTTGTGTTGTTGACCGGTCCGTTCCGGTTCAATCATCCAGCTGCCGGGTCTTCCAAGCAAAGGCGTTGGTGGTGGTTGCAACTGTTCTTCTTCTTCTATGACCATTTGTTGTTGTCGCAAAGACAAAGAAGGCAAAGGCGATGGTGATGCTGTAGATGGCGGCGCTGGATTCAGTGGCGCCAAAGCAGGAGACGGGGATGGTATAGTCGGAACAGATGAAGGGGGTATATGTCGTTGTTTTTGTTGTTGTTGTTGTTGCTGTAATTTTTGTTCGTATTCCCGTAATTGATAGAGTAACCCAAGATTAGGACTAATGGCCGGTGCACTGGCCTTGACATAGTCGTACGCTTCCTGCATGGATAGACCCAAGGTCTTCATCACATAGGCTATTACCACGGTAGCCGACCGAGCGACTCCACATTGGCAATGAACCAGAACCGTCCGACCCGCTGCACGTGCACGGTCGATCGACGCCACGGCTTGATCTAATTCGGTCACAAGGTTATCTTGATTGTGTCGCCAATGCAACTTTTTATATCCGATGGACTGCGCATAAGATGAAGTACTGGTTGCTGTCACTGCTGCCGAACCAAGGAGAAGAGAGGAAGAGGAAGAGGAAGGAACAGGGCGGTCTTTAAGAGAACGCGTCACTGCGGAAGGTTGTTGCTGTTGTTGCTGCTGCTGCTGCTGTTGTTGTTGTTGGGAAGAAGGCGGGTCGGTAAGGGTATGTAGACTTGACGCAATGCTACTTGTGGTGGAGGCTTTAGAAAGAGTAGGTGAAGGCATGACATCTTCCAGCAGTAGAAAGTCGTCCAGCGACTGGAACAGGTGTGTATGAGGATTGATCACTTCAGCTGCTACATTCAAGAGGCACTGGATGGATAAACGCCGAAGCTGATTCAAATCCGCTGCGTTCTGCTCAGCCCCCAGATAGAGTAGAGGCATGATTTGAGCCGGTCCATCACGGTAAGGGTGATTTGTTGATTGAAGAGGGGCCGTGAGGGGAGGCGATGTGGCTGTACTTTCCACCAATCGACTGGTTGCTTCAGCTGATAAACACAGAGATAAGTTTTTGTTATTACGCCGGCGCTGAGCAAGTCCAGTTGAAGAAGATGGAAATCGTGGAGACGATAAAACAGGTGTACTATGTGTAGCAGTGATAGGTTGGGCCATTCCTTCTTTTTCTTTTCTTTTGGTATATATGGTTATAAAACAGAGAGAAAGAAAGAAAATAAAAGAGAAAGAAAAAAGCAAACTTGTTATGGCTTTTTTTTTTTTTTGCTTTATTATTTTCGGTGCAGCTGACATTGTTTTTTTCTTTAATGGAACGTTGAGTAAGGATCGGAAATCGGAAAGGGCAATCAACTGTTAATTACTTGACCAATGAAATAAGTGTTTTATAAATTGGCTAATCAGTTCATTGTTCCGCGTCGCTTGTTCCAGACCCCACGCCATGATAGAACGGAAGAAGAAAAAAAATAATTTGATTAAGCGCCTAATGTTGGAAACATTGCGGCGTCTGACAGATTGATGTCATTCATACGACCCTGACCTCTTCCACGGCCACCTCTTCCTCTTCGCACTTCTCCTCTTGGACGGTTACTACGATGTGGTGGTTGATTAATTTCAAGAAAAACCTTTTCTTTCTTGGTCTTGTTCTTGGATTTCATGCCTGTTTCCTATAGAAAATAAGAAGAATTGATTAAAAATAAAGTGAAGAAATAAAAACCCTATCTGAGTCGGACGATGAAACAAAAAGGGAAAAAAATAGTAATCACCTTGCCACCATATAGAGCATCGTCTTCATCGCGTTTAAACGGAACGGCATCCTTCCACTGGGAATCGTCCACTCCTTCATTGGCTTGACGCGGTTGAGGGCGTCGTAGATTTTCCGATGCTTGTTTTTGACTGGCTCTGTATTCATCCAAGGTCTTCACATTTTCCTCACGGTCGGTGCTCATACTGGGTTGAGGTTCATCTTCCGCCGCAGGATCGCGTGGCTCGAGCACGTCATTGATCCTTTTGTTTAAGGTAAGATGAAAGCCCTTGTCTATCATGGTCAATAACGACTTACGCTTCTTGTTCAGCGAGATTTGGATGGCCCCATCCTTGATTCATCTTTTTTTCACTGTCACTGAGATCGGTCGGAAGGGAACCAAAATTACTTAAGTAAATTCTTTTTCAAATTCTTTTCTCTCCTATGGATGCTTACATTACACCGGTGGCACTATGTCGATCGTATTGGCGTCTACGCCCCGTTGTTCCTGCGGGGAAGGCATTCTGGCGATTGAACTGGAAAACGCCTACTCCTCCTTCTGCTTTTTCTTGCCTTCGTCCTACTCCTCCCTCTTGTCTTCGATTTTCATTCCTTTCTACTTCGTTTATTCCATTCTTGTCCAACCCACGACGACGTGAAGGAGGAGACACTAATTGAAATGAATACGTATAAACGACACATACCCACTTTGGATAACACTTGTCTTCCTTTGTTTTACCTGCAGCAGAATTCTGTAGACGGCGCGATTGTT
This sequence comes from Apophysomyces trapeziformis B9324, assembly GCA_000696975.1. Classification (NCBI taxonomy): domain Eukaryota; kingdom Fungi; phylum Mucoromycota; class Mucoromycetes; order Mucorales; family Mucoraceae; genus Apophysomyces; species Apophysomyces trapeziformis. Next base: position 56,648 of record JNDP01001382.1, on the reverse strand, counting down.
GTTCTCGTCGACCTTTTGCCTCTTCCTTTTTCTCTACTGGTTTGATATTGCCAAGCTTATCTGTTTCACCTTCATCTCCTAAAAGTGCCCCAAATCGATTTGTACTAAAAGTGGTCATTTTGAATGAGAAAAGGAAACAAAAGAAAAAAGAGAATAAAAAAACAAGCGCGTGAGAAGAAACAAAAGATATCGCTGCGAAACCCAAAAAAGTTGCTTAATGTCAAACAAACTGCATGGCTTTATGCTCACTTGTCCCATCAAAAGCCAATGAGATAACAGCGGTAATTTAACTGATGACATTAGTGAAACAGTAAGGAAGATTTTTTCACTGTCAAAGCTATTGCCCTTGCTCATGACGTTTCCATGATGTGGGTTTCAGTTCAACAAATCAGAACCTAACCTTTTCGCTCACCGCATTGTTGCTCAAGGTTGCACTAAAGCATGAAACTCCGTAATTCATCCCGGGCCATGCGTACTTACTGGTGATCGAAGATCGTGCCCGAGTAAAATTCCGACCGGATACAGTCGCCACAGCAAGGTACAGCACACATTTCACTTCAATTGCATTTTAAGGATGCAGCTTCCTGACAGTAAAAACAACGGTGAATTACCTTTTTTACTTTGTTTTCGTTTTGGTATGCAACGGTCGCCGATATTTATTTTTTCTTTTGGTTTGGATAAGATTATTCACGTGCTGTAAAGTTCATGTCAAAAAGCTGTAACCCTTTCCGTTGCTTCAAACATCTGTACAAATAAGATTTTCCTGTATTGCTCTAGTTAGGTGTTACATATGTCAAGCATGCATGTTAGTGATGATACTTTCGTGGCCAAGCAATGTGCTTCATAACAAGGTTGTCATCTCGACATTAAAAAGCGGTCCAAGAGAAATGTATAAAAAAAAGCAAATAAGATCCCAGCACTCTGGGAACGCTCCGAATACTGTTTATTGCATAACAATTTGCGTTGACAGATAAATCAGATTTGCGTGGACTGGATAAGGGATTTGTGAGAATATTGCTTCCTTAGGATAATGGTCTTACTTACCCAGATGATATGCACGAGAAAAAAGTTTGCGTAATTAAAAAGACGAGTCGTCCGAAAAATGTGGTCTAAAAGTATTGAACTTACCGTTCGAGACATATATATCTGAATCACTGTTACGTAAGGAAACAGGAAGCCACATTCCTAGCGGTGAAGTTAAAAAATAAACTAATGCCGTTCACAAATTCTGCAGGGCGTCCAACCCCCCGCCACACCGCGTCAGCGATGTGATACATCGATTTGGCCGAATTGATATCTCTTTGCCACAGTATATAACAGTTTTTGCATACTGATACACCGTGTGAAATACCGTCGGCTGTATTGACCTTGCTCAAGTCTCTTCTCATGCATGCATGACCAATCTGGATATACCGCTCCATAAACCCGTACATAAAATAAGATACACTGACCTGCGAAGTATAGAATTTGTCTCTAATCATAGCGATCAACTTACCACATTGCTCTCTTTTCTTTTAAATGTCTTTCATAACTCGTTGACCATACGCTGCTCTTTCCCCTTTCATTGAAGCGTGCCCTTGCGCTCCGAACATTCCCGTTCCGAACACAATCAATGGTCGTTCGAAAAGGACATGGGTGCTACTTTTGCGTCTGTGGATGTGGTTTGTTCAAAGTGAATCCCAAATTTCATTCCCTTGGACTGAAGTAAGAAATTTTCGTTAATGCTTACGCTTGTGTATATATTTCACCACTCACCTGAACGCCACTGCAACTTCTCTTTTTTCTTTGCGCTTATACCTTCGCTTCCTTTCTTTTCTTCCGATTACGCCTCGTGTTTCTTCGCCCACTCTTAGAATAATTTTACCCTCCATTTACAAGTACGTTTGCAAGCTCTTCCGGAGCTCACTATGTACCTTGATAATTCCTGAACCGTAATTTTTTGCCATGCAAAGTGCATAAAACGTTGCTAATGGGAGATATGTCTGAAAAAAGCGAGTAGCAAATTCATAGTGGTGTTGGGATAATGCGGTTTTATGTGTAATCATATTTGTCGTTCTTTTCTCGTAATACAATGTGTATCTTTGTCTTTCTGCAATCTTTTTGTTCTCCTCTCTGACCCGGTCATCGCATAATATTTCTTGTTGGAGACCTGCCGTACTTGGTGTTACTTGAAGCCGCTTCCATCCACGGCAGTAAATACTTGGTTATGGCCAGGATAAACGGCCCATGGCTCGAAATATCGGTTCACCCCATCGAGACTGAAATCTTCCAAGTCAAATTCGGCATCTGATGTACCTCCCATCGCCCCTCTCGCAAAGAGTAAATCGACTGCAAACCCATCCGTAAGGATTCGACAAGCAAAGCGGCGATCAGCATTCTGTGTAAAATCGTCCAAACTACAAACATATAATAAAACGATAGCATTTGGCATAGTAGCGTTAATTCGATGGAATATATTTACCTGTTAAATCCGAAACGGGATAAGTCAAGCCCTTAAAAAGATTGTAGAATATTCGCTTGGTTGCTGCCTCGCCTTAAGGAGGCTAAACTGGCTATCAGTTCGTCGCTAATGGACACAAATCGCCATTGGGCACTTGGCTTCGGAAAAATGGAAAGGAGTCGAGGTAGCGATGAGTCCGTCATGGCCCTCTGATGCTCTTTTTCGTAGTAGGAAAAAGTGTACTTTAATACCGGCAAATAGGAACTAGGGAAGCCAGAAATAGTCTCTTGAAAGGCAGCTTTTGCTACGAGGGCTTGTAGGTCATCGCATAACCTATCGGTAAGAGCTACCAAAGGCAAAGTTGGCTCTATTCAATTCGGCCATTCGGAAGCACCGCGAGCAATATGTTCAAATACGTATTTGGAAGTTATATCCATAGCTTCATTTTTGCTAAATGTCTACAAAGAATTGATAAGCAAAACTCTATTTGTACAGAAATTGATGCGTACTGTGAACCATGAAGTAAGTCTGTACTGGACAAATGGACAGATCCTTGACTCGAAGTTTTCAACGATATTGTTGCTGTACAATATCGCAAGTAAAATGCAAGCCTCTGTTAACACGTCTGAAGCACTTGGTGTTGTTCTTGGAGGATTAGGAAAAACAGAACGTATGTTAGTGAACACCTGCCAGGATTTTTCGAGTTGAACAGGCATCTTATCTTTTTTTGTCGTCATTTATCGACCAAGTACTAGCTGCATGATCGAGTAAAAGAAGTTGATTGACAAATAACTGTGTCCTTGTCATTACCAGTCTCGAGTATGATGACAGCTCTTCGACCTTAATCCGAACCTGATCGTCATACTCCTCATGGACAACTGCATCAAATGTGATTTTACGAGTGTGTAAATTTCTGGATTTTTACCCAGAGTCGCTTCTAAGAGCTCGTTGGCGGACTGTTTGTGCGCGGTACAGATCTTTGCTCTCGTGTTTCTGTGTTCAGTTGAACCGCATCCCGGACAAGAATGGGGAGTAGATGGTGTCTTCTCAGCGTTTTCCTGCTTGCGCTGTCGGTCACATTCCTTGGCCATTTTTGAACTTTCTGCTTGAACATCGGATTGATGCTTCTTTTGACTCCAATTACTCATCGTTGGATAACGCATTAGACAGGTAGTTGCAAGGGTGGATCATTTTTTACCTTTCCTTTGCTTCAACGGACATTTGTAAGACGGTCGATCTCGATAGCCGCTTCGGCTACAATAGCCACATACAAGTTGACGAGCTAAGGTAAGCTTATGGTAAGATACCTATCTTCATACAGATGGGAACTTAACCTGTTTCTTCTTGCTTCTATTCCGATAATCTCTTCATCAGTTCAACGTCTACTACTTTCTTTTCTTTTTTTTTTTCTCGAGACATAGGTGCTTGCACTGAATGCAATGAAAGATAGCATAAAGAATGCCCATACAAGGGATTTTGTGCCAAACGAAAGATTATCCGTTGGGCTTAAAGAGAAGAAAGGAGAAAAGATGGATCACTTATGACGAACGAAGCAGACAACAATTTGATCGTAGTCACGTCAACTCCTTTCACAAGCGACAACATTTACGATGTAGGACAGCATAAACTGACAGTCGCACAAAAAAGAAGGCTTGCTTGTACAAATCGATTCATTCAATGCTTTGTTCTTCTAATGGCATGTGTCACTTTACCGAAGGCTAGGGCCACGAATGGTGAGCTCTCTAAAGATATGAAATCTCACAATTTATCCTGTCCTCTACGGCTTGCTCTCAATTTGGCACAGATTTCCATAGGCTTTCTATTTATTACTTTCAACGTGTTTTGGTACAGATTTTTGTTGATTTAACTGCATCATTTGTCTGTCACTTCCTTTGAAAATCTTTTTAAGACTGGGATTTCAACCGAGGTCTTAGTTGGTTTCTGAGCATTCACTGGATATAAATAATACCTCATACATGATGCCGGATTACAGGATCAGCAAACAATTAGCAGAGGGGTAACATCACTAGAGAGCTGATTATGAATCAGTTCATAATGATCCAGTCTTCACATTGTCATCATTGAATCTTTGACTTGCTTTACGAACAGCGACCAAACGTATGTATTCCGGCGTTGTAAACCGCCGAACTGTATTGACTTTTTTTTTTTTATTTGGAACACATTAATCTGGAAATAAAGCATAACTGGTCTAGAAATTCACGATGTTCACACTTTCTGTTTGCTGCTAACCAATGCTCTTAACTAGCCGTTTAATGTCTTGAAAGCTTCTACTGCACTGACTATCGCTGCAGCCTAAATTTTCTGACCGGACACGTTTTCCAAGTATTACAACGCTCTTCTTTATGTTCCTTTCTAGGAAGCACCATATCTTCTCCAAATGTATCAACTTGTTCAATATAAAGACAAGTCTTTAACTGAATGCAGACTTTGTTCTGTTACTGGCATACTTCATCTTCCTCTTCCGGTAAGACTATGCCACAATGAAAATTATAAGCGAGGGAACTCTTTCAATTCTTTTCAAGTATTGTAGACCCTTATCAATTAGATGTTCATTGAGCAGATAAGATGGGCATAACAACGCTACTAGATGTCTGAGGACGAATATTTCAAACGGCACGTCATGACATTTGATGCAATTCTCCCTTTAGATGTCATGAATATTTTTGAAAACGATGTCAAGCAGTTTTGAGTATTATACTGACTGTTTCTTACATTTCGCCTCTCTTTCGTATGAGGGCCAATTATACAACTCTCAAAACATATTGGTCGCTATTATTTTAGTTGACGTCTCAGTAAGATGTACTACCTAGTTGAAGAAATATATCTTTAATTAATGAACATTCATTAGCATTTTACTTACATACACAGGTTGAACGCTAACTATTGTGTACGTTCTATTAAAGCATTTTTCGCAAACAGAGAAGTAAAAGACGTGTACTAATAGACTTAGAGGATGGATCCCTTTGACGCTATAGAATGAAATATTTCGTGCAAAAAATCAGACAACTCAGAATCCACTGAGGAAAAGCGCAAGCATATTCTAATGGTTAGTCCTGAATGCTCCAAATACAATGAAGTTCCTTACTTAAATGTGGCTTTCTTCAGCGAATTACAAAGATATCCTACTTACGCAAAGGTGAGTAAAGGGTTGTTTATCTTCTTCCGTTTCTAGTAGAGTTATTACCATTTGCATGTACAGTTGAACTATTATTGCACTCATATAACGCCAAAGAAATTGGCAATCAAAACCGTGTCGCATACTGGTATATTCTCCTTCACAATAGGCATGATTCTATGCAGTACATAGTTTAGTCAATGTTTGCAAAGGAAATCTGCCAAGAGATCTCAACCTAACGTAATTCAAGTAGGTCAACCTAGAAATCAGGACTCTCGTTTATCTTCTTTCATGCGACATTATATCCTTTTGTAAGACATCGATTTCTCTTCGATGCGACGCGACGCGTAATTCCAGAAATAGTGCTAAAATAGCTTCGAACCGCTTAGTTACACCTAGTTTTAATTTTAATAATGTCACAGGCATTCATGCATAAACACTGTCTAACCATAAAATGACCTATTGCAGGATTGGTGGTCAAATTAGCAAAGGCGAAAAAGGCATATTTGTATGTCGGAATAGGACATGCCGCCAGTACTACATGTTTTCCGAGCAAAAGGCTGCCTTCGTAACTTTTATACTGCATTGTCCACATTGGTTTGTAGCCGTTTTCGCTATATATTTGAAATAGTAGAGATCATTTAGCAACCTACCGAAATGGGACATGCACCGCAATCGGTATTCAACCCTCTATTACACCTGGTTAAATGCAGCAAACGTTGTTAAAGCTCTCCTGAAAACAGAATGACTAGATAGAGCGATAATTCCTTCCAGGAATTTACGTGTTTGGCACACTCTATGACGGAATATCTTGTACATCGCACAGTTCCTGATTTTAGCTTGTCAAAAGCGCCACGACTGTATATATTCTTTATTGGTTTCTCTTTGTTTATCATAAAGAGCCTTAGAACAAGGGTCCAATATCTTCCTAAGCGATCATTTCAACCGCCAGAACGGCGTTGGATGCCACATACATCGACAAGACGGAACCAAGACAGCATAGGAAATTGCAGGAAAGCGAAATTCCATTGAGTGAATCCTCCAAATCTGGGCTATCAGCCTGTCGTGTACATGTACATTGGCTTTTTATTCTAGAAAGGGGAATGGCTAGTCTAATCGTTTGCAGTAGCGTGCGGGGTCAAAACGAATCAACCTGTCTTGTCTCATTTCATAACCGCTACTTTGTGTTTTCGGCAAGTAAAAGGCACGACTTTGTTTAGGCATCCTTTATTTCTTTTTCATCAGCTTATTCATTATGGAATGTCAGTAGAAAAAAATTAAAGTAATTCAGTTGATCTAAGAACAGAGAAACAAAGAAAGAGCTGCTATGGAAATACTAGTGCCGAACAGGATAATAGCAAGGCAAAAACTCCAATAATAAACGAATAGGGTCAATTTTTCGGAAATTTCTGACCTTAGCAAGGATTCGGTGGAACAATTGTTGTCTTCAGACGTTTCTATCACGGAAAATAGCTTCAGGTTCAGGAAACCAATGGTGATCTCGACCCGTCACTAAGACTCATCTGGATGACAAAAGGTTTAAAAGGGCGACACTACCACTAAAATCCTTCTGCTGACAAAAATGAGCTCACACGGTCACTTTTTGTTTCCTTTGTTCAGTAAGAATATTCTTTTCTAAATGCCTAGAAGCCATAGATAGAACCTGATGCGCTAGAATCCCTTTGAGAGGCATGCGTCAATTCAACCTAAGGTTTGAACGTATGGAAAAAAAAGAGGTACACTATAAGAGCACCAGATCAAAAAAAAAATAAAAAAATAAAAAACCGCCCTTTATCTGTTCCCCCTTTGGTTCGAAATTTAAACACCCGATTAAGGCGATCCATTCAAACTTGACTGCAAGGAACAAGACGAGCGAGAAATAGGCTAGTGCGAAGGAAGCATTAGCAAACATACCAGTCTACTGTTATAGAAACTTCTACTGAATAGCTGGCATGAGGGATGTCGAGATAAGTTGTCCGAGCTTTCTTTTACCTTTACGTTTTCTTTTCAATTTAACGTTGTGCTTTCTTACTTTCATCTCGTCCGTCTGCGCAGTTCACATTGTCAGACCTTTCACAAGAAAAATATAAAGTCGAATGTGTAACTTGGCATACTATTCTTAAGCCTGAAGCTGCTCTATAGCTTTTGGGCATCACTTGCTTTGGAAAATATCACCATCCTCGGCTAGTTTTGGCTTTTTCGGATTTTCTCACGGTAGGAAAATCAAAATAGCGGACCAGAAAAAAGAGATAGCGCTCTTAACTTTCACTAGTAGCTAGAAGCAAAAGAGAAAAAAAAAACAAACAAAACGGAAAGGATATTCGCTGACTCCACTGGGAGGTATAGGTTGCTCCCTGAGAAATAAGCGATAATGAACCTTTGCTGGAACGAAGAACAAACCTGCTTTATTTTTCCTTCTTATCTCTCTTCTTCAAGCACAAACAAGCAAAGCAAAAGACCATCATAAACAGAGTAAGAGAGGCGCAAGTAAATGGCACTCCATCTAAACCGTGTAACCCACTGTAATCCTTCTTTTTTTTTTTTTGCTCCGTTATTGCGCCTCAGCTAATCTAACCTCTTTCTTGGCATGTTTGATACCAATCTCTAGTCATAGAAGCGGGCTTTTTCTAAAAAGAAGGAAAATGATTAGCTAATCCAGCTAGTGATATAGGATGATGATTAGAAGCAAAATTATAGAAGAAAGAAATGCGAGATACCGAACCAGAACACTAACTTTAACTAAATTAGCATGAAAGAGGAAAACATATTCCTCCTTATTGTGTCGAACTATTTTATCTCAATGTCGATACCCTCCTGTCATTTAGCGAAGATGAAGCAAACAAGTCGGTTATTTTCTTCTATATGTTGTTCTTTTTTAATGTTTGCCAATGGGAAAACGAGATGTCGATCGTAACTTTCTAGCTGGAGTCTTTTTACCGCGCCCCACTGCGCCATGCTCATAATTAAGGTATAGATCAGCAAATATCTTTCTTATTTTGTTTTAGAAGCAAAGGAAAGAAAAGAGAGAGAAATATACACTATGGAAACAAAGGCCTTGTTAAATACTTATCTCGCTTACAGGTCTCTTACAGGTCTCTGTTATGTTCTCGGCAAAAGAAGAAGTAAACAAGCTTTTTTAGAAAAGAAAGAAGCATCACAAGCTTTATTTTTTTTTCCTTTTTTTTGTTTTCTTTACATTCTTAGTGCACATGAACAATCACTTCGAAATGGGAAAACATAACAACCGTGTTGTCCCTGGTAAAACAAACGAAAGCAACATGGGACAGATTGAATTCGATCGATAGAAAGGGAATCTCTCTCTCTCTCTCTGTGTGTGTGTATGTGTATAGTGTCTGTATGCGCACGTGCTGTGTTGTGCTCCTTCGGATACCATATCGCCCATTTTCCACTACGCCTTATCTCTATATTGGTACTAGTTCCAGGTGCAATGAAATCGACTACGCAAAAAAAAAACTCAAAAAAAATAAGAACAAGTAGGAAACATGCTCTTTCCCAATCGAACCCTTGCCCGATCCGCCCTTGGACCTCAGAACCTCAGCATGTGACATTCCTAGCACAAGTTTCTTTTTTCTTTTGCCTTTTAACAGCGGAGAACGAACCCTTATCTCCTCGAAGCCGAGACGGAGGACAACCGGAAATAAAGAAGGAAGAAGCAAAAGAGAAACTAGGGTCAAGAGCAACCCTGTCATGAATTGACCCTGCACGGGAATAGTAATGTGGGTTCAATAGAAGTGATAATCATTAAATGGGGAAGCGAGATTAGTTATAGGATAAAGGAAAGCCCTAGAACATGCTAATCAACGTCATAACTCTTGCTTCAATCAAATGAGCCATTTTTTTTTCCTTTTCATAACCTAATCATAACAAAAAATCATGCTAAAATAAGTTGAACCCATAGTTTATTAACTCCGTGCACGCGGCTCTCATATCTTAGAAAATGCCGGTTGGCTAACGGAAAAAAAAAAATATGATTCATTTTTTTTTTTTTTTTTGCAAAAAGGCGAGAACAAGGAGATAAGCAAGTCAGAGAGAAGGGTGTATTAGCATGTATGGTAGGACCGCCGAGGAACTAAAATAGAGAGAGAATGGGGATTGGTTAGTAAAGGTATTGAAGCACGGTTAGAGTTACCAATGTGATGATCCTGGGTGATTTCCTTCTTGTTTTTGATACATTTGTGAGATCTGATCTAATCTTGACATCTCTACGTAATTCGCCTGCTTTTTTTTTCTTTTTCTTTTTTCATCAACGCTAAAAAGGAACCCCGGATTGAGGTAAAACAAGGTTAACAAAACGTAGGTTGTGTTCCTCTATCAAAAGTAGTTTTTTTTATTCAGGTGGAAGAGCCAAATTGGCCCTATCGATTCCTTTTGTTCCAGCTCATTCTAAATATATATTCCATGAACTAACAAAAGTACAAGTCAATCTCCTTTCTTTTTGCAATAAAGATATTAAGCCGAACCCGGCAAGTGGGGTTTTTCCATTCCTCTCTCGTTTGTTTTCTCTCTATTAGGCTAAGCGGGGAAGAATGGGCCGGTCTTTTTTCCTTTCTTTTTTTTTTTTACAAGCTTTTCATCTTAAATCGCGATTTTTGCAAAACCCGTCTGAGATTCAGATCTTTTTACCAATCAGGCACAAACTACCAGATAAAGCATCACATCATTTTCCTTGTACAATTGCGCCCATGAAAACGAAAAAATGGCTTTTCCTTTTTTTTTTTTTTTTTTTGAAGGGTAGAAAATAAGTAACATAGGAATGTCATCCTGTAGGCGATGTATCCATAACAACGTCCAGTGAAGGAGGGGAAGCACTGCCTTCCGAAACTTTGCCTGCAAGCTTTTCGGCAGCGGCTTTCTTTCTGGTAAGTTTTGCATAATCTAGATTAGAAAAAGAAAAAAGTAAAAATATATCAGTCAATCTAAGGGTAAAAATCAAGGTTTCAAAAAGAACCCAAAAACTACGTACGTAGACCGCAGGCATTACACAACGTACGTGCTCCATCGGGCCCACGACGCCATTCAGGTGTTTCTGAGATATTGCATGAATGACAACGTCCTTGAAATGTAGTACGTTTCTATATTAAAGGAACAAATGAATAATGAATCATTCTGGGTGCTAAGTTGGCACGAGTCATGCTCTTCTTTTTTCTTACCCCGCGTTTGCGTTGTCTTGTTCCGTTGAAGGACATGGTTCCCGTGCGCCAGTTCTCACCGGATACTTCGGTCTATCAAGTCAAGCAGGAAAAAAGAAAATTCAGCATGCAATTCTCATAGGCAAAATTTTGTTGTTTTTACCCTTCGATTGGTATCATATCGTTCATTTTCTGCACCATGTAATCGAACAAAGTCTGCAGTCATTTGATGTTTTCTTAATCGTAATAATGCGTTGAGAACTTCATTCGCTTGTCGGATCATATGGTCCAGCCATGGTCGTGTGGCTGTCGGATCATGAAATGCGTTGTGCTGGCCATAATCAATAATATAACCTTTACGATGAGTCATATTTTCACATAAACTGCTACAATGTCGAATGATCTACATCATAGGAGAACAGGAACAAAGAAAGACAAGCACGAGGTGAGTAAGAGAGTATTTGTGTTTTATAGAGTCATTTGTCTTTTCATTGTACCTCTTCAATGTCGTTTTCAATCGGATTGGATGTGGCGGTTGTCATGGATTGCGTATTTGGTCTCATTTCATGGTGATGGTTGGTTGGTGATCTTTGTCCCGCGGAAGATGAAGGTGACGGAGGTGGGAACTGCTGCGCAGTCGATGGTGATGGTGAAGGGTGGAAATGCGGATTTGAATTGGCGGAGCTCTGCCGACGTTCCAATTGATTGTGTTGTATATCGGATGAGAGGGACTTCCATTGATCGGGTTGCAAAGTTGGCAATGGCGGCGTTCTGAGAGGAGGACTATGGGCGGAGATAGAAGAAAACGAGGAGGAAGTGGTGGATGATGGCGTGGATGTCGTAGGAAATGGCTGTTGTTGCTGCCATGATCTGCTGGGTAGAAAATCATCCATCGCCGAAATAGGAGGAAGTACAAGGCGATCCGACATAGGGTTGCTAAGTGAGAAAATAAAAAAAAAAAAAAGAAAGAGGGAAATTCAGTTACTAAGTTAAGTTGCACCAGCACCGCAAATTTTTAAAGCCGCTCTTTGACAAAGAACCAATGTCAATGCACTCCAGGGGGACGGATGAACGCTATGTTCTGTCGGCGAACAAAGACATCGTTGTTTCCCCCGACGCATCGGTCGCTCGAAAACATAACAAAAGAAACTTTTTGATCCTTTACCTTGGTGAGGTAGACAATGGCATCATAGGACAAGGAAGATGTATCAGCTTGGCAAGAAAAAGAGGAGAAAAGGGGAAAATAAAAAGAAACAGGTGTAATGTGGAAATGGAATGACGAACGAAATGTCAAAATAGAAGAAAAAAAACACACTATTAAGAAACAACGTGAAATGTCGGTTAAGATTAGAAGACAATGGCAAAGGTTGAAATGAGTTAAAGGTGAGTTGAGAAACAAGGAGCACAACTTTACAAGGAACAAAAATGGGAAGCAAAAAGAATAACCGAATAAAAAAAAAGAATATATGTATATAGGGTCTTATATATATATTGAAGAAAGAGAAAGAGTCGCGCGTACAAGTTGGAGATAACGAGAGAGAGATAGACACAAAAGTCAAACAGAGATAAAGAAGTATGTATATATATGCGTGTGTGTGTGTGTGTGTGTCTGTGTAGGTGTGAAAGAGGGGGAGAAAGAGAAAAAGAGAAAGATGTGAAACACCTAATTTTTTTGTTCGGCTTGAGATTCTTATCTGGCGGGGTAAATGGGAGAGGGTTCTTTTTTACCTTGGTTACGAGCTGTGGGTTTTTCTTTTGATTGATGTACCACAACAGTATCATCTAAAAGGGCTCACCTTGGAAATAAAGGACATCACATGCCGCAGTTTTCCCTCTGTGTCTTGGTGCAACGCCACATCATCTATCTATTTGTCACTCATCAACCATTCGTCTCTCTCTCTTTTTTTTTTCGGGTTGCTTAGCCAATGTCGTATAGACAACTTATTCCCAAACCTGTCACAGCGGATTTTTTTTTATCAATCTCGGACCCCACGTGGAGTAAAGTTTGAAGGCCACAAAAAGAAACTAAGTACCTGCGAAAATCAAATGAAATACGGAAAGTCATCTACTCGACTCTTTTCTTAGCTAAAAACTTAGGTCAAGCCAATGACTAATTAATGCTTTGGAAGAGATAATAAGTGTATTTACATTGTTTTAAGCCAAGCTAAAGAAAAATGACTCGATCATGTAAATAACGATGCATGTTTGAACCCAATCTCTTGTAACCAGTCTTATGTCATACAAGATCACTTACACATTGAAATAGACACAACAGTCTAAAATAAATACACAACAATATTTTGTTTTTCTCAGGATAGCATTGATAACAAAAAAAAAAAAGAGGATCCTTTAGCCCGGGTCTTCTTTGTTTCCACGGTTACTCTTTGAATTAAACAAAGAAAAACAACAACATATATAAATGATAATATAAGATAAAGCAAAATGATATCAATTTGATTTTCTTTCATGTTTGGCAATGCACTAGGATGAATGAATGAATAATAATAAAAAAATAAGGAGTTGAGGCATTTCATTGTCAATTCTTTGTTGGAAGAAAAAAAACAGGTTAACAAGATTGGAGAAAAACGGGATATTATGTCACTATGACCGGCTGTGCCACACTTAGTTACAAATAAACTTTTTGTTCCTCTTAGGCTTTTTTTTTTTCTCTTTTTGTGTGTCAATGGGAGGGAAGGAGAGAGTAGGGCACCGGACGAAGTATTTGTTGTGGGCTGGAACTTTAAGCTTTCTGATAACCCCATTTGGCTTTCCTTTCTGCTTTTGCCTTTTTTTCTCTTTTAAGGTGGAGCGGCGACTTAAAATTATCGTCAGGGCCAGTGGCCCTGTTTTGTATTTATTTATTTTTATTTTTTTACGTCTTGAATAAAAGGTGATATAAGCATGTTATATTTCCCCACCATTTACCCAGGTATATCTTTGGAAGGTTCAAAGATAAGGGAGATCGGACATCAACTATTGGTCCATCTCAAATTGACTAGTGGCTATTTATTTCAAGCTTACTCTATGATAATGCAGCACTTGGTCACCATGTGATTACGCCATCCCGAAGCGCTCTTTATTTTTTTCAATCCCCCCACCCAGGTTATAGGAGAAAAGAAAGAAAGAAAAAAAGAAACTCGGTCGCTCACTTTAATTTTTTGGCCCTATCATCGGCGTCTGGCTTATCATGGCCTGATTGGGTTCGAATTAGCCAATCGAAAGTACTCATTCTTGCTATCAACTGTTTATCTTTTCCGTGGGATAGTTTTCTACACTTCATGTGACCTCCCAAATCTCGATTAGAAAGAAAACTGAGATCAACTTCCTCTGATTCACTGAAACCAAAACGAAACCCAGGAACAGTCAGACAGTATAAGCATTCCTTAATTGGGCAGTCGGCTGAGGAAGTAGAGAAAAATGACAGATTGTGCTTTTCTCAGGGCATGAAATCCAGGCGATCTGTTTGAATCTAAAATACTGTTGTCTTTTTTTATTTATTTTTCCTTCTTACTCTGTCTTTGCAAATATAACAATATGCATTTTCGTACAAGCACATAGGTTACATCTGGTTACCCCACTTCCCGCTATATTCTTGGACTACAAACCTTTTTATCGTAAATAACAAAAGCCAATTTCTTTTCTTTTCCCTAAGACAACCTCATGATAAAGTCATATGTCTCTCAGTTTTTTTTTCTCCCACAGAAAAAATAATGGATGGAAGGAGATGTTATGGCCTTAAAAAGCACTTGGGCATCACGGAAAGCAATGTTTAAATCAACAGCTTTGGAGACTATCAATGCGGTGTAACTCTGAATCGAAGATCTGGATTGCATTATGGTTAGCTGCATGGCGACTCTATACACTCATTTAGGGTGGGAAAGTCATGACACAAGCGCCACTGGCCGCGTGTGTTTTAACCTAGTTTCATACGGAAGATAGGAACATAAAATTCGTCTGTTTGGTAACAGCCGATACCAAGATAATTGCCTCTGCTTTTTTGCTTTGATCTTTTTGTTGCTTGGACCCCATAAAGGAAAAAAAAAAGGTTGTCAGGGGAACATAAATCGCCCATTTTGCACATACTGCAATTGAATATATAGGATTAACTAGTTAAGCTTAGAAAAAAAAAGAGAGGACATAATGCAAGGTTTTGAAAAATGGATTCTATCTCTCTGATTTTGTTGAAAGTGTCTCCTGTGTTTGATGTTAGTGAGACTCACATGAATTCCTAATTTTTTTTGAAGACAAACTCATGAGATGCTTAATATGAGACAAATCGTTCCGAAAACACTTGCCCCATGTGCAACATAATATGTATGAGATGATAGCTGCATATCATAGGAGAAAACAAATTGATTTTTTGGGATTGCAGAATCGGTGAAAATGCAAAATGCCCGATGGCGTTTTGACATAAAAAGATTTTCTAACTCCTGATACAACAGGAATTTCTTCCATTCGATAACTCACTTAAAACTTTGGTACAACTGTATTTTTTTTTGGTTTCTCCTCGAATTGTTACTGTTATCCAAGCTTTAAAGTCGTAAGATATAGCTTAATTTGCGGAAATCATAACCATTGCCTTTCATAACTGCATTTGTACCACATTGTTTTCATTGCCGCATACCAACAAAGCGGCAGAGTCCATCTTTTTCTTGTCATCATTGTCATGTCACAACTCCTGTTTCAGCAGCTTACTGTCTTTTTGAGAAATAAATGAATCCCCTTGCTTTTATGACAGTGACGTATGTTACCCACTAATGTTTCTGACAATGAAAATCGGATGCGGGTTGACAGTTCAAAGATGCATATCCACTTTCTAACAGGATGGGTAAAATATACCATAGTAAGAAACAAACAAAGAAAAAAATTTGTCAGAGGGACAGTTCTCCTGCACAAGAAAAACAAATGCTTACCGTAGTTGACGAGTTCATGTCAAAAAAAAAGATGCAACCATGGATATCGAAACGTGTGACTCCTAGACATTTGTCTCCTAGGTGACAATTTTGGAACACATTCATGTGTTTCTTTTAATCCGTCGTGCATTTTTTTTCCCTTTATGCACGCTAGTTCGATAGACTTATTGATTGGTTGCGCGGTATAGTTGGACGCATCTGAATTGAAAGAAAATCTTCTTTTGCGGATCTGAGAAAGAAGCGCCAATCGCAGTACGTGTTCGTTGGTTTGCAACTTGAATTTAAAAAAAAACTTGGTCATTAAACGGACTCGAAAAAAAAAATAGAAAAGGTTCTATCCATAAGTCTAGTGTCCTTTTCTTTTCCGATCCTGTAAAAGTAGTTACTTAATAGGAAAAAAATTGGGAAGCCACCATTGGAATAGTGAAGTTGGAAAGTTCATAACCCACAGAACGACCGACTGCGTTTCCTTTTACTGTCTAGGCTCATGCGCCCTCAGCTTTTCCGATCAGACTGTCTAGACAATTCGCAACGTAAAAAGAAACGTATTAAAAAAAGAATATGAGTTGACTTTGTAGGAAGAAAAAGAAAAACAAACACAGACCGAGCCTCATCACCTTTGTGTAGGAGATTGAATACGCGCTACGTTTGGCGATTTGGTAAGTCCCCAGACCAAAAGAAAAAAAATACGCGACAAGCGTAACGTGTCGACGAAGTGCCTCAGTATCGTTCTACAGACGGTCAAATCGGTGTCTGCCCGATTGTCTACGTAACACAACGTCGAGGTCGGATCGAAAAAATAAGTTCACGATGTCCATGTGCCTAGCAACGAATTGCAGTTAGAAGACAAGAAAACATGCGGGGAGTACGAAACCAAACGTAAGTTTACCATATGGGTTACGTTTTCTTTTCGCTAAAAAAAACAAGACGTTTTGATGGGCATCAAATCTTAACTGAATATAAGACCAGTGTTACGTAAAACAAGTGACAATGAGGTCATCTAAGCCGATACTTAGGAAAGGGAAAACTTCTTCTAAATACCCGTCCTACCATCCAAGTTAGCGTAAACGTGGATTGCAATATGAGAAAAAAGAGGAACAATTAAGTGATTAAAAAAGCTTCCACTGTGTCTCATTCTCTTTCTTCTTCAATTGATTGATGATATTGCAAAGAAAAAGTTCGACAAAAAATTGACCAACAAAGCTCGTGTCCATGCATGTGAAGGACTTTCTTAAAAAAGTCAGACTTGTAAACGTATGTTTGGCCACAAAAGAAAGTTTAAGTTCTAGATGGGAAATCAGCGCAGAGACCTTTTTTTTTATGCTTAACTGATCCATAACTTTAGCGGAGACGCTGAGAAAAGTACGCTAATGAGTTAATGTCGGTTATGTACACCCACTTGCTGGTTGGTGCTCTTTTGAAAGAAGAACCTATTTAATTCAGGGGCGGACCTTTACAAGACGGAACCCGATATTGGACGGAAGAGAGTTAACGAAAAAAAAAGACCACAAGATGTTCAGTTAGTCAGCAAGGCTTAGTTCTTAGCTTATCATGCTTTTAACTTATTTTGACGATGTGGATTTCGGAATTACCAAACATAGTGTAGCGAGGGATTCGCAAGGCTGTCAAATTTTCAAGGCAACAACATTTTCAGCTGGAGCGGATTTTGGATTAGAAAAAGTGTTACTTGTGCATTTGGTGCGCACAAACTTTTAGGGCGCTAAGGGTTGGATGTTTAAGGTTATTGGAATTTTGAATGTCAAAATCCAAAGCTCAGAGGAGGGGGCTCAAAAGGGTTCAACTTTGTATGAAAACAAAGAGAATAAAATAAACAAGGATCATGCTACTGAAAGTTTGTTTATTTCTGCTAAGGCCCTCTTTCTTTGCTAAACTGACGTGGGCCATGAAAAAACGTCGATAGTCTTTTTTTTCGTGTGCTTTGTGTGTGTATATGTGTGCTTATTCGCTTTCATTTTGGTGACGTTTCCATAGCAATATTTTTTTCGGTTGTTTTTGGTAAGTATATAAATAGCAGCAAGATAAATAGAATGCATGGTGCACTGACCTACTCCTTTAGACACAGTGGATGCCAGCAAAGGGTGGTCAATGCTCCGGACAGGGTCACCCACACATAAAATGATGCGTAGGTAATTGGTTGGAACTTTTTTTCCCTTCTTATCATGAAACAGATCTTCAACAAATATTGATAAATAGTGCTAAATTATTTAGAAGCACATCAATTTTGGTGCTATGCATGACAGATGCAGTAAAAGAAAAAGGTTTGACATTACCAGTATGAAATAAAGCGGAGGAGTTCCGATTAACAACCATGAGGGTTGGCGTCGGATTTGCAAATACACACATACAAAAAAAAAAAGAAGTCATGGGAACCAAAGTATACCTCATCATAGCGATGGAAATACGGTATATATATACCAGGTCTTTGAAGTCTATCCTGTCTTACTTCTCTCTTTCTTTTTTTCTCTTGATTGCCCTTTCTTAACTTTCCAACTTTTGCCCTCCCCTCCCCTTCTTTCTTTCTCTCTGTCTCAAACCTACTTTTCTTTGCGTTCTTTATTTTTTTTTCTCGTTATTACCAAAGCTCTTATTCCTCTTTTCTTTCTTACAACAACAATAAAGGTAATATGACGTCCCTTTTATTACCGTCTACATCGGCTCTTGAACTCCCCCCGATCGACAATATTTCATTGGAATTAAAACCATTACTCTTCCAAACCAAGTCAACGGAATATCTACCGTCAATTCAAAGCGTCATTCATCCATCGGTGTACCCAACGCCTTCTCCCGAACCAGAACGAAAAGGATCCATTGCGTCGCTACTCAATTCCGGATACGAGTTACGACAACTGGATGAAAAATACCGATGTGGCTATCAAGCCTATTTATCAGACGCGTCAACTACAACAACACCAACAACAGAAACAGCAACAACGTCACCGCCTTCCTCTACATCCTCCTTGTCACCACCAACATCACCTTTATTGCTGAAACGTGGACGACCCCCACGATCTTCGATTAAGAAACGGCGACCGTGCCAGATCGTCGATCCGCCGCGAACCAAGGGGTTGCGCCATTTCAGTAAACAGGTCTGCGACAAGGTCGCCGAACGAGGTGTGACAACCTATAATGAAGTAAAAGAACAAAGGATTGCCATGATGTGTACACTTTTCCTTCTAACCTAAATCCCACCATTTCTTTTACCTTTTTCCCCTCATCTCTCTTTCTCTTCGAAAACCTATTGCTAGGTGGCTGACCAATTAGCAAAAGAAGGTGCCAAGAACGTAGATCAGAAAAACATTCGTCGTCGCGTATATGATGCTCTTAACGTACTTATGGCCATGAATATTATCTCTAAGGAGAAGAAACGGATTCAATGGCTAGGTGTTCCTAAATACCTTACAGAAGATCAACCTTCGGCGGACCTTCAACGACAGATACAAGAAGAAGAGGTAAAAAAAAAAAACTTAATGCAAAAGGCAAAAAAAATTTATTCCCCCCTTACCCTTAAACTTCTTCCATCCCAAAAAAGCCTCCCCTTTTTGCTTGTGGGCTTCTTTTTTCGGGATGTAGAAAGAAGAACAAGGTTCTAAAAAAGCTTTTTTTTCTTTTTGGATAGTATCGACGTGCAGCATTGACAGCGTCTATCGAAAAAAATCGACAAATGATGCGTGAACAACTAGCAGAGGTAATATAAAGCTTCTCGCTTTGATCTTGCTTTGTTTTTTTAAAGTAAAAACTGGAACTAAAGCATTCAATATTTTACCTTTTTGCTATCAAATAAGCACCTACAAATGTGCAAGTTGATTTGGCGGAACCAACATGCCCCTGATAATGAAACTAAAAAAATCGCACTTCCTTTTTTCGTGATTGCTTGTCCCACCAACAAACCAATCTATTACAAGCAGGAAGGGTAAGTTTAAAGAAAAAGGAAATTTGAAACAAAAGCAACTGTTTGGGTTGCTAAAAGTCTATTTTTTTTTTTTGATTTCTGTTTTCTATTAGACGCGATGAGGTCGTTTCATTTGAAGCCAATGATGAGTCAACTATACTCTATAACCACGCTGATGTTTTGCGTCAATTACCGTTCGATCGGATATCGGAACAATATATAGCATCCTGCGTTACTGATTCAGCATGGCTACCTTATCTCTAAGCAAAAAAAATATCGAAGAAGAAGCCTTTATTTAACAGATGTTCACACACATTACACAACAACAACAACAAACCCATGTACCTATCTCTGTATCGCTCACTCACTCACTCACTCACTTTTTCCCTTATCTATCTCTATCTCTTTCCTGTCCCTGTCTGCCCTCTTCCTCAACGCATCTCACCCTCATATTTTTTATTTCAATACTTTTCTTTGTCCATAATCACACACAAAAGCCCATTACCATCATTATTTATTTTTAGTTTATTCTTTTCTCATGTTACGAATAGCCATACCCTTTCTAGCTTTTTTTTCCCTCTACTCTCCTTTGTGGATTGGTTTTAATTTATGCAACAAAAGTTTATGTTATAAACAGAACTAAAGCGTGTGATTATTTTTCCCATGTCAAACGTTTTGTCTTAACGAGAGAAAAAAAATATTTAGTCGGTCTTTCCGTCCCATTCTCGTTCAGCTCTTTTTCTAGTCATGGTAGCAGTAGCACTAGCACTAGCAGTAGCAGTAGTAATAAGCGAGGGTGTTGACATGGTATCCTGAGTAGTACTAGCGCGAAAAACATTTTGGTCTGGGACCATTTCGATTCCTAATAATGGGTTAGAGAATAATAAGCCGCTTGCAGTAGCTGGGTCGACATAGAAGGCATCCAAACCAAGTGGTTCGGCAGAAAATTCTGTTTGATGTGAATATCGTTGTTGTGTCGCTTGCTGTTGTTGTTGTTGTTGTTGTTGATGCTGTTCTGCGCCATAGGAAGTTGCGTCCATGAGAAAATAAGGATGAGAATAGGCTATGTTGGTCACGGGTGGACAGGGCGGATCAAATGATGCTGTTTGAGGAGATGCACCTGGCTGCGGCTGGACGGAAGAGGAGGGAAGGGAGGAGGGCTGGAACGCGATGGTTGTTGTTGTTGTTTTTGTTGTTGTTGTTTCTAGTAACGCAGATCCCAAACTGCCAAACGTTCCGGGCTGTTCCAATGATCCGATCCGGCCATCATTTGCAACAGGAAACGACATGGGATGGAAGACTGAGGGGTTATGTAGATGGCTATTTGCGTTCAACAACTCGTCTCCGTGATGAAACCCGCCCATGTCGATCGGTGTCGACAAAATGTCTCTTGGTTCGTTTCTTCTGTTGTCAGCGCCCATGGGGAGCGGTATTACTGTTGTCGTTGCTGCCATGGATTCGTCGGTCGGCATCGGCCGTTCTTCCGGCTGCGGGTGATGCGTTACCGATGTCGCCATGGGGAACCGGCCCTGTGACACCACCTGCGTTTTTGAATTTGTCCGTGGGCTAGAAGGATAGGGTCTGGAAGATGCGAATGACTGCTGCATTCTCGTATCTGTATAACCTAACCATACATCTTCTGACTCAGAAGATAAACTAGAGCTTGTCTGACCTATATTCAGCTGTCGGTTAGCAAACGGAGACAACAGATCAACATCCGTAGAATTGGAAGCCACCGAGTTCGGCTGCATCGTTTCCGGACGATATTGATCGTGGAAAGGCGAAGCACTGTTCGCCTCCGCTGATAGACTATCCCTTATGTTTTCAATAATCTCGTTGACTTTATCCATGTACAACAATGGTGACTTCCGGAGAACATGCATTGTGGTGATTAGGTTGCGTTGTGCAAGCAACGCCACTTCTTTTTCGGTCGATACCGCATTCAGCTCATGTATAGTCACACTGGCAATGACTCCATCGAGGACATAAGAAAACTGGCACCAGTTCAAATACCTCGCATAGATATCAAGCATCTTGGTAATGAAGTTGGCAGCTTTTGTGCAAATATTAAGCGAAAGAAGCGTGACGGGACTATCAGCTTTGTCTTGAATTGGCAAAAAGCACTTGTGTAGCATGATCCATGTTGTCTGGTACTGAATATTCAGAATAATGCACGCTTCGTCACGGAAAGATCCTGTAGGTTGGAATTCATCGTTCATGTCAAACCTGAACTCCGGCTGCAGATTATTTAACCAGCTTGTCAAGGAGTTTTCTAGTCGAGAGATAGCTGATAAGAGCGACTGACCGGATTGTTCGGACGGCAGATGCTTGCTAATATCCTTGCGAATTCTCATCAACTCGATAGAACGAACGCCGAAAGAAATACGGTAGCCAGTTTCTTCGTCTTCGGAATCAAGCTTGGTGGGGAAGTCCAGGTCGCAATCTTTATCGTCCACCATGGTTGGTCTATTTGATTCAAGCGCAGCACACAAATCGAGCCAGTAGGCAGACCACCATAGACGTTTGTTCGTTTCTTGTTGTACGATATCCGAAGGCATTTCTGCCTTTTTGTGGAACTTTAAATCTTGCGCCATACGAATAGCGAGCCCAATATACATATAGGCTAAACTTGAACGTTCACTGCTAAGTTGATACATATATAGATTTAGTAAAGCATGAATGGTAGTGGCGCTACTGATGTCGAAACATTTTTTAAGTAGTTGACGCGCAGTCTTGAAGTAGCTTTCACCCATTGCGGCAGGATACTGAGCGGGACCTACGCCATGATAAATGCATCCGTGCTTGGAAACCCAGGCGTGCATAGCGTTGGCTAATAGTGGTTCTGCATTAATGGCCATCTCTCTGTCCACCATTTGGTAAGGCAAGAAGCATCGATGATAGCAGCCTTGCATCAGGTCATTCAGGGTCGATTGTGGTAATGTCTCATCTGCTAGCAGCGCTTGTTCTCGCATTATCCGTCTTGCTTCATGGTCATCGACTTCCCACAAACGCTGCTGTTGTCAATAATCTCGTTGACTTTATCCATGTACAACAATGGTGACTTCCGGAGAACATGCATTGTGGTGATTAGGTTGCGTTGTGCAAGCAACGCCACTTCTTTTTCGGTCGATACCGCATTCAGCTCATGTATAGTCACACTGGCAATGACTCCATCGAGGACATAAGAAAACTGGCACCAGTTCAAATACCTCGCATAGATATCAAGCATCTTGGTAATGAAGTTGGCAGCTTTTGTGCAAATATTAAGCGAAAGAAGCGTGACGGGACTATCAGCTTTGTCTTGAATTGGCAAAAAGCACTTGTGTAGCATGATCCATGTTGTCTGGTACTGAATATTCAGAATAATGCACGCTTCGTCACGGAAAGATCCTGTAGGTTGGAATTCATCGTTCATGTCAAACCTGAACTCCGGCTGCAGATTATTTAACCAGCTTGTCAAGGAGTTTTCTAGTCGAGAGATAGCTGATAAGAGCGACTGACCGGATTGTTCGGACGGCAGATGCTTGCTAATATCCTTGCGAATTCTCATCAACTCGATAGAACGAACGCCGAAAGAAATACGGTAGCCAGTTTCTTCGTCTTCGGAATCAAGCTTGGTGGGGAAGTCCAGGTCGCAATCTTTATCGTCCACCATGGTTGGTCTATTTGATTCAAGCGCAGCACACAAATCGAGCCAGTAGGCAGACCACCATAGACGTTTGTTCGTTTCTTGTTGTACGATATCCGAAGGCATTTCTGCCTTTTTGTGGAACTTTAAATCTTGCGCCATACGAATAGCGAGCCCAATATACATATAGGCTAAACTTGAACGTTCACTGCTAAGTTGATACATATATAGATTTAGTAAAGCATGAATGGTAGTGGCGCTACTGATGTCGAAACATTTTTTAAGTAGTTGACGCGCAGTCTTGAAGTAGCTTTCACCCATTGCGGCAGGATACTGAGCGGGACCTACGCCATGATAAATGCATCCGTGCTTGGAAACCCAGGCGTGCATAGCGTTGGCTAATAGTGGTTCTGCATTAATGGCCATCTCTCTGTCCACCATTTGGTAAGGCAAGAAGCATCGATGATAGCAGCCTTGCATCAGGTCATTCAGGGTCGATTGTGGTAATGTCTCATCTGCTAGCAGCGCTTGTTCTCGCATTATCCGTCTTGCTTCATGGTCATCGACTTCCCACAAACGCTGCTGTTGTTGCTGGTTTTGTTCTTGTTGCCAGGTGGTACCTGCTAATGGCAGCGATCGGTTGGGTCTTGAAGATGGGCTCCATGTCCTCGCTCGACGTCGGTTGCTTCCTCCTCGAAGCGAGTCCGTGCTAAATGCACTAATTCCCAGATCATTATTGATATTTAACTGCGAAACACCATTTAATAGAATGCGGTAGAGTTCGTTCACATTAGCGATATTTGTATCAATGCAAAGTCCGGACGGAGCTAACGACAATTTCCAGGTAATTGGTTGTTGACTCTGTGGCGAAAAACTGTGTTGCCCGGTAGCCGTTAGTGCCATCGTTCCCGCATTGGGATCGACATTGAGTGGACCTTCTTCCGGCGAGAAAGGATGGATTCTGGTCTGTAGTGACAGCAGATCAGATTGCATTTTTCGCATTCTCCATCTCAATTCTTCCACATTATTTCCCAATTGGTCAAAAGCGTATCCATCGACTCGTCTTGGGGGTGTCGCATAACTACACGGAAGTCCAGCACCTACGCATCGACCACAGGCAGGTTGAACAAAATCACATTTGACTTTCTTCTTTCTACAGCGGATACACTGACGATAATCATGCCGTTAAATAAATACCAAAAGAAAAACATGACAACAAAAACAAATAGAAAGAGAGAAGAATGATTGGACTTGATAGAAAAGGAAAAGGGAAATTTGTTCTGCTTACGGCAAGGCTAGAGCGCAGTCTTTTCGAGCGCGGCTTTTCCTGGGGCAAATGAGGTTCAGAAGGAACGATTGAGGAGGTCATGCCGAGAACAGAATCCCGAGGAAACAAAGAGAGAAAGAAATGAGCAATGACGAAAGACGAATGAAGTGTGTCTTCCGCACAGTGGCACGATCAAAATGATGATGCAATGATACGTATAGTTAGACTGTTGTAAGCCCGCATCCATATCCGAAATGTCACCGAAGATCTTTCTGGATATCATTGTATAACTTTTTTTTTTTCTCTTAATTACCAGGGCAACAGTGGAAGACATGTTGCATGAATGACTGACAGCATGAAAATGGTTTATTAAATGCGATTGATATTAGGTCTTATTCTTCAGTGAACACTTCCTATTTACACGGCGCTTCCGGTACGTTTTGTACCTGGAAACAGTTTGGTGCTGATGAGATTCTGACTCATTGGTTCCGTGACGATTTCGCCGCTAGCGCCTGCAGACGACGATTTTTGTCCATTTGCACTTACGACAGGCTTTCTCACTGTCGTGGGCTTTGGTCGATGCGTATCTACTGCATCGATATCCACTGCGTTTTGCATGAGTTTTAACAATCAAGCTAAAAATAAAAAAAAAAATAGTATTTACCTTTGTAACGCTTTTCGTCACAGCCATAAGCTTTTGGTGTAAGTTCTATGACGTTGTGAAGTGGAATTTTGATATAAGGGAGATCTTCGTGACTATAGTTCATAAAGTAGGCGTAGATACATCGTAGGATTGCTTGATGGCCGATGATCAGGATGTTTTGCTGTCGCTCCAGGTCCATGATGATTGGCTCCAATCGCAGCACGAGGTCCCGGTATGACTAACAATAACCCATCAAAATTCAAGCCCGACAATGACTGACTATTACTACCTCACCGCCTCGGTATCTGTAGTTGAACTTGTCTTCGTCACGGTTGGCATAATCTTCTGGATATTTTTCCTTTGACGCATATTAGTCTTCCCCCATAGATCGATGCCTTATATTTGCACTCTTTACCTCGATTTCTTCGTATGTCATACCATCGCACACACCCGTATCCAACTCTTCAAGAGCTTTCCACTGCAGTTTCGGGTATGGTAACAGCTCAGCTGTTTGTATAGTTCTCTTCATTGTCGATGTCCAAACAATCAATGGTTTATCACCCAAGTGTTCTTTGATCAGACCAGGCAGTTTGGAAGCGTACAGCCTTCCACGTGGCGAAAGGTCTGAATCACCTCCGATTTTTCCCGCCAAATTATACATTGATTCACCGTGCTGGCATTATGTCAGCTAAATTCAAGGATAAACCCGTCCCCTCACACCCTGTCAAGCTTACCCTACTCATGTAGATCTTTCTAGGTGCAATATGCAGGTTCATCAGATAATAAACTATCCGTGACTCTAGGTAACCCTGGATCATGTTGATGATCACCTGGCTACCGACATTGATAAGCTTAATGTAGGTATAGTCCTGCTCGGTCACGGTTTCATATTGTTCCTTGTAATGATCAATCCTCGCTCGAAAATCATGAGCTGCTTCATCTGGGTCAACGTTTGCATAGTCAGGGGACGATAATTTAACATCTTTGATATTGGCCGTAATAAGTGCTTCGTCCTGGCAAATAGATTCGATAAAGAATACTTGGATATTTTCTTTGGTAAGTTCGTCATGGATATATTTGCGTCGTTCGCGAGTGCTATTGGTGGCATCGTAAATCGCGACAATACCCTCCTCCTCATTAAACCAACGAATAAGGTCCTTAAGAGCTGCTTCTGCGGCTTCGCGTCTCTGCTGCTTTCCCACCGGATTGTGGGGATCAAAAAAGGTGTGCGATAGATTGGCACCGTGTAACTGACGCCGATAATTGCCCACGTTGAATACTTTCGTATTGATCCCAAGCCATGTTAGATAGCGGCAGACTTTTTTAGTCGGAACGAGACAAGAAGACAATATTCGTTAACTACGATGTTGGCCATTCTCATTTCTGTAATACCTTTCTGTGAAATGTAGGTTTTTCCTCTGGCGGGCAAACCCACCATCTAGAAAGAGAAAACGAAAAGAAAGCATTCAATGTCGGGTTCCATGTCAGGTCCGTTGTCTTTCCATGCAAGACTTACCACACAGGCTATACGTAGATCTAATGTTTATATTGTCAGTAACGAAGTGGATGATGGCGCTCCACACATTGAACTTACTGAAACTCATGAGAAGCAAAAGATGACTAGCATCCACAGATAACTGACTCCCAAATTATATTCCCCACTTTTTCATATGGGTATCGGCGAACGCCGCCGCCGCCTTAATTGTTGAGAGCGCACGTTTTTTTTGTGGTATGATCTTTGACAGTCTGGGTCCCTCTCGAGTCCACTCTTTCCGGAACTTAGTCCTCGATGGAGAAATAGTGCCAAAGAATCCGTGCAAGATCACAGTGTGTTCAGGGGAAGGGGTCCCTTGAGGTAACCCGTCGACAAAGATTAACTCGCATTAAAGGTACAGACCATGACCCTACCTTGGGCCGCACCTTCTGCTTCTTCCTTTAAGATAAAAAGAAAGAAAATAAAAAATGGATTTATCGCCTGATAACTTTGGGGCCATTAGAGAAACAGTTTACAGCTCATTTGCTAATTCTTCGCTGTTACCCCTTTTAGTTATAACCGGGGACGACACTGACCTCTCTCAATGCTTGACCGGAGCCCCACGGTCTTCTTCTCCACCAACGATCGGCTGGTCATATTTGGAACTTTGTGTAACTACAGAACCTTGTGCTGAGACCCGCTTGCAACAAATCCGGGACAATGGCAACATGTCATTTACCAAATGGCCGACACCATGTTTTGTCTGCAATAGAGAAAAATCTCAGGGCTTGAAAATGGAATGCTATATTTCTAAAGCTGCTTGATCAAACATATCTACTTCCTGCAGTAAACTTTCTTTCTGTTACATGTACAAAAAAAGATGTCTGAGAAGGTTTCCTTTCGATCGGGTTTTTTTTACTGCACACTGACTCTAAATAGATCTGGGTCACTGTGCAACCTTAAGCATGCTGTCTCTGCAAGCCATCTGTCTAGATAATGCAGACGTCAAGCTTACCTTATCAATATTCA
Source organism: Apophysomyces trapeziformis B9324 (assembly GCA_000696975.1). Lineage (NCBI taxonomy): Eukaryota > Fungi > Mucoromycota > Mucoromycetes > Mucorales > Mucoraceae > Apophysomyces > Apophysomyces trapeziformis. The sequence goes on along the minus strand of JNDP01001382.1, from coordinate 29,058 downwards.
TGTAGTTAACCCTATTTGCCAACCATATCACTTAATGTATACTAAAACACGCACCTTTCCTGTTTGCGATGTAACAACTGTAACTAAAGGATGCAAATCATATAAACTAAGCAGCGCATCGCACATCTTTCAGACATCGCCTATCATGCGGGAACTTTTAACCTAAAGCGCTTTGCTTCCAAAAAAGAAAATAGTGAAGTTTCATGTCTAATGCAATGCGGATGCCAAACAGAGAAATACTGCTTCTTTGCACATTCATTTCCGCTACTTGATACAAAACGCTTGGCAGAAATAAACGAGATGATATGGTAAAATTCTTCAAAACCACGTTTGATTCGCCGAAAAATGGCCGCATATTTCTATCAATGTGTTTCACCCCTTCTAGACGTTGATTGCTCCGTGAATTTTTGCTCCGCTTATATATAGTCCCGGAGCGATAAACGAAATAGAGGTGGACAGTAGAACATGCGTTACTCTTCAAAAATATTGCCGCAAAAAAGATAATTACATCAGTCTGTAGGTGTATGAAGAGAGTTTTTCCATGATGAATGGGCCCAAAAAGAGGATGAATTGGGTGCCATAGCCGCAATTTAAGGTGCCGTGTTAAAGTAGTTCGAAAAAGTCAACCAACGTCTGCAGAACCGATTACCCTTATGCAGCAAGACACAGCACTATATACAGACGAAATGGCCTATCTTCAGCGTTAAACAAGTAAGTGCACGGATTTTTACAGCTACAAAAGCAGGTGCACTTATTCAAGACACACATGCCATTAAGAAACTTATGGCCAAAACGACGAATGGTACAGACAACGAAAAGATAGCGATGGAATTCCTCGTCAAATATATCTTAGAAAACAAAGGCAAAATTAGTTGAAATCCTGCTGGCAATTGGTGGCAAGGATGGTATGGTTAAAACACCTAACAAGTCCTTTAGTCTCCAAGTTCAATCTGCCGAGTACAAGAAGAAATTATTACGGAAAAAAGCACTTTTCCTTGGCTATCAATACGGGAAAGATAATCATAGAAACGCCCCGTTTCTACGATTATTTCTATGATGTCTATGATAATTATACGGTGGATCATAAAATTCAACGATAAATTATAGGATAATTCTATGACGATCATACAAATTCTACGATAGCGTATTATAGGATCAATCATAGACTAATCATAGAAACATATGTTTATTTCTGTGATTAGTATCGGTTATGACCTAGAAACTGCGTTTGCAATTGTAAGTCATATCCTTGCTGGACTTAACGTCAGTTTCTACGATTAGTCGATGGCCCATCATAGAATCCTCTTATTCTTTTGCTTCCCTTCCTGTATACACTGCTTTATATCCTCAATCTTACAATATGGTAACACACTTCGATTGCCTTTGGAAACGTATTGCTATTTTCTAACTTGCAATGACGATCGCTTTTATACTATATCTTTAGTAATCAAAATAATACGAAGAAGATTAAGAGCATTTATTTATTGATTAAGATCTGTTTCAATGCCTTCTTACGGGCCCATTGCCACCATTACTGTTTATTCTAAATAGTGTTAGTAAAGTAACATTTCACTGTCTATAGGGGGGTTGAAATGGAATCGAGGTTTTCTTCAGAAAGCAAAACATTAGCATACTTTCATAGATAAAAGCTATTACTAATGCACTTATTACTTAAAACAATGTGTACTAATCAAAGATCGAGTCTGGCTGTTAAGATATTCTTTATAATGTTCGTCCTATAGACTTCGAATTTAGTTTTTCTAGTTATCATAGATCTTTTCATCTAGAAAGAATATAACTTTGTTGTTATGATGAAGCTTTTCTTTTATAGAAAGTTAGACTATTAGTTTCTCTTCCCCCAATTCAAGAGTGGAAGGGCAAAGAGTCACTGGCTCCTCCCTCTTTGTTCGAAGAATTTCCTAGTAGAGATGAACTTTTAAAAAATTATTATCATTTTATTTTACTACATCTGTCATTGCCTCATTGGAGCCAATGTTCTTTTCCTGTAGTTTTTGCAACTATGTATTAGAGGTGACTTACAAGTTGTTATAGAGTGTGAATGAATCACTGTTTAATGATAGCCAATGTTTGTGGATGACTAGATATCTTTGTACTACTGATTATTGCACCTCCCCGTTAGTTTCACCCCCGCCTATTTTCAATCAGTGGGCTCTAACCGAGGCATTGAAATCAACAAGGGTTTACTTGTAACATGTCTCAAAGTAATTCATGGTTTCGTCGTGGTCTTGTAATTCTTGAGGATCTTGCTCAACAATTTGTCATATGGCAGCCTGAGACCATAAAGTATGAGGCGACCGTTATCGTTGACAGACTGTCATGCTTTATGAATAAGTATATCCACCATGACCAGCACATAAAGCATGAATGGTATATGAACGAGTCTTCAGTTACGGTGATGCGTTAATGACATCTTAAGGTTGGCGTACCATTTACTCTCACCACCATCGATCGAACAGGATAGAGATACGCTGCAGCCGGACTATGTCGCATACATAGACCCAATATCAGCAATGAACTTTGAGCTGCTTACTATGGAGGTCAAGCGGTCTGACAAGCGGATAAACAAATTTGAGCTAGATCTTGTCAGATTAGAAAAACAGTTGCAAACAATGCTCGATAAGCTTATATACGCAAAAGTGAAGGAGCCAGTCGTCGTTGGTCTCTTAATTGTCTGTTAGTAAATTATTTGGCAGCTTTCTAAATCATCCAAGTACTGAGATCATTTTCTGTGCAGGCTACGAGGCCATTACATACCGAATGGACATAAGACATAGCGGACAATACCGGATGGTTGAAATAAGCCGCTTCGAATTCCCATGTAAGCCGTCCCACATACTTCTCCTTCCTGACACTTTAAAAAAATTACGGCATATTAAGGTATTAGCACATTGTTGGATGACCCACATATCTCATCATGGTCACATTTTAGAATATTATGCTAAGCACTATACAGAATATTAATGAAGCTTTGGAAAACCAGGAATCGGAAGAAATGCGGGATGGATTGATTCCGCTAAGTTTCCAGCGTAGCCAATGTCTCCGTCCACATAAGCCTAATAATAAAGGGACCGCGTTATCATTAATGCCGACACCATGAGCATTTCTCTGGCACCCTGTGTCATACTTGGTTGCATATTATTATGAAAATCGCTGCACAAGGTGGCGAAGTTTTTCAGTTTAAACAATTCGTTCTGGAAGAACTCCGGTATTTTTCACATCTTAGCAGGGAGACAAAAAAGTACTGTACTGGTTTATTCAAAGTTTTTAAAGATTTCATCCGAAATTGTTTGAAGATTCCGCCCAAAATTGTTTAAAGATTTGGGATGAAAGTTATAAGCAATTTGCCAGTAATTGTTGATGAGCACCTGATAAAATGTGATAGAAGGCTTACCGATGGCATCATCTATAAAAGATAAACATCCGAAAATTCCTAACTGGAAACAATGCCTATTACACTTACCGTAAAATTCTAAACTTCCCCGAGGGAAGACCCGCGTTCAATTCGGGAATGTTGTCGGGGGCCGGGAGACGGGAGAACTGTTGTGGTCGTCCTTGCCCAACCCAGGCGGACAGCGCGATCGAGAAAATAATTTTGCATGCGTTCATATCTCTCTGCCATAACACTGCACAGTGTTTACAAACTAGTATACCATGGCGAGAGACACCGTCTGCGGTCGTTATCTTCTTCATATTTCTCTTGTTGCAATTGCACACCTATAAACGCTATGTGACTAATCGATGATTCGTTTGTTCGATCCATGTATCGTACCTGCGAAGTAAGGTACTCATCCATCTTGACAGCCACCAGTTCTCCTCTTTGTTCCCTTCGCTTGATGTACTTGCACAACTTTCCAACTACACCACTCTAGAGACCCTTGAGTTTCACGCTATCTTTGTCAAACATTCCAGAAGATCAAAATCATAACCGCGCCAATGTAGACGCCGACACTTGCAAGAAGTGCTTGTGTCACTTCGATATAGTCAGAGGGTATTTGAAAAAAAAAGAAACAAGAAGACGAGGTGAAGAGGGTAAGAGAAAGAGGGAGGAAAACAACACACGAAAAAGAACTGATCAATAAGCGGTAGTTGAAACCGGAATGGCGCGACAACACGTATTTAATGCAAAACGATTGTCGTCTTTTTGAGTCTAGCACAAAATTACATCATATCTTTATCCACTCATATTATGGGAAAAGAGATCATGAGGAAGTCTTAGAAAGGGAAACCTTGAGGAAACCCTTTAATAAGCTTAAGCGACTTCTCACTTTTTTTTCTGGCTGTGTGCCAACCAGGTTTTGCATTTGGCAACGTTTTGTTCCGCACCCAGTTCCCACGCACCTAATAATCTGGATCCTACAGGTTATCCAAACTTCATCCCTTGTACAAATAATGTGAGTATATCCAAACAAGACAATACGAAAAACCACAAAGCTAAAGAAAAGAGAAGGAAGATGTGGTATGAGCTACCTGTTGCGACAGCACTTGTTCCAGACTATACAAGTGACCATACGAAGAGAACCACCTGATCAATTTGTCAGTCATTTCTCAACAGGGTTCCATTTGCTTCATTTAGGAGCATGTGCCAGTGTATATGCGATGACAATGAATTCAGCTAGACCTAAGTTAATTATGACGTAGCATTACGAGCTCTTCTTTTCGACAAAGGGTTCTTGATACTATACTTTATGGACTTTACCGCTACAGTATGATATTTAGTATTGTTTTTTGTAGCATAGAAAATTAAACTCTCTGTTAATATGCGCTCTGGATCCCGCTACATAAATAAAACAAGATCATATGAAATGTACTGTAAATATTTCATTTCTCTAGTTGACTTTTACTTCGTCCTTTTATGAAATTACGGGGCACGGTTAGCGTTCCTATATACGAAGTGATTCATCTAATTTGTTCAACACAACGACCGGTTAAGAATGATACCTCATGTAATGCAGAAGTAGATATAGGGGAATAATCAAAGACTCCGTTATTTTGTTCTTGAGGTAATCCGCAGGACTTTGAGAACGAGGATCAGCACGTTGAGAACCATGGCTTCATTTAAGCAGCGTGTAATCCTCCTTGTATGCGCTAATACTCAGTAATTCAAACTGTCAACATTTATTATTATAATTAATTTTCTTTTTATTGCTAGGGTAAAATGATATGTTTAATAAGATTTAACCTTTACTTGTTGTCTTTCCATACATCATACAGGTACCTGGCGTTTTGCATGAAACAAACAGAATCGGCTACATTATTTTTGCTGATATTTTCCCATATCCCCAACTGTTCTAAGCATTGGAACGTTTAGAAATTACCTTCTAATTAGTAGGATAGTTATCTGTTTCTTTGTGATGTAGTTGCACTTGCCTCTGAACGAGAACACGCTTTTGATTCAAAATCTTTTATTGCGAATTTTCATAGTTTGAGTAGATTGACTCTTTCAAAATTTGACTCTCCGATACTTTAAACAATTTTGTAGACGTAGCGGGGTTCCAGTTTGAAAGGAACAGCAGTCAAAACGTGGTCGGGTTAGAAAACCAGTCCAGCTCATCGCATTTGTGTGTATTCACCTCCCCTTATGAGCCAAGCATCAAGAGGATCGCGCGTGGTGTTTGGTAAAGAATAAACCGATGCATAGGCAAATGAGTCTTACGACATTTCTTTGTTATATTCCCTTATATTCTATAGTCGGAAACATCCCATTTGAGCTAACCGAAGAGCAACTCATTGATATTTTCAAGGAAGTTGGTCCGGTAGCATCTTTTCGGTAAGTGAAAGACTCTCTTCTTCGGCAGGCATTCGATCGAAGGCCGATCATTAACTTTGCCTTACTTTAGTCTTTTGTTTGATCGTGACACGGGACGCCCGAAGGGTTACGGTTTCTGCGAGTTCTATGGTAAAATAGCAATGCAATTCGAAGCGTGTTGGAAACTGAGACGCAAACGATGAAAAATAGACGCTGAAACGGCAGCAAGCGCAGTTAGGAATCTCAATGAACATGACGTTGGTGGAAGACAGCTGAGAGTGGATTATGCAGCAATGGATCCGCAACTGGAAAACCAAAGACAATCACACAAGCATCAGCACCAGCACCAACACCCACCACCGCAGCAGCACCAGCAACAGGTAACGATTTATCTCTTCCATGCTATGCTGTTTGTTTATTACTTTTCTGTTTTCTGATATGGTTATAGCCTAGACAGCATGCTATGCCACCGCCACCCATGCTCCAACCTCCGTCCATGTTACAGCCGCCACCTGTGATGAATAAACCAACTCCTTCAGCTGCTCCTGCATCATCTGTTGATGAGATTTCAAAAGTACTTGCTTCCATGAATTCGCAGGAATTGTTTACATTAATGAGCCAGATGAAGGTATACTCATAATCGTCAGTATACAGTGTCTTTGGTTGGCTTAACATAACCGTAGCAAATGTCGTTCGAACGGCCGCAATTCACACGAGACTTCTTGACATCTAATCCCCAGGTTGCCTATGCATTGTTTCAGGCTATGGTGATGATGAATATCGTCGATCCAAATATCATAACGGTATATATAATGGAATGGGCTTTTGTTTTGCAAGAATAGGAGAGATTAATCAATGAGGATAGAGAATGATGAGTGGTGCACCAGCGACTCCAGCTTCCGCGCCTGCACCTGCTGTTAATATGCCTCCTGCTCCACCAATTGTACCTGTTGCTCAACCTATGCCTGCTCAACAACCCCAGATTCCTCCACAGCAACCTCCTATGATGGCTAGTCCTGTGCCTCCCTCCGGACCACCTGCTCCTGATGCTGCGAGTAAGAAAGAACATTGAAATAGAGAATGTTTATGTTTTTGACATGGATTCTAGCAGATGCGAAAGAACACCAGAAGGCTTTACTGATGCAAGTCCTTCAGCTAACAGATGAACAGATCAACGCATTGCCCCCAGAACACCGAGATCAGATCAGACAATTGGTAAATGTTCAATATCACGAGTCTCATCGAACAGAATACTTATTGCATTTCCCTTTTATATCCGGGTATTTTTGAAATAGAAAGCCCAACTGGTTATGTCACAGCCGCAGTAGAAAGAAACTCAGTCCATTACGGTTTTCATGCATTAAAACAATCGCATTTTCCTTTTGTTATTAAGAAAAAGAAAGAGAGAAAAAAGGACACCAGTTCCCCATTTGAATTTTTTTTTTTCACAACCTAGCGCGCAAGGACGCCTGTATTTTTTCTTTTTGTTTTCATTCGTCATCCGGTCCTCAGATATCGTAAAAACCGATTTCGTCCCTTTCTTTTTCACAATTTTTTTTTGGTACAATGGGCGTGGTTCTATTAATTGATTTGCATCAAACGAAAATCTAATGGTGCTTGGGTTCGGCGGCCTCGACATTGTAACCGATCAAGTTTCTACGTCCAATGATTTCACCAATGAGGAAGAATGTGTAGAGTTCAGCGGCAACGACACCACCCTGAGCCACACAACGCCAGCTGAAGTTCTGCTTCAAGGCCGACAAGCTGGCATTCTGCTTAATGGACTGCTGAGCTTGGGCAAATTGTTCTGCTGTAGGGAAAGCCATGCCTTCTTTGACGTAGACTTGCTTGGCGATTTCACCAGCAACCTTAGCCTTGTAAACGAGAGGCTTCTGGAAAGCTAACAGTAATTTTTTTTCAACGAGTTGTTAGAAAAAAAAAAGGTTAAGGGAAAATAACGCGTCGCTCATAAAAAAAGGAGCAAAATCAGGTATCGGTTCTACCGTAACTCACCAATCAATTTGGAGAAAGTGCCTTGAAGGGAGCTGACGATTTTGGCGGACATGACGAAGGTATCGAAAAAAGAAGAAGAGGAGGAGGAGGGGGAAAGTCAGAAAAGGTGGAAAAACAAAAACGAAGCCGGGAACAATTTCAAACGCCGAAAAGAATAAATAATAAAAAACTCGGTGTGACGTCAACCCTACCTTTTGTAACTAAGCTATCGCGAATTGCATTGAAGCGCTTTCATCTATCACGCTGTATTGACGCGGTTAAAATAAGTCTATGTGTCCTTCACTTAGTTACAATGCACTATTTCATTGTTGGTAGGCTAAGTAACTGTTTATATCTATAGTAGGTTTTGACACAAAATGCGGGAGGGAGAGAAAACGGCATCGCTCCGACACAGCAAACGTGCCTCGCTTTTGCTGAAGGACTCTGTAAGACATCGTCAGGTGCAGTCGCGAGCAGTTATGTGAGCTTTGGCAGTTATCCTACGGTACGATAAACCGCCTTCGTCAGCTGATGAGAAGCGTCCATTCTTCCCTGTTGCCTGGTCAGGGCTGTGGGCGAGCTGACTTGTCTTCATTGTACACTACAGACATGAACTGGCCACTAATCATCGAATTAACCGAGACAATGCCTCCTTTCAGTTCCATTGTTTTTACAGCTAATGCATCTTTCTGAAAAACATCATGCTTTCTGGTCTGATAGAAAATGAAGATAACCCTGTAATCAGAAAGAAGTACATCAAATAAATGAACGCCATTCTTCTGCTTTAGGAGCTCACCACAGGCCCTTTTGCTCAAGTCTTCCAGGGAGACTTTGCCGGCATCCGGATACTCTTTGAACCTAGGAACGTACTGCAAACAGTCTGTATGTTGACGAGTCGCCCTAGATATCACTTGCCACTTTTTCGAAAGATTTTTTAAACCTTGAACTTTGTAGCCAAAATCCTTTCTGACAGCTTCAAATTTACCTAATTCATTTGCTGTTATGCAATTAGTCGCGACAGTAGAGCTTTTTGTTTGCTGAAATATCTTAGCAGCTTTCTGACGACAGCTGAATGGTTGCCGTTGGTAAAAAGCTGTAAAGTTTTGCTCGAATGCGTCATATACACTTAAACATCTGCTCGACCCCCAAATCATTGTATCGTCACGATTGCGTTTAAGATGGGTTACAATGAACGGGTTTTATCTCAAATCAAATGACTTCATCTTTTCTTCAATGACAGCTGGTTATCGACTCTATCGCTACCGATGACGTCCCACCAATGCTATTTAGAAGATCGAAGCATAAGGTCATATTGACTTGCTAGATAATATCCTCTTATCCTTAACACAGTTACATATTAGAAAGCTAGTTTTGATCGTGGCGAGTACATCAAACTGATTCACGCCGCACTTTTAAAGCATTTACAGGTGCTAACTTTTCCTCATCAACGGATCGAGACATAAGACGTGGGAACGTTGGGTTGTCAACGGCAAAATGCCTCATCGAAAAGTCGTAATCAGACAGAAGGTTAAATTTAGCAAACAGGCAGGAAATATTAATACGTAACATGGCGTTTGTTCTGCATATGCTGGAATGGATCTGACTTCAACATGACGAAGAAGCAAAGCAGAGAGGGGAAGCAGCCTATAAAAAGCAGTTCTCCTTACCCTTCATCTCAAGCATCAAGTAAAATATCTTCCAAGTCAAGGTATGATCACTATGCTTTTCTTTTAGTTTAGCACCATTCGTTGTTGGAACTGTCTGTTCTCATCGAATGAAGACTTACATTTCCAGTAGATAGAAACTTCTTTTTGTCATGAAGCTATTTGGCCTTACTTTCTTTATCTTGGGTACCATGGCTATGAGCGTGAATGCTCTCTGTGTTACAAACAAGGCCGAGTGTCCACAGGGTACCTTTGCCAAGGATCTGCCTGATGCTTGCAAAGACGCTGGATATCCTTCTGACAAGCACTTCCTTTGCGTACCAGCAAACTGATACAATTGCTTTTGCAACATCAGTGTCGTCCGTGTGCAACATTCCAACAAGGAGTGTCTAAGTGTAGCTCACCTTGGCTGCAATGATAAATCGCAATAAAATTGCGTCGTTGTCACATTAGATATCACTGTCCTTGTCTGCTACGCACTACAGTAGAACAGACTTCCACAGTTTACACGACCGCTTCAAAGGTACAAACAAAATTTGACCGTTTACCTGCTTTGTCCTCTTAGAGCAGATTTGCTAAGTTTAAATATGAGGAATTACACGTTTGGATTATAGATACTTAGATCTCCCTGTATACAACAAAGCGGCGGTATCCCAAACATAGTCGTTGTATGTAGTTTTATGTCAATATTGGGCCTTTAACACGGGCCTACCAGGATAGATGTTAAATTTTTGCCTACTGCCAGCTTGTTTCTTCGATAAGTAACCTATTTACCTTCCTGAAAAATTCAACTTTCCGCTCAAAATAGATAAATATGCATTATTACTAAATGAAATTTACTGTATGCTAACAGCATAAAGTACGAATTAAGGCAGCGGCGAGGGATGAGTATACGGATGGGAACATTATGCAAAAATGAAAGCTTTGGATCGATTTTCTGGAATAAACGCAAGACTTTCTATGTCCTGATTGGACTTGAACACTCCTATCCAGAGGCACTACATGGCCGACGGGTATTAGTTACTACAAGAAGATACCTGGACAATCGGAGCACAGACGATGCTAGAAATGGAATAAATCGGCAGGCAAAGAGCATACGCATTTTGGATAGCAAACTGTGCCTTATCTGACAGACTCCATTCCTGTTTCCTCATTTCAGCAACACAATGGGAAAAACCAAGCAAAACGCTCCATTTTCAATGACATCCAATCTCCGACCTTCTTCCACCAAACAACCACGTCCATCGTATTGTTCACAACCATGTTCGCCATGCTCAAGCGTAACCTATTCCCTGCGTTAGCGGTGGTCATTATGCCCTGTGGATATTATATCGGCGTACAACTCAGAGAAAACAAGGATGGCAAGCAGCTGTCATTACAAGAATCAGAGGAAGATCGACAAGCACGGTTACAAAAACAAATGGAAGCATTGATGGAGGAACGTCAACTAGTACTAAGTAAAATAGAACAAGCGAAAGAAGAACAGCAACAACAGCAGCAAATTCGTTAATTATTAATAGAAGAAGAAAAAGAAAAGTATTGTACATGTTGGTCACTTTTTTCATTGTCAATTTTTTTTTGCCCTTGGTTGCGAAGAAAGAGAAAACAAGAGGGTAGATCAGGGAAATCAAAGCTGAAGGAAATGGGTAAGGGTATTGAAAAGAGTGAAAGAAGAAGGGGAAAGTGTCAAGCTAGTTCCCGGACTCTTTGGCGCGGTCGTTCATCGATGGGAGGTAAACTACTTCGTTTCAAAGAGGCAAGGACTTGGTCCAATCGTGCTAGTTCGGATTCCGTATCAATGGGGGCAGGCAGTTCGACGCGCTGCGCTTCTTTCTTCTGTTTTTCTTGGAAAGACTGAATTGCTTCAAGTTCTTGTTCCAACTCGCTCTCATCTGCGATTCCTTGCATCTGAAGCGCTTCCTCCGTTCCCATGGCTATGGCATCCTCCACTTCTTTTTGATCTTCTAATGCATTCTGCATCCGTTGCATGGTTTCTTCCACAGAGGATACGGACAAATCATTGCTTTTCAAAACGCCTCGTAACGCATCTGCACCGACATTAAATGCTTGAATAACCTTTGTAGTTTTAGTCGAAAAGAAAAACAGAAGGTCTGAGTGTTTTTTGCATGGCATTACCCAAATTTTGTTTACCTGTAAATCATTCTGAGATGCTTCAATTTTCATCAACATGGTTTCCACAGTTTCTAGAGCTTGTAGTCGTCTATCTAAAATCGCTTCGAGCTGTTTCTTTCTTTTCAGCGCGTATAAAGCCTGCGCCTTGCGATTCTTTGCACGGTTCTCTTTCGCCATTTGAAGGAATCTGTACCAATATAAAAGGTTAAAAATACAAATGAAAACGCCATTTGACTGAAGGGAAAAGGTGCATTTTCTGCTCTTACAGATCAATCTTGGATTGTAATTCATCGGCTTGATGATGCAAAGCCTTGCAAGTAGTTTTTAGACTAATCATTGCCTTGTCATGCTCGTTGATTGTAGCCGCTATCATCTTTGTATCATGTTTTTCAGGGAACTTAATCACCTATCTCGCAATAGCATCGTCAGTACTTATATATGTATGCTTTTTGACACGGCAGCAAGCACGATTTAGGTTCTTACCGCATATGTCTTTCCATATCCTCGGACATTCTCATCCACGGCCACTCCAAGTTCGGAGCTCATGTAGTAAAGTATAAGCCATAGATCCGCGTCCGTCATCTTCACGCTCCCGTAAGTTCCGTACTGTTCTCGGAAATCCGAAAAGGTCATGACATGATCCACTGTGCTTTTTGTTGGTTTCAAATAATAGGTCCTTAGAACACCATCTGCAATCTTCTTGACGTTCGGCAAAACAACCATCAAATGAGTCTGTTGTTTGTTGTTCGTACCGATAACCCTCCAGGAGATCTTCATCGGTTTAACTGCAGCTTCATACATCCAAGCAAACCAAGAAGTCGGTGTATACCGTTGCATAAATTGATCCATATGCATCAAATCGCCTTTCAATTGCATCGAAGACTAAAGGTTTTTTCGATACATAGATGTGATGTTTGCTTTTTTTTTAGTTGGTCAACTTCAACAGTACCGTAAACTCTTTTTTTCTTTTTCTTTAGTTCGAAACTTACAATGACAGTATCGATGGACAATGGTTTTCCCATGCCAACCCTCTCCAAACTGTCTGGTAACTCATTGGCATCGAAAGCAAGACAATATTCCGACGTTCCAAGATAGCCATGCGCATTGCTGTCGAGGATGACTGTACGCCAATAACTGACATTGCTTTCGTAGCCGTAAGGGTTGATCAATTTCAGTTTGGAAAAGTCTGAATAAAGTGAACGGAGCCGGTCTGTTGGCTTTTCCAAGTCAAAATCGACATATTGAGAAGATAAATAGTGATGTAATGGCGAATGAGTGGATCGGGTTGCCATTTCAAACGAAGAAAAAGAAGAAAAACAACCAACTACTCCATCGACTGCCCAGCTGTGGATCGGATGTAGGAAACGATCTCCGCCATTGTACGTAAAAATGCCAAAACAAATCTGTTTATCTATCCGCAGCATGAAAACCCATCTACCGAAACAGAGTACACGGTACCAAGACGTGAATGCAAGTATTTGCCAACATCATATTGTCACTATAGCCGACACACAAAATAATAGCTCATTCTTGTCTCCCTCTATATTATCAAATAGCCTCCCTAACGGTTCTGATATGCTATGATCAACAGCACAACATGTATCTATTTCATTTTTATGCAAAAAACGCTTCTATGATTGCTGACTATGCGGCTTCCTCGGGACCACTTGTTCCTTTTTGGTATCAAAGGAAGTACTTCCCTTGTTATCTATCTGCTCTGCTCCCTCTTCCTTTTTATCGCCATACTGCTCTTTCTTCCTGAGTTCTTCCAGCTTCTTGCGTTTTTTGATATATTCCTCTATAGCAATGGCTATTTACAACTTCATGAGTATTTCAAATCAAACAAAAAAAAGAGAACAGCACGAATTCGTACCTGAAAATACAAAGAAAACGCCAATCCATTGACCCAATGTCAATTTGTGGTTAAACCAAAAGAGACTGAGAAGCATGGTGAACAATTTACGTGTCACCGTCACAGTCACCAATCGCAGACTACCGTAATGTTGGAGAGTATAGAAGATAAAGCATTGACCAATAGCACCACAGGCACCGAACAGCAACACATCACGGATCACAGCCGGATATTCATTGAAGAATTCAAGGGCTTTGGGCAATTCGTCGTTGTATGGGTTCAAGACCAAGTAGGCTGCTGAATACAGAGAGCAAAGGAGATTCATGTAAAACATCATATGCTGTCCGCTGACCAACGTCGCTGGGTAAGTGTTGGTTCGTAGGACTTGATCCTGTGTTGCATTGGTCAGGCCATCAATGGCAAGATTCATACAGAGTAAGAAAAGACCCCATAGTGAGTTCGAAGCAGCTGCTGCTTTTTTAGGTTCGGTTTGATGGTAGAGCATGAACATGGAGACACCAGCCGTAATGAGACCAACACACATGTACTGATGGAGAGGGAATCGACGGCGATATACCAAGACGTTCATGAACATGACCGGTAAAAGTTTACAGGTTTTGCCAAGGATCATGGTGGGGTAATCGATGTGTTTGAGGGCTGCGTAACCGAAGGGAGAGCCGATGCAATGGAAAAAGGCGACCTGCGCGTATTTCAAGCATAGACTTCTTGGTGTAATGGACCAGTTTAATGATCGTCCACTGATTTTGATATACATCAGCGCCACGATGGCGGCGATGAGAGACTGTATGAGATTCAGGACTATGAAGTAACGAAATTTTTTGGGTGTTTGTCCATCGCCGTAGGGAGTGGTGCTCACCCGTTCTTGAACCACTGCCCATGTTAGGAAGCAGGCATAGATACCTGCGACACAGATCGCAAACCGAAGCATGTGAACAATCTAATGCAGTTAATGTGTGTGTGCTGACAGCTCAGAGCAACTTTGAACATCCGCATTGTTATAAGCAATATGAGCTCCAATGAGGAACGACCACAATTCTTGTCATTTCCCGCCCTTTTCTTAACACTCACAGTCACCGAAACTCCGAGAGCTGGGTTACTTTGCCATTTTCTAACAAACCCTCCTTTGATACCGTTTGCTAAAGGCAACGTCACATTATATGAATACTTTCGACCTCTAAACCGGGATCAAGCGTGCTACAAGCCTAAGTGACGAAGCAATTGCAATGGAATATTGTATAACCTTCCATGGCTTCTATCTTCTAGCTGGCCGCAAAGCACGTTGGACCATGGAAACTAAATCATTTATCTTTAGAAAATGAGGCAATGCTTTGACGCCGTTAAGTTTCCTTCCGAAGCATTTTTAAACATCGTTGCAGGGACCGATGCCCGTATCTGTTACAGATGGGTGCTTGAAAAAAAATAAAATAAAGAATCACCGTAACACGATTAATGCGTACCCACCAAAAAGAACTGAAAATGACCGGACGCCTGGCGAATACTTGAGGAGTTAAAGACAAATAGTAGTGCGAGCGGATGGACAATGCTTCTTTTTCAGTTACCCAATGGAATGCTACGAGTTTACTGCACAACCAAGCTTGTTAGGCAAAGAGGTCATGTAGACGGAAACATACTGTACTTAAAACGATTAGTGCTGTACTATGCATCCAATGAATCCCTCTGCTAAGTAGTGATACTCAAGGAGGACAGTGCTTAGGAGTAGAAAGTAATGCTATTTTCAGACCTAATGCTCTATGCAAGTGGGTCACAGATATTGCTTTACATGGAAACTACTATTCATGGTCCTTTCGAACATAAACTGAGTTTATTCATTTGCTTTTTCAGACTTAGTGTTCTGATGAAGTTCAACACATTCAGGAACAGCTTTCACAACACGGACATACGCAGACACATGGAACTGATCGTTCTCAAGTAATGGTCCATTTCCTTCGTGCTCCCTGTCCATATAATTAAAGGGGTAGGGCACAATGGCGCAATACCAATTTTTCACATAACGTTGCAATCGGTCTAAATTTTGCTTGATTAATAAGACAGGTGTAACTGTCTACCTACATTTCTCGTAGTGTATTTCAGGTTTCGTCACGTTCGATATCATCAACGCACATTAAGCTTTTACGATATGGTTGAAGTTCTCGCAAACGTGTCGAACGGAAATGGCGATATCCCCTTTATTATACCTTATCACGGACCCGTCAGGATAGATCGAGATGCGCCTTATTCCGTTTTAGAACTTTTTAAGCAATGCAGTTCAGTACTATTCATGTCCTCCTACTTTGAATGTCTCGCTTTCCGCTGAATTTTTTAGATCTTTCCAGCTTCTTATGCGCCAGTGATAGGAGCCAAGCAAGAGTTTACAGGATCTTCAAGAGGAAGAAGTTTAAACCGACGTTATCCACTATATAAAAACAAGTCAATTTTTCGGGAGCATAGTGACTTGTCTGCCTACGATAATAATATGTTTCTGACTTTTCTTCTGCATTGGGTTTAACTTCAGGTCTCGATATAACCGATGGAGGATCTTCTTCGCAAAGGTTGACAAACTCTTCGCTGTGGTTATCACGTTTCACTAGCTGAATCTATCTATATATCAATGGCTATCATGTTACATTCACGTCCGAAATAAAGGAAAGGGTGAGAGCAATAATTGCGCCAACATTTACCTCTGTGTTGTCTCCTTTTACGTTGTCTTGAATGTATATTTTCATTAAGTGAGCATGACCATTCGGCTTTTCGTCTTTGACAAGATTGTGTATAGCCTTCTTATAATCGTCCACTGTTGAGATGGTTTTGCGCCTGTTCTCATCAAGCCCATGTTTTGTTTCTACTACGAATGATTCGAGAGAAAACGATTCTCGTATCTAAAGGCAATGGCGTCAGTAAGTTGGGCCTAGCTCGTTAACCATACCTTTTTGCACAGGTCATGGTAGGTTGTATACTTGTCAAAAACAAAGCAGCGCGTTTCCTGGACAGACCCATCCAACTTCGCTACAATGGCCAAAGGTCCTTGTAGGTCGATTTTTTCCATGTTAGGTTGGCTTTCGGCAATTTTGCTTCACAGAGATTGTAGCTTTGACATCAGTTCTTTACACTCTTGCGACTTGGCATCGTAATTTTGTCTCGTCTCCTCTAGTTTGGTGTTTGAGATTTGAAGGCTCAAGTTCACCATTTGAAGATTGCATGCGCTTTGATACTCCAAAAGGGCCAGCTTGAGCTTGACAAAATCGAGAGAAACCGCATCCTTATCTTCTTTAGCCATGGAACACTTCTCTTCGATGAACTGGATATGAGCATTTGTTTGACTCATAATATCATTTATTTGGTTTATATCATTGTGGCAAATGATTTCATTTGTAGCTTCTGGTTGTTTTATGTCCCTGAGACGCTGTCGAAGGAAGTGGGAAAAATAATAGTAAAACTGGACTTCCTAGATAAAAGATATGAATATGTCAAAATCAACCACGTTCTTGAAAACGTACTCTTACTGATCTGTGCTCGTCGGCTCCACTCATAGACAAATGGTTCACCGAGTAACTAGGGCTTGAGAGAAGAGAAAAGAGCGTAAAAGCTTTGAGTATCCTTAAATCAAGATTTAACGGATTCTCAACCCTGACTATAGGGAAACATGCAGCAGACATGATGGTATCAATTTGGACTTTTTAGTCAGAAAAGATTCTCCTGTTCTAGTGAGATTAGATAGATTCTCAATTCCCAGAGAGAAAGAGTGTCAGAATTGTATAATCTTTAAGAAGACGTATCGCTTATGACCTGCAAGCTCATGAACATTTCTCCTTATCAACTTGCCATGCTATCAAAGATTGGCAAAGAGCCCGTTTTTGCTAGGAATGCAGGAAACATTGTATATATACCACAATGATTCTTTTCCGGTCTTTTAGATCCCTAACCTACCAGGAACTGTGTAGATCAATTTTCTGCAGCAACAAGGCAGAAACCTAGGAATAAGGTAACCTACTAAGAACTTCAAACATTGCTATGTACATTGGTCTCCAGTCACTCTACTATTTAATTTTATGTTCCTACAACCTGCAGCTCACACTTTTTCACATGTTTCTGATGACTAGTGACCGTAAGCAAACTTTCTTATGCTTTTGATACGATCCTCAACTTATTCAGAGAATTTGAACATACAATTCGCGTCCCTTACAAAACTATAGCAGCTTTGAGAGGTATTTCAGTTTCACGACAGGAAGCATTTACTTACCGATTTGTACTATATAAACCATAGTGCAATATCTAACCATCACTTATACTATGGCACTGTTAAATGTGGCGATAAGTAGGCTTGCTCAACGTGGCTGTAATTGAGAGACAAATCTATTAACTGAAGCAGGGTTATGCAATTTCATCGAGTCAGTAAACTTCTGGAGCAAAAACTTGGTTTGCTCAGCAAGCGTGATCTTCGGATTACTTATCTAGATACCATAAACATGTCTGTATTGGGACTTTGCCACTACCGCAGACATTCAGCTTCATTTGCTGGTGTGTTATGCTGGTATTATCCAATGGATCACTTCCTCTAAGGCTTCCATGCGATGAAAGCCCATATATATATATATATATATATATAACTTTGCTCTTCCTATTTGCAATTTATTTTTTATTCATAAGGTCGCAGGAAAGGATGTTGTAGTAGTTCAGGGATTGTATATCGCTTTTGTGCATTACGATATAGGCAAGATCGCAGTACATCCATTAAGCTTTGGTGAACTTTTTGATTGGTTGGGGTTACTGCGGGGAATGGGATATGATAGCTAGGATCAGGTATATGCGCAATTTTTTGATACATAGTTAAATGATGGAAAGGTGTGCTTCCATACACCATTTGGTAGAGGATACATCCTAGCGACCATACGTCACTGGAACGTCCCAACTAAGTGTAAGGTTAGCGGGGCCTGTAACGCAAAATTATTGCTTTGCGTCTCACCTTTTGGCCGCCTTTAGCACCATTTAACGCTTCTGGTGACATATAATTGAGAGTACCAATCTGAACAAACATGAGTACACATTCTTAACACCGCGAAATCAAAGCTTTCACCTGGCTTTCTCGGTAAATATTGGTTGTATCGTTTGCTATTTTCTTTGCAATGCCAAAATCAATTAATTTTAGCCTGCCTCGAACAATAACGAAATTTGCTGGTTTCAGATCAGAATGGACAATGTTGGCTTCATGTATGACAGCTACGGCTTCGATCATCTTTTCCATATTTTTTTAATGTAAATTGTAGTTATTTACCGATCTTTTACTTACTTGTTTCCAATACCCCATAATAAATATAATATCAAGTGGCTTTCCTTTTTGTCTGCTCATGACGTGCGCCAGATCTGTCTCCCCTAATTCCATAATCTACATAAAAAAATAAGTGCATTGATCGCTTGAATTCCTTTTTTCCCTTTTTGTTTTTGCGAATCAAAATTACCAAATAGATAGAGTCCTTCGTCACTTCATAGTCAAATAATGTCACTATCCGGTCATCAATACCTAGCGACTTTAGTAAAGCAATCTCATTCTTGTATTGCTCTAGCGCAGTATCATCTACATCAGCCAACAAGACATGTTTCATTGCAAACAGCTCGTTCAACGTGTGTGAAAACACTTGGTAAACGCGACTAGAACCACCGTGGCCAATTTCTTTAAGTATAGTGTATCGATGATTATGTACCTGATTTATAGCGTGAAGGGAAATATATGTTTAAATATGCTTTTCTTTTCCTATAAGGAGCACCTACAGTGATTTCTCGTAATCCGGAAAACGATGATGGTCTTGATGATGGTATTAATGAAGTTTCATGGGGTGCTCTTGGTATTGGCCGATGATTTTCTTTGTTCGCATTAAGTACTGCAGCTTCCACTTCCTTTTTATGCTGCTCCAATATTTTAGGATCGATTAAACTTGGATGCTTAAATTGAGCCTGCTGTGGACTTGATGTTTTGATAGGCGGAGGCGATGCTAAACGTTGCTTAACATTGCGTTCCATAGAAGATACTGGTTCTATAGCGCGTTTCTCAGGCTTTGTAGTTTCGACATTACTAGTTGGAGATGCTGATTTCGGACGTGATTTTGATGAAGAAGATGCAATAGGAAGATCGCGTGTTGAGTGTAGGTTTAGGGATACAGATGCAGTAGGGAGATCAGAGTGTTTGGTTTTTATGTTCGTCATGGATATACTCGTGAAGCTTTTTGAATGGGACTTGATTTCTGTTACGACTTTTTCCTAGCGTCTTCGAGGGTTACTTACATGTTCAGAAGAAGTTCTGGTGGAGGAAGGTCGAGGTTCATTACTATTATTATTATTTGATGAAGCACCGCGAAAAGGGGGGATTTCCTTTCGTTCTTGTTAGTTATTTTTATTGATTCTGCAACTTTGTAACGTACTGGAATGCCACCTTGACGGATTTCGTGCATAATCGCTTTTAATCCTTTCTCGACACTGACTCGTGATGGAGCTGACGATCTAACCGATGAAGGAGATATATGATCCGAGGTAGTTTCAATTTGTTTATCAGGTGAACGTATTGTATCTTCATCGTCTTTCTTCGCATTTGAACCTAGTATATCAGGCTGTTGCTCATTCTGCAATGAAAATAAACTTGGGCCGTTCGCATTTGTATGAACTTTTAGAAGAGCATTGTGTTAATCACTCTCTTTATTTTGTTTATGTTTCTTACCGTTGTGTGCTGCTGATGAAGAATCCAACTTACTCTTACTTGATGGGCTCTGTCCTTCTCGCTGAGCCGGACCTGTCATAATATGGGGATAAATTGACTATGCAATTTGAATAGGCGGATTAACACAAACTTGAAAATCTGGCAGAAAGGATGGTTGGCATGGTGATTCTGAAGAAAAAACCAGAATATAGGTTAATATACCATTGATTCATCAACATGAAAGCAATACCGTTGATGCGATCTGCGTTTTTTGGTAAAAGTTCGCTGCGGACTGGGTCGAATCTTCATTAAAAAGTAAAAGGTTTAGGTTAGTTTTGCCTTATTTCTCAATATCTTAAATTACCTTTAATTTTTCTGGGGCCATTTCATTGTTCCCTTCGTCATCGTAAAAATTCTATGGGATAAACGATACAGCGACCTAACCGTTCATGGATCAAATCAGTTTTAATGCATACCGGTAAAATTTCTCTGTGAAGGATAGTGTTATCGTCTTCGTCCGATGAGTCTTTAAATCCATTTAACTCTTCTAACAGCTCCCTGGCTCTCGATAAGTCTGTATCAGACAAGCTTTGGAGTGTGGGACTCTCTGTAATTGGGTCAGATCCGTCTGAGGGATTGGCAAAGATGTCGTGCGAGCTCAACGACGCGAAGAGTGGTGATTGTTGAATATCCAAGTGCTGATTTTCTCCACTATGGTAGTTGAAACTGGGTGGCGATTGGTTTACACGAGGATCGGGAGCCATGTGATCCATGTAAATGCTAAGGTGAGAGAATGGGAACAACCAGCGTGTGACGGCCCCAAGAGAACTTGCTCCGCATGTCAATCTTACCATTGTTACGGACTTTCAAATATGCCGGGTTCCGCGAACCTTTTCTTCTCAGGTACTAAGACGAGCAAAACATCAAAACGGAGGAAGCTAATACTTAAGCAACAATAATAGTTAATAATATAGAGTATTAGCCTAGAAATTGACTTTATTTGTATGTTGATAATTGATGTATTTCTTCGGTTTATTGGGTATCGTTTAGGCATTTGCATTATATGCACCTCAGAAATCAGCTATGAAATTTGCTTTGCTTGTAACATCAGCCAGGAACACATATACAGCAATCATGGGTTGAGTATACGTTATGCGTTTCGGGTGGAAGTAGTCAATTCCCTTTGAAGCGAAATCACAGACCGTAGCTTTTTGCTGATGTAAGATCAGGAATACGGCACATCTCTGTAAGCCCTTCGCTTATAATATATTTGATTTTTATCGCGTTGATACAACAATCAGCCGGCTTAGACATTTTTGCTGCGAAATGATTTTTCAAACCGCATGCGTGGCAAACGGAACTGCTGCGGAAATGAGCTGTTCTAGCAGAAATTGTGGATGCCTCAAACGTGCCTCTTCCCGCGAATCCCCTATGCTACCCATGACAATACGTGATTTTCTTCAAATATGTGGAAAAAGCAAAGAAAGGTTTCTTTTGTCATTCAGTACAAGCCTATAAGGCAAAAGCTAAGGCCAGTGCTGCTTTTTCATATTTAGATTGATCCTGGCAAAGGAGAAATTTTTGCTCGAATAAAGATTGGATGCCTAGCTTAACCGTTTCTCGTTTTTTACTTTGTCTGGTAAATGCAGCTCAGAAAAAGAAAGGGGATATTATGAAATGCATCTAAAGATCATAATCTATCTAAGCATATTCTATCGTCTTGTATGGTTTGCCAGTTTGGTCCAGCAACTGGCTCCAATACTGTTCTATGCGAAATTCGAAATTATGTTTTCCCCCGAATTCAGCTTCTAACTGTTCAAGAGGAATATAATCCTGCAGGAACACCAGTTCGCTGTTGTTGGGTGGTTTGTTGTTGTCATCGTATGTTACTTTGTCGCTATCATGCACAAACTTAATCTTCGCCTTAGTGACAGGGTCGATGAAAGGAGAGATAATCTTGAAAGAGGTCAGGAAAAACCATGGCGCTGGATAGAATCCATAAATAAGCTGAGTTCACGTCTTTCAGGTGCATGGCTTCTTTTTCTACTTACACTTAACAATAAATGCAACGCCTAGTCTCTCGGGGTAGTGGTTGCTTAGAATATCCAAGAATTTCTTTGACGTTGCAATGCTGGGATTGTGTGATGACGATGAATCCTTGAAGTCGATAACAATATCGATTGTTTCGACATTCGAAGGCATGAGGCGAATGCCACGTTCTAGGCAAAACACAATGTGCTTCACTTGACGCTCCGCATCTTTTGAGTTTTGATATCTTGGCTTCATCCACCAGAGTGGACGACCATGCTTATCAAACCCGTTATAGTACATCTTTCCAGTCTCTGCCTAGGAAAACAAAAAAAAATCACGATAACAGAGTGAGTTACCCAACGCGATAAAGTACATCACGTCTTATCCATACCTCGGGTCTGATATAATCGGGGTCTAGCTGATCAGGACGAAATTCTCTTCGCCACTTAACTGTGTTCTCCAGCATTACTTTCGCAGCCTAAAGGATATAAGGGATTAGGTTTTCTTTGTAGATATTACTAACTCAGTCTATGTTGTCTTTACCTCGAACACCCATTTACGGGCTCTTAGATAACGCTTCAAGGTGCCATCGCTTAAAAAGCCTTTCTCATTAAGGTAGTATTCGTGATCTTCAGGCAACATAATAGTCTTCATGTATTCTCTAAGCTGGTCGAGTTGGTGTTGTTGCGAGTCATCTAAGGGCGGGTGTAGTATAGGCGCGTAATCGGATGGAGGTGTCAAGATCGGATCATGAGTTACTGGTCCAACATCTACGACACTTGAGGCTTTTGTGTTTGTACTAGCAGAAGGTCGAAGTTTAAAAATGCTCATTGGAATTTAGATAACTGCAAAAGTGCAAAGGGAAAGGAGGGTTGAAGAGCTTTAATGTCAATTAGGCGATTGGGAGTTTTAAAGATCCAAAAAAGGGAAGTAGACATTGAATAATTATGCGCGCCGCTCAAAATACTTCGCGTCAAGGTCGAAGTCTGTAGTGGAAAGGAACTACTCGTTTGGATACCCTGACCCAGCCTAACCCTTTGGATTGTTACCCTCCATTTAAAACAAAAGTTTAAGGTATATCTAAACTTTTAAAGTCTTCAAATACCTTGCAATGATCAGCTTCTCCAACCGTTTTGCCAAAAGTTACCATTTTCATAAAGGAGAGCGTAGCTGCAGCCAGACATGCTTGTGTGAAACCACAAAGTATGTCTGTTTATTAAACAGTAATACCAAAGTAAATTGGTTTTTGCGCAATCAACTGATAGCAATAGCATCATTGCTGTATGCAATCAACATTAAGCGTGATAGAATCGTTGCATTAATGCGCATGTTTCTGGGTTGTTGAACACAATGCAACCATATCAGAAACACCTTCCCCCTTCCACTCATTGGAGGCCAATTCAATCCGCTTATCATTGTTGGCAAATACGAGCATTGTTTATCAGTATGTTAATTATCGAGAAAGCTGTGAGTGTAAAATAAATCTTTGGTAATGTGGTTTTACTTTAATTTCAAAGCCTCTGTTCCTTTAGTGAGCTTGAAGTTAGAGAGGTTGAAAGTTAACAAGAGTGTCAGCTCATGAAAACAACACCCTTTACCACTTTGCAAGTCTCTTGAACTTATCGAGGAATTGAAGTTAGCGAGAGTGAAATTGAAGGAGGACCACTGTATGGACTTACGTAACATAAAATCTACAAGCATCAGTTAATGACCACTCCAAAGAGTCTTCAGCAATTTGCAAATTTGAAAGTTACCAAGTCAACAAATGAACCGCAAGACACTATGTGATCGTGAAATATTGACCTCATATGAACTATTGATGCAACAGACACCATTACAGTTTAATGACTTGAAACATATGATCGGAAAATGCGAAGAAGATTATAAGAGCCATTATACCCTACAATAATGCGAATATAAATTATTCTACCATGTTGTGGTCATATCAAGTCGCTTAATTAACAAAAGTTAGTACAATCTCAAAGCGCAACTGTTGTCAGCACGAACTGAGAAAAGGGGATATGTGGAGGTCGATGCAAAGACGCTCATTCCGATATTTTCCTGAACATTGTACTGTACATACTGTTCAGTACCATAGATCGGAGAGTTGAGTATAAGAGTATCCATTAGCTCCGGCCAAAGCGAGATTGTCCTGCCCGCCATCCAAATACACAAAGATTTCATTCGCTGTTTTGTTATAGTACAGTGTAATTATACTCTATTAGACTAAATCAATGCTTGCTTTATGCTTTAGATGTTGGCGAATATGCCGTATGCCTAGAATAAATTGAATGTGCACTAAGTTGAGTAGCTAGCGATCCATTTTGTTCAGAAAATCCTACGATATCTGTAGATAAAGGAGAGGGAACGTATATGATAAATTTCCGTTTCGAAGAACGGTCAAATAAAGCACTTTCTAACCACGAACAGAATTGTATATCTTATTCTTGGCGTTTCTAAAGGAGTTCTAGCTTAGATTTAATATCTAGTAATATGTTTTCGGTGATTTCTACTGTTTCGTTCCAGATTTGGCGTAAGAACACCAAAGCAAACGGATGCCATTGACCTGGCTGCTGTCGTTGTGATAATAACTGCATATAGAAATACCATCATCAGCATTTTCTCCTTGGTTAGAGATGCTATTGTTATTTTACCTCTAATGCGTTAACTTCGTTCGTTGCAGATTCCAGGACCCGTTTACAGATCGTTTGCAGCATAATAAGCGTCCGTCGTTCATTGTACTCGCTAATTCGCTCTGTCTCTCCCATCACCATATCATGCCAGTCCAATAGTCGGCGTTCAAATGCAGGTTGATCCGGGCCATCTAAAGCTAGTAATCGCAAAGCACAAACTAGCCGAAATGATATTTCGTCTTTCTTTATAGAGTAATCTCTGATAAAGATCGCTCAGACCACACGATTTGTGTAGGTTATAAATAGGAACTCACCCTGCATAACTGAGAACAAAAGTCTATGAGTTATTGCTTCTTTGTAAATTGCCCTATTCTTCATTGCCTTACCCTGCTTTTTCCAAAATTTGTTTCTTCACACGTGCTCCATGTTTTGTCTCCACCTCGTCAAACAGAGTCCAGATTTCTTCATCCAGCAAGACAAAATTATATTCGTTCCGCTTTAAGACGAACCCATATTCTTTTAGAATGGCAAGGTTATCGTGCGGGCCATAATTAATAAAGACCTGTATATCCACACCGTCAGATGGATCCAGTCAGCTCTCAGATCATGTAGGTTACCTGCTCTCCTTCTTTGTAAGCTACTAAGGTCCGTATTTCAAAACATTGATTCCGTGCATTAAAACCACTCTCAATCTTCGTGATGGTCCGGTTAGCATGTAATGCTCCTTTTTTTTCACTTTACCTACTCTTGCTTCACAAGTGTGGTTAAGGAAGTCCAACATAGGGGCCATGGCAATGTTGCCACCTTTAGCTGTTGCATCTGGCGTCATCATGTGAATGCAACGGGTGTTTACTAGTTTTGTTATTCCATTGATGAGTTCGACACACCGTTTCCTTTTCTTTAAACCAACCACAAAGCCAGGCCCATTCATATTCCGCATAGCTAACAGTACCGACCTGCAATGATTTGCTCTTCGGTGGGTGTGAGTGAGGATGTAATTTGATAGAGCACATATTATCTTCCTACGTTCAAAAACCGTATCGCAGCAGCGTAATCAGCACGGATTTTACTGCTCTGTTGTCTTCGTTCGTCTATCATGCATGTAATGAGTCATCTATTATCCTGTTTCATAACAAAAGAAAATATCGCATTACCATTTAAATAACTGGGAAGATGGTCAGCCAAAATGGAAGGATACTTCACCGGCATCGTATCAAAATGAGTAGGCAGAAGATCCATATAAGGTTTCCACCATGAATTTTGCTCGCGACTTAGTAAGACAAGATGAAGGGCAAGCAGTTGATGCGTGCTTAGTGAATGCGGACCATAACGTTTCATCAACAATTCGTTGGATATCAAGAATGCCTTTGGTACGGATACGATCACTTCACCAGCCTACAACAGGATTCTGTCTCAGCTTGTATTTCTTTGTTAGCTTTTCTCACAAACTTACAGCTATATCTGAGGTGGCCATCATGCCTCAGATCCAGAATTTTTTTAGGCTTCCACCAATTCTCTAAAGGATATACAACTTACCACGACCGGTATCTATAATACGAGCATTTTGATCAGGCGTTATTATCTCAGAAAATACAGGTTTACTTGCCTGGAAACTCTGCGAGCGTCAACTTCGTCTTTGGGAACTTATTCTGATTAAGCCATGCGACAAACTTTTCATGTTTCTCATCGTGGACCGCTAATCGGTATGAGAGCATGATCGAATGATGTCGCTTGTACCTTTTCCCCGCGGGCGATCTGTCATGGTTGTTCTTCAAAAGACGAACACTGACCGTTCACACTGATTGTCCATTTTTGGGCAATCGGGGATTGCAGGATCCGAACAAGTTAATTCGCGAATAGCTGGTGGCTGAGAGAGCTTTCTATTTACTGGTTTATTCAAAAGTTTTTGAAGATTTCATCCAAAATTGTTTGTAGATTCCGCCCAAAATTGTTTGAAGATTTGGAGATAAAAAGTTATAAAAGAATTTGCCAGTAATTGTTGGTGAGTATCCTCTGTTAAAATGTGATAGTGAGCTTACCGATGTGACCACCTGCGAAAGATAAACGTTAGTAAAACAATCCTAACTAGAAACACTGCCTAATACTCCTACCGTAAAAATCTAAACCCTTTCGGGTCCCGCATTCGTAGCGGTGATTTGTGTCGGCCGATGGAACGCGTCCGGGCGCCCATGGCCGTTCCATATAGATTGAGCAATGTAGAACATATTCTTGCTTGCATTAATATCACGATTCCATCGCATTCTACAGGTTTTGCAGTCTTGAATGCCATGGTGTTTGATACCATCTTCAGTAACCACATTGCATAAGGTCTTAGTTTTGCACTTGTGACAAATCCATTTGTATTTCATATTCAGTCAAGCGTGGATGAAATAACATTGCCTCAGTTACCTGTGATGTGAGGTACTCGTCTATCTTCACTACAAGCGCCTCGCCACGAGCCTCGCGTCTCTTCAAAATTCTCCATAATTTGTTAACGGCCGCTTTTCGATGTCCTTTGTATCGGCACTTGTCCTTCCCAAACATCCCCGCCCCAAATACAAACAATGGCATCTTTCCATTATTATCCGGATTTGGTTGGGATTGCTTCCAGCTTCTGGTTCGACGGCTTTCATTTACTGTAGAACGCACGGCAGATAATGGTTGCTCGGGTATCCTATCATTGTGGGAATAATAACTACTTTTATCCTGATATCTGTTCCTTTAATACCTTCCAGTGTTCTTCTTCTTGTGCCTTCTACGCTGCTCGCGATTCTTCTTCCGTTTCTTTCGGTTTGCACCACGATGCTTTCGTTTCCGATAGTTGTATTTACGGCCTCCGTCTATCAAAGTATTTGCCAACTCTTCTACCGCTCGTTGCCTGCCTTGATGGTCGCGGAACCGCCTCTCTCGGTCATTTGACCCGTAGAAATTGAATAACACATCCTTGTACAGGAAAAAGTAATCCACTCGTCCTTTGTATTTGCGGATATCGCATGTTTTTGCACTTGGAAAATACTCTCGATGGTATCAATGCCCTGATGTCTTTTTTGTTTCAGTAGCTGCTGACCCCTTTGAGGCGACCCAGTCATGCAGTAATACTCTGCAGACGAACAGCGGCGGATTTCATGCTCTGTTTCACCAGCACCATATGACGCAGTATATAGATGCCGCACGCCAGGGTCAATCCCACACACACGGTAATATCTGTTGATGTCTTCAGTGGTAAAATCTTCGAGTTCAAGCTCAACTGTGTTAAGCTTTGCACTGCGAGCAAAGTGAAAAACAACACTAAAACCGTCCGTGCAGATTTCATTTGTGAACGTTCCGCAATTCATGCTAAAAGTGATGCTTAGCTTCGTACATTATTCTCAGATAATAGGTAACTGACCTTCGGAAGCCGTACTTGTTCAAGTCAAAGACTTGGTTAAAAATCTCCAAGTTACCTTCATAGTCGTCTGTATCGTTTCTGACTTGAACCAACGCCCTCAATGCCTTTGCATTAATGGTGACGAAGCGAAAGTGGAAGGAAGGTTGAGGTGCTAATGAAAACAGCCTAGGCAAGTTGCCTGATTCCTCGTCGTCGTTCTGTTGGTGCTCTTGCTCGTACATCTCTAATATAGCACGCAATACAGGGATACATACCCCAGGTCGTTCCGATAAAACCTCGAGAGTGCACGTTTGGGGCATCAACGGAATAAGAAAATCACGGAGGTTAACAATTGCAAGGAATAGGTCAAAGGACGCATTTTCCAAGCATGAGGGCCAAGCTGGCTCACCACCGGCAATGCTTTCGTACAGATAATCATACGTGATCCGACTTGTAGACGATTTAGATAGATTCTGCAGTGGGAAACAATAAGAATGTCATTGAATCAGGCAAATAAATTTCTGTTGCGCTGCCTTACTGGAATAAGCATTTGAAGCCTATGAATGATGAATCCGCAAACTCTTTGTTGGAAATTTTCAACAATGCCGTTTGTATAAGTATCTCGCAATGTCTTGCAAGCCGCAGAAAGAGCATCACTGTATCCAGTGAAGTTGTTTCTCGGGAAAACAATAGCAGGATGCCGCTCGCGAAATTGATTCCAAAAATCATAAATGCTGTCTGGCATATGAGGATTGCTGTTCGTCACAGAGATATTCATCACCAGTTGTGCGATCGAATACCAAAAGTTCTGTGAGTACAGATACACTGGGATTTCTCTCTGGCTATATTCAATTATATATGCATTGACAAAGAATTGCATTCGGATTATAAGGTTGCGCATGAATTCCGATAAAGA